>CM055404.1:106357580-106379037 GCA_029228625.1 Pseudolycoriella hygida | reverse complement strand
CATATTGCACAGTTAAGGAAATATAGACGAAAAACTGTTTTTTTATATGGCCAAGAATCTCCATTTCGTCCATTCCATTGGTCCCAGTGTCTAGGCCCCTGACCCGATTCCCACAAAATTTTTTTCCCAGTTTCGTGACATCAAATGCTTTCATTTGACACCAAAATGAGGAATTTCTGAGCTATACTTGCTGCGATATTTGCAAAAAAGTTTCATCAACCCTTGAAAATTTCATGTCCGGCCTCCACTTCTTCGATCTTACCTCCGGAACTACTTGGCCGATTTTGCTCACCTTCGAACTTGAGTCATGGGAGGCATGTACCTTTCAGGGAAAAAAAAGTTTAGGCTGATCGGTTCAGCCACTTGGAAAAAAAAGTGGAAACGGACAGACGGAGGAACATTTTTTTTTATTGCTGATTCGTCATCTCTAGATGGTAATAAATGCATCCCCCCCTCCCTCCTCGATCTACCCCATGTTACAATAAAATTATTTGTAGTAAACGTATAGGACATTTGTACTTCGTGAGGGTCCAAAAAGGAATTCTGTGCTTCAACTGCAATCGAGATGTTACGTACGATCTCTACTTCTTGATTGAAACGAGTATTTTGCTTCTATCCTTTAGGGGCCATTCAAATAGTGTAGACGGACTTTTTCGACGATTCCCCCCCCCCCTTCCTCTTCCTCTGCACGCTTTTGATACCTCTCTCCTAAATGTGAGCAAGTTTTTAAAAAAAAACCTGCTACAAGATATTCAGGTTTTTGGTAGCTAACACACTGCAAGTTTCTTAGAATTTTTCTCAAATTTAAGGGTCAATTTTAAGCAAAATAATTTACCATATGAGGACATCCTCCATTTTTTTCTATGTCAATTTGGCATTTAGGACATTGTTTTGTGAAATTCGATAAATAAATCTGATTGCAAGAGTCATGTTCTTTCCATTTCTTCAGATGCTTGCAGGATATCGGAGCATGTGCGTCTTCGTAACATTCGCAACAAAATTCACTACCACATCTGCAGGTAACATGTGTTCCGTAGTCGATCTCGATCACGAATTGGCAATCAGGTGACTTACACCAATACAGAGTCTTACTCCACTAAAATCGAAAAATTGAAATTGGAACTTTTATTTGAAGTTACTGATGTATTTTACCATAACGTATTTGTTACTAATTAGACCATTGTATTTTTGTAATACATTCGGATCTGATATGAGACTCCGAACAATTGAGTCCAAAACAAAAATGTCACAATTTGGTGCAGCACATGGTATGGTTTCCTCACCGCATTCGTTGATTTTAAAAGTTAAATACTTTCGCCAGCAGCTACGGCAAAATTTATGTCCACATTGCAAACCAGTTGTGCCCTGTAAGTTGTGTAATCTAAAGTGAGTGGAATAGTCCAAAACTCGTAGAAGAACATGCTGTCATGGTTATCACAACAAAAACCCTTTTTTTAAATGGAAACGTGACGCAATTCCTAGTCTCTTCTTCCAAAACAACTAATATCAATTTGGGTGACGCTTACAGCTTCGGAACGCAAAAAATTCTTTTGAAATATTTTTATTTTTGGTTAAAGAAATGCGTCATAAATGCCGGACCCTCAATGTCATAGTTTTTCTGTTCTTTCAGATTAGACACAAAAAAAATATTAAGTTTTGCGTGATGGGATGTACGGGTAGCAATATTTTTGGCGTGCAAAATCTGAAAGCGCAGATAAATTATTACATTGGGAGGGTCCGGCATTTGAGACGCATTTCTTTTATCAAAACTGAAAATATTCCAAAAAAATTTTTTGCGTTCCAAAGCTGTAGGCGTCACCCAAATTGATATCAGTTGTTTTGGAAGAAGAGACGAGGACTTGCGTCACGTTTCCCTTTTAAAAAGGGTTTTAGTTGTGATATCAGCAATTTTGGAAGAAAAGACAAAACAAATTTTCAGCGGAAAAAATTTCTAGCGGAAAAAATTTCTCTCGAAAAAAAATTTCCGGCGAAAAAAAAATCCGGCGAAAAAAATTTCCGGCGAAAAACAAATTTCCTTTGACACGATACATCTATTTTCAACAAAAAAAAAAATTTCCCCTGAATCTGTCCTTCACCACAGTCGGCCATTTTGTTGGTCACCTTGACACACTCAAACCAATAACTTTTCGTATGACACCATCTCCAACCAAAAAAAAAATTAATTTTCCCCCTAACTCCGTCTCATACCACCGTCGGCCATTTTGTTGGTCACCCTGACACACTACACACCCAATCCATCAACTCTTCCTTTGACACCAAACATCTATCTCCACTCTAACACAGTCCAAAAATTTTGCTCATACTTTGAATACACTCACACACACATACAAAACATTATTTTATATGGGCTTTATATGGCGCCTTCTAAGAGCCTTGGCGCCCAAACGAGGCCGGTACCCCCCCCCCCTTTTTAAAATCTCATATGGCGTAGAATGCCCACCCGAAGGTCCCTGCAAAGTGTCAAGAAAAGTTATCGAGCCGTTTGCTTCCAAAACCAGTTTTGAAACGAACATTAGTAGTAAATCAGTTGAAATAGCAGGCTATTATCTTTTGCGAAATGATGGGAGTGGGAAGAAGAGTGGAGGAATGGCGATGTATATTAAGAACGGCTTGCAGTCCCGAATAGTTGCATCCTCCAAAAACCTGGGAATGGAAGATCATTTTTCCAAACCCGAAGATCTTAATTACGGGAATTTACAAAGCTCCGAATGTTAATGAAATTGAGATATTACATGTGAATTATTTGCAGAAGTTCATCCAACCTACTCTGATGTGATCATAGCCGAAGATTTGAACGTAAAGCTATTAACTGATATGGATGATAAATGCCTTTAAGTGCTAGTTAACGTCATGTTCTACATGTAATCTCAGGGAAGTCCTCATTAAATTCTCACTTAAATCGGTCGGTACTGAACCTACAAACTTCCAACCAGGCTGTCGCCCTACTGCAACAGATTTATTTCTGACTAACAATATTCACAAAGTGGCTTCATTTTCTTATATCTCATTGTAATGTCATACAAGACAGAGTTCTCGTTAGATGAAACTGCACCAGTCTGTTGCCGTTCGTACAAAAACATATGCGACGGACCCTACGCATCAGAATAGGTTGAGTTTACAGTTCACAAAGTTTACCATAAAACACCAGATGGCGCTAAAAAAGTCGGTGGCAAAACGTTAAATTGGTATGGGAAAATTTCGTTTTTTGCGAATTATTCAGTTTGCATTTTGCGTCAACCGAACCCTGACGGACAAACATAGAACGATTAACTACGTCTCTGTCATTGCGTGGCAGTAACAGATTAAACGTCCGAAAAGATGAGCCAAACTTAAGCCTCTCATAAACATATGTCGGTTCTTTCAACAAGATAACCGAGGGGTGGCGCACTTCATTTATTCCATTTATTCCATTTATTCTTTTATTCCATTTATTCCATTTATTCCCAAATTTTTTTTGTTGTTTTTGCGAAATATCTGAACCACATCACAAGTTAGACAAACAAGTTCAAAAAAAGGTTTGCACAAATTATAAAGCATTTAAACCATCTTGAGATTAAATTTTATTTTTTTGGGAATAAATGGAATAAATTTATTTATTCCATTTATTCCATTTTTCAACAAAAATTCTTTTAAGTTTTCAAAAGTGGGTTTTTTCACTTTTTGACACATTAGTATGGTTTGTTGCGTGCGTTGCCATCGAAATTAAGTCTATTTGAGGTTTTGACGAATTTGAAAAAATTATCATTTATTCCATTTATTCCATTTACTCCCATTTATTCCATTTATTCCCATTTATTCCATAAACCGCAGAAGTGCGTCACCCCTCGAAGATAACTTTATGCAGGAAGGTAGAGGTGAGATAATCAAAGTATGTGAATAAATCAGCTCCGAGAAGATGATTGCTAAAACTCGTCACGCATTGGAGGGTTTCATTAAAATGTTCTTAGTGCTGACTCTAATTGAAAGTTTAGATAAAAATAGTCCGACTAGACTTTTTAGGTTATTAAGGTTTTAAGTTATTATCTTGAACTTAATTAAAAAACACTCCATTTCACGTAATTTCGCCCGGAGGGTCGATTCTATTCGAACTATTCGAACTAGTCGAACTAGTCGAACTATTTTTATCTGAACTTTCAATTAGAGTCAGATTTTAGTCATTTCACTTAAGTTTCAGCCACTGAAAATGTGTAAAAACCAAGATTTTGATGTAGTAAAAAATTGAGCCGGGGAGTCCTACGAAGCATTTTACAAAATACTGCTATAGCGAATATTTGTCACCCAATCATGTACTTTCGATGCCACACCGTGGATTTTTTAAACGTCTTTTCCTTCATCAATCGGGACACCCTAATATCCAGTAGGATCGCGTAGCGTGAGTTGGTCACACACTGAGGACTCCACAGCGCGAACCACTCAACATATTTTCACTAATTTAATTTTCTTGATTTACTGATTTTCACATCTTTCATACAAAACCTTGGAGACCGATTTCCGTTCTAGTTTCGCAGAGATATAAGTGAAAAAGTTCCACCAACCTTCAAAAAACCACGTTTTTTACCACTTTTCGACCGTAACTTTTGCCCAAATTCCCGTTATTATCTTGTGTTTGTCTTTCAGGAAAAAAAAAAGTTTTCAAAAATCGGTTGAGTTTTACTCAAGTTATCGCGGCGACAGACGGACGAATGGACAACGTTTTTATTGCTGACTCATCATCTAAGGACCATGATCGAGGCTCCCCCCCCTACTCCGGCTCTAAATTAGGGTGGCTACAAACGTCGTGGTAAACGTATAAGACCCTTTCGAAGAACTTCGAACGTAATGATGAAGATCTAGTTATCGGTTTCTTTAATTCATCATGGAACTTAATATGTGAAGGTGAGGCCACAAGCGTGAACGTTCCAATAATTCGTTCACACAGGAAATACGCAATGCTATATTTGGACGATAGAGGGCTCTTCTAACTGATCAAGGTCGGTTCTAAGATCGGCCCTAGTAGAAAAAAAGAGACAATTTATGGAAGAAACGTTTTTGGATTTGAGTCCTTGGACTTGGCTAGGGCGCTACGAACGAGTCTATGCTAGGGCCATACGTGTTTTTTCTATACATAACTCGAGTAAATCTCTTCCGATTTTCAAATTTTTTCTTCATTGATAGGTCTAGGATTGTTTCCCGTTTTATGGAAGAAATTGTTTTGATTAGAAACCCTTGGACTCAGTCAGGACCCTAAAACTGAGTTTCTACTAGGGCCCAACGTGTTTGCTTACATAAATTGAAGAAATCCCAACTGATTTTGTTGATTCTTTTTCTATTTGAGAGATAATCGGGTATCGAATTATATTCAAAAACAAATTTGGACCCGGTGCCTGTGCTTAGGGCTAAGGTGGGCCTCAGGTCTGTCCTAAGGTCGGCCCTAACTAAAAAAAATTTTTTTGCTATGTTGCAGAACAAATTGAGCGAAAGATTTTTGTCTATGGAAGTATGTGTCCGAAGCACTTCCTTATGGCCCTAGGTCGGTCCTAAGGTCGGCCCTAGACAAAAAAATGGTTTCTTCCTATGTTGTAGAAAAAATTGAGATGAACATCTTTGTCTATTTGGGGGTCAATTTTATATGTGGTTTAATGTGGACGTAAGGCAATATTTACTTAAATACGTTCGAGTCTTTTCGTAACATCAACTCTGTTTGCCACATCTATTCTGATACGTAAAGGTCCCTATGTTTTAACGCTACGATTTGACAACAACATAACTCACACACACTGAACCCTTGCATGTTATTGAATTTCATATGCTAAAATTCTCGTTGGGAATAACTACTGAACCCCGAGTCTGATATCACCAAATTACGAAGCTTACCTAAGGAATTACGTTCTTCATCCAATAAAACCAAAATTTCCAAAATCGATTGAAATTAGCTCAAGTTAACGCTATCATTCTCTTGTAAATAACTCCCGAGCCCCTGCTTTGATTTCACCGAATTACGAACTTGACCTGAGGAATTACATTCTTCGTCGAATAAAATAAAATATTTGAAATTCTGTTGAGATTTAGAAGAGATATCGTATTTCAAATGAGAAAATTGCTCAAACCGGTTTTTCTCGAGTTAGCGTGATACCTCTTCCCTTGAATTTCCGGTTTTCTAACTTTCAGTCAAGAGAATAAATTTTTTTTCATGCCGCCGAATATGTTGCACGTGGTATTCGGCTGGTATTCTTGGTTATAAAATACATACCCGATATAAAAACATTACTTACATCTGAATCGTAGCAGATGCCGCAATCAACATTAGCATCAAGTTCGTCACTTATACTTCGATCGCTTGGTATCATGACGCCAGCTTTGCGAAGGAAGGAATCCCTTTCAGTTGGAGAATCGAATGGAAAAGTTTCTAAGAGTTTTAGAATGTTCCAATTGTATCGATCCAAAATAATTCTCATAATTGTAGGTGGCACCTATATGTGTGTTTTCTGTATCACATTTTTTGACTTTTTCAAATTTTTAATAACACTTACATTCAACGTCGCACTAACTCTCTTTATTTCCTCGTTCATTTTCCTTACAACTTCATCGTAAGCAATTACTTTGAAAGACGAATTTGACATCTCATCTTCGTTGAAACTCTGACTCGTGGACATTGTATCTATAGTTGAACACAACAAAAATATGTTTCAAAAAAATGTTTCATTAGTCATCACCTTCAAGCTGCAATTGTTACATTAATATAATGTCAAATTTAACAGGAACAATTTCCCACCAGCTGACAAATTTTCAAATAATACTAATGCCTAATCCCGCACTCTACAATTTATTATGACATTTTTTGTCAATGAATCAATGTGAATCGTGAATCCGAAAAACAAAATGCGACAATACATGTCTTGCCGGCCCCCAGTAGTAAAAATGTCAAAAAACAAAGCACAATATTCTGTCGTGTTACGCCAAAGCAACGTACAGCAAATCAAAGATGTGAAACCTTTAGAGGTATGCGGTTCGACCTTTTTCCCAAACCCAACCCGAACAAAATAGTTATTTGTGTGTCTGTTTTTGACGACTAATTTTAGGCAATTTCGCGTGTTGTAGACCGAGCAAAGCGAGGTCTATATGCGAAAATGCCTAAAATCAGTCGTTCAAAACAGATACACAAACAAATTTTCATGCAGAGGTCCAAAATCGAGAGAAAATTTATAAAATTTCCTTTTTAAATTTTGGCCCCGAGGCATGAAAATAAAAATTCAAACCCGAACCGAACCCGATCTAAAAAAACTTTCAAGCTAGACTCGAACCGAAAAAGAAAAAGTCGAACCAACTAATCTAATACAGTGAACTCTCTTTATAATGAATTCTGAAGGGAGACGTGTTCATTATGTAAAGAAAGAGGAGCGTGAATAAGTGTCATAGTCAAAGCAACAATTGAAAATTCGACCAATTCGACTACACGTGAAAGTTGCATTTTCTACAATTGCGAAAAGTCAAATCAACTATTCGAAATTGCAGAAAACGCAATTTTTATGCATAGTCAAATTGTTGGTTTTACAATCTTCGATTGTTGCTTTGATTATGACACTTGTTAACGCTCCTCTTTCTTTAAGTTTATTTTAATTTTTTATGGAGATTTCATTACAGGGAGATAATAGGTGTAATTAATTTGAAAATGCGAAAAATCATAAAATTAATTCATTTCGAAAAATATTTCCGGTAAGTTCAATGCAAATTTCGTAACAACCAAATCTTTAACGTATAAAATTCATAATGCATCAAAACAAAATCAAATATTCTGCAGAACATAAATGTATGATAAGCAATGAGTAACTTGTTGTTGGTTTTTACAGAATCCATCGTCATAGGAACCACTTTTTCAAAGAGGTAAAAAATATATTTGAATTTTTTTTGTTCATTATAGAGAGGTAGTTCATTATAGAGAAAGTTCATTATAGAGAGAGTTCACTGTATAAACATATGCAGGGGACCCGTACGTATCAGAATAGATGTGGCAAACAGAATAAATGTTGCAAAAAGATTCGAACATATCAAAGTAAATGTTGCCTTTACTCTTAAGTGTATGAAATAACGTCGACATTAAATTGGATTGGAAATTGCCAAAAGGGCAATATTGAAAAACCCGTCCAAAGAAACGGTGTTAAAGTCTCTCCAAATGTTCAAGAAACCCCCAAAATAAACAAAATTAAAAATAGTTTTAAAAACATAACCAAAGACCCGTACGTATCAGAATAGATGTGACAAACAGAATAGATGTGTCAAAGTGACTCGAGCGTACCTAAATATACAAATAAGTAAACAATCCAAAGTTTTCTGTTCTTTTATAACTGTAAGAATTTCAAAGATCCATAGAAATTACCCAAGGTAATGTCAAAGGCACTACCGAAGTACGTCTCTAGAAAATCTAGAAAAGCTTATATCCAAGGACTAAGTCATTTTTCCCTATACACCTGAAACACGTGTTATCTAAAATTTTATTCTCTACAACTTTGCCTTTGCAAGCAGCTTTCTACCTCTCATAGTTCTTGAGATTCGGGTCATCCTGCCCAACTATGGAAGTGGCCGTATTTTCCCAAAACCCTAAAACACGCATTCGTTAAAATTTAATTTTCTACAACTTTGCCTTTGACAGTAAATCTCCATATTGCATAGTTAAGGAAATATAGACGAAAAACTGTTTTCGTATATGGCCAAGCTTAATTTCGTCCATTCCATTGGTCCCAGTGCTCAGACTCCTGACCCGATTCCCACAAAAAATTTTTCCCAGTTTTGTGACATCAAATGCTTTCATTTGACAGCAAAATGAGGAATTTTCGTGCTATACTTGCGAAAAAGTTTCACCGACCCTCAAAAAACCATGTTTTTGGTCACTTCCTCGACCATATCTCCGGAACCACTTCATCGATTTTGCTCATCTTCGAACTTGAATCATGGGAGACATGTACCTTTCAGGGAAAAAAAAGTTTAGGCTGATCGGTTGAGCCGTTTGGAAAAAAAAGTGGAGACGGACGGACAGACAGATGGACATTTTTTTTATTGCTGATTCGTCATCTCTAGACGATAATAGATGCACTCCCCCCCTCCCACCTCGATCTACCCCATGTTACAATAAAATTGTTTGTAGTAAACGTATAGAACCTTTGTACTACGTACGGGTCCAAAAATGTAAAAACTTTTTTTTTTCAGACAAATTTTCAAAAAATGTTATTTGTACTACGGCCGATCTTAGAACCGACCTAAAGCACTTAGAAGAGGCCTTCATAGACAAAATAGTTTGCCATTGATCTTATATCTCTCATAATTCTCAAAATGTTTGACATTAGCGGCCATATTGGAAAGAATCATGGCATGCGCCTCACCGCAATCAAAAACTTTCCCTTTGACACCGATCTTCTATCTCTAATAGTTTTCAAAATAATTGAATTTTTCAGAAATAAATTGCCTAAATCGATTCACTCTAACATTAGCGGCCATCTTAGGCTCGGCATAGGCCCATATTTTTTCTTGGATGCTCTAAGGGCTTCGATTACCTATCGAATAGAAAAAGAATCACGAAAATCGGATGGAATTTACTCGTTTTATGTATAAAATACAAGTAGAGCTTCTTTAGGGCCCAAAGTAAAAAAATATCGGACATTTTTAGACCCGTACGAAGAACGAAGTTCTTCGAAAAGGGGTTTTATGCGTTTACCACGACGCGACGTTTGTTACCAGTCGAATTTCGACCGATCATGGTCCTTAGACGACGAATCAGCAATAAAAAAAATGTCCGTCCGTCCATCTGTCAACACGATAACTCGAGTAAAACTCAACCGATTTTCAAAAACTTTTTTTCCCCTGAAAGGCAATCAAAAAATCTTTTATGGAATTGAATCTGGGCGCAGTTGCCCAAAGGGCCACCAAGCTAGGGCCGTTTAAGTGATTTTTAGTCTTTTGCACATAACTCGAGTAAATCTTTTCTAATTTTCAAAATTTTTTTTTTGTTTGAAAGACCTGGGCATAGCCGACAATTTATAGAAGAAACTTTTTTGAATTTGAGTCCTTGAACTTAGCTATGGCACTAAAATCGAATCTCTGCTAGGGCTCTATGTATTTTTTGTACATAACTCGAGTAAATTTTTTCCGATTTTTTTTTATTTGAAAGATCTAGGCATGACCGACAGTTCATAAAAGAAATTTTTGCCTGTGCTTAGGGATCAATTGAGCCATGTCGGTCCTAAGTTCGGCCTTAACTAAAAAACAAATTTTTTTTGCTTTGTTGCAAAGGAAAATGAAGGAAACATTTTTGGCTATGGAATTGTTTGTCCGAGGCCTCTACTTAGGGATCTTGGTCGGTACTAAGGTCGACCCTAGCCCAAAAAATGATTTTTTCCATGTTGTAGAGAAAATTGAGTAGAACATTTTTCTATATTTGGGGGTCAATTTTGTGCTTTCGGAAAGGTTTTTTTACACAGTTTCTTCGGACGGGTTTTTCAATACTGCCCTATCGGCAATTTCCAATACAACTTAATGTGGACGCAAATTTATACACTAGAGAGTTATTTACTTTATGTATCTAGAGCAATAATCTCGTACTTAATTCCCTAGGGCAAAACTGTTTAACTCGATATATTGCTCTCGATAGATAAAACTATATATGCACCGCTGTCCAGGATGGTTTATTTTGACGATTTGGATTATTTCCCACGCCTTCGGCTCGGGAAATAACCTCCAAATCGTCAAAATAGAGCATCCTGAACAGCGGTGCATAATCTACTATAAATACGTTCGAGTCTCTTCGTAACATCAACTCTGTTTGCTGCATCCGCATCCGTGTTTGAAAACATGACTCTTATGCGCTTCAATCTATGATTTACAATCCCTTGAGTAGTAAGTTACTGTCGCATACCTTTTCGATCGATTGTTTTTTTTATCATATTTTCCATCTTTTTATGAAAGAGCTCTTGTTTCGAATTTGAATTTGTTTTTTCTGATATTTTTCTTTAATTTTGCCAATTTTGAATTTTTATTTTTTTTTTCTTTAGATATTTTGTGTCGATTTGATTTGGTTACATAATGGGACATAAATGATGTTTCAATTGATTTTTGTATGTTGGAATGAATAAACATAAACATAAAGACGATTCGAAATTTCAAGTTTTAACAAATTAAGAACTGTCAAATGTATACAAATCGCAACTCTGCATGTGTAATGTTTACAATTGCATTTTTTCAATCAACTTTCAAAATTGCAGTTGAATCAATAATTTAAAAGTCATTTCAACTATTGGAGCGTCATTTCTGCAATTTTTAAAGCTGATTTAACAAATGTAACAGTGGATTTAGATAGCGTCCGACGCACGTACGTTTGTCAGTTGCTGAATTGAAACGCGAGATTGACAGGTCGTAATATCCTGTTTTGGTTGAATTTATTCTAAATTTATTTTTCTATGGCAAAACCATTCAAGAAACACTTTTTTGATATTAAAATTTGATGGCCATATACGCATAATAATATTTCGAATATTCAAAAACCAAACTTAACACAATGAACAATCAACACAAAAACAATGTGTTCAAACAACAAATTAGATACTTTCCACTTCTTAATTCAATTTGAATCAACAAACAACTTAGGATTTAATAGTTACTGTTAGTCACTTCTAATAAAAACTTTTTCAATAATTTTTATACGAAAATGCGAAATAGAAACAACCAAAGCATTTTTGTTTGGCTTTTGTTTACATTTGCTTTCTGCTGAATAGCAACGACAAAATTCAATTTTGCCGACGCGAGTTTGACAGTTTTTATGAATGAAATTCGGTGTTGCCATATCAGACAAATTTCGCATTTGGTGTTGTTTCGACGAATTTTTTCGCATACGTCGCTATCTAAATCCACAGTAACTAGTCAAAACAACAATACACCAAAAGTAACCAGTTCCTTTAGATTTCAGACTTCAGATTTCAGACTTTTTCGACGGCTTAGCCGACCTAGCTGCCAACTGCTCACATCTGTAAAGTCGGATAGACGCCGCCGAAACTCTTTAGTGGTGTAAAGGGGCCGTCCATAAATCCCGTGAGCTCCAGAATGGGAAAAGGGGTTAGACGAAACGAGAACACAAGTGGACGAGATGTATGGGGGTTTTCAAAAAGAGGACATTACCTATAATTACTCTAACGTCGCCACACATTTCGCAAGAAACATTTCGTCGATACAATAGACAATAATCATTTAATACGTTAATGACTGTGCCAAAATCAACTTTTTGTGAAACGAAAACTGCTTATTCTAGAGATTGTTTTGCAGCTGAATGTTTCAAAAAATTTCAAAAAACTGACGTCCGCAGGATGGAAGGGGTTCACGACGACGCATTTTGCTAAATTTTCATTTATTTATTTTTTTTTTTGACATATGGTTTTACTTCTTTTTTTATTTACAATTTTAACTCTAAGTTTTATTTTTTGTTCTTTTGACTCGAATTCGATTGTTAATTCATGCAATATTTTGACATGCTCACGCTATATTTTGATTTTTTTTACTTTATGTATTTGAATATTTGAATTTTGTGTTTTTCTTTGTATTTTTACTATGCTGTGATTGTGTTAGATATACTACTTTAAGTTGTATGATTTGTAACGTTTTCATGGTTTTTTAAGGAGGGTTATGACAGCAGTCCACTCTTTTTCCATGTTGTCTTGAAAAAAGTAGACGATGAAATTAATATCATCATCATCATCAAGTGAGACACAAGGGGAAAAGGAGGAGGGGGGTCGAAAAATCATCGAAAAAGACTGACACGATTTATGAAAGTCCCCTAAAGTGTTGTGAAGAGGTGAATTCTTTTTTCCATAAAATTTGACATTTGTCAGTACAATGCAAGAATATCTGTATTTTCAAAGCACCCTTAGGTGGTGACGCCAAAATGACTTTTTCCACAATTGTAATTATATCCTTTAATGAAGCTTTGTTACTAATGGAAAAAAAGGCACGTTGGCGTCAACATAAAACAGCCTTTTTAAAAATCATAGTTAACCAGAAATTGTTTATTCAAAAGTACAAACTACTTTACTGACGGTTCTAAGAAGGCCGAAGGAACAGGAGCGGGTATCTTTTGTGAGAAATTGGGTCTTAGTGTCTCAATATCTCTTGGATAATATCTGACAGTGTTTCAAGCGGAAGCTCTGGCGGTCGGGAGGAGCTGCGAGCTCCTGACGGAAAGTCAGGTCACTGGTAAGAGGATCGTTATCTGCTCGGATAGCGAGTCTGGGATGAAGGCACCTTCATTTTGTAAGTTTGCGGCCAAATCGATCCTGTAAAGCCGAGTGGCACTGGATGCCCTCTCAGAGAACAACCAAGTATCTCTGGTATGGGTTCCGGGAAACTCAGGTATTCCACGCAACGAGGATGCCGATGAGCTAGCTAGGCGAGGCAGCGAGGTAGCTTTGGTGGGACCAGAACCAGCCGTAGGAATTCACGCCGGGCTGGTAATGAGACTCATAAAAGGGCGCACTCACAAGAGGCACCAAATGTTTTGGGAGGAGCTCAGCACCTGCAGACAAGCCAAGGAGTTCTTTGATGGATGCAATTTGCAGACTACCAAAGAACTCCCGAGCCTTAACAGGAGAAGTTTGAGGTGGACAGTAGAAATGCTGTCGGGACACAACACGCTGAAATCCCATTTGACCAAGATGGAACTGAGCAGTGACTCGAACTGTAGACGGTGCGGCGACGTACCAGAAACAGCAAAGCACTTCTTGCTACACTGCCCAGCTCTTGTAAATTTGAGGGTGAGGTGGCTGGGAGACTTCTACCTTACACGTGAAGAGTTTCGGAAGATACCGATTGCTAATGTTGCTTCTTTTATCACAGGAAGCAAATGGCTCGACCAGTCCTCCATGTGAGGAATCTTCCACAAATTACATCACCACCATCACCATTATCACCATCACCATTATGACCATCACCAACAATAGACCGGAATAGCATCATAAGCATCACCATTACACCACACCATCATAATCAATACCAATCAATTTAGGGTTCAACACAATGGGCCCAACAAAGCTGGCCTAAGTATTTCAATGTCAACAGATTCATATTAATTGTTTAATGTATTTATAATTAATGTAGTTCATTGGCATTGTGCCCTACAATAAAATCAATCAATCAACTAACTACTAAGTGAAAAATGGATGTTGTTGGCTTCATACAAATTTGTAAATTTACCACGATGCACAGTGCTCATTTTGGTAATAGTAGCGGTCTCAATTAACTGCTCAGGAATTTGAGATAGAAATTTTTTGTCTTCAACAAAGTCGTTCACCATGAAATGAGGATCAACTTAGCTTAAGAAAGTTTTTTTGTGTCAATTATATTTCAGACGTTACTGAATGTTGAAGTCGAACTTTCCGAAAAATGCAGTGTTCTGGTCAAAATTACAGAACTATTCCGGAGTTTGAGATAGAAATTTTTAGTCTTCAGCAAAGTTGTTCACCATGAAATGAGGAACAACTTTGCTGAAGAAGCAAGTTTTCCATCAATTTTATTTCGGAAGTTATGACCTCTAATTCCTGGACAAATTTTCGAATTCCAAATTAACAGAATTCAACAGGTCATAGCTTGCGAAATAAAATTGATAGAAAAGCTTCTTGAGCAAAGTTGTTCCTCATTTCGTGCTGAGCAACTTTGCTGAAGACTAAAAATGTCTATATCAAACTCCGGAAGAGTTCGGCAATTTTGACCAGAACACAGCATTTTTCGGAAAGTTCGACTTCAGCATTCAGTAACTTCTGAAATATAATTGATAGAAAAAAAGTTTCTTAAGCAAAGTTGATCCTTATTTCATGGTGAACAACTTTGCTGAAAACGAAAACTTTCTATCTCAAATTCCTGAGCAGTTATATAATTAAGACCGCTACTATTACCAAAATGAGCACTGTGCGATGTTATAATTCCTCCAAAATTTGTGTAAAGTTATGTCTTAAACTTTCCTTGACATATTTTTTTTTAAGAAGAAATCAAGTTCTCTCTTTATTGAAACTGGTCATTTCTGGCCAACCATCAATTTTATTCTGATACATCTTAACCTAAAGATTCATATTATTACATATCGTCAATTTTCTTCTATGCACGATACTAAGTTCAAATGTAACTCTGATGTACTAAGTATACGTGCGTTCGTCGTATAGACATCATCAGTGCTTTTTACGGTTCTCGTGATTGATTTTTTTTTTACATTTTAGTTACTGGCTCTAGGTCAAATAACCCCCGGACAAAAAACTCCGGAAGAAATAGCCCGGACGAAATAACCCCCCAGGGGTTATTTTGTCCGGTTTCAGGAAGTACTGAAATGTTAAAAAAGTATCTGGACAAATTTCGCACAAAGCATGGGCTTGCGTATGTTGTTTTTATGATGTGGCGAGCTACAATATGCCCTGCAAGCGGCCTTACAAGCATAGGGCTCTGCCCCAAACCCCGTTAGGGGCTCCGCCCCCTAGACCCCGCAAGTGGGGCGATACCCGCTTGACCCCCATCGCGGGGGCTGCCGCCCCTCACCCCGCTTTTTTTTCAATAAAGGTCAGGCCTGCGGCGCAGCGCCTTGCTTGTTATCCGGGGGTAATTTTGTCCGGTTTTTTTTTTGTCCAAGGGTTTTTTTGTCCAGGGGTCGCTTTGACCGGAGGCCTTATTTACTACCATCTCTTTTTCCTTTACACCTGAAAGTATACTGCGCATGTAATTTCGGACTTCGTGCCATGGTGCTGAGTGATATTTGTCGCCTATAAGTACTTCACATTCTGACTGTTGTTGCTATTTCATTAATATACTAACACCTGATGTCGCTCGTTAGTTCAATATCACAATCATAGCATGAATTTTTTTACTGCTATGTCAGCGATTTCGAACTCACGAACTTAGGGGTCGTTCATAAAGTATGTCACGCTTCATAAAGTGTGACACTTGCGTGGCGGGGGGGGGTTCGAAAAAGGCGGATTTTTACGTAACATACTTTATAAACGGCCCCTTACAACACAATAATTCAATGTCATAAATGAGGAACGAAAGTGTCGCTGCATTCATTTCATATAGATAAATAACTTTTCCAAGAGCGAAAATTCTTATATGGAGTAAATTCTCTTGATTTGCAACGACTGGCATATACAAATAATAATTTATTTATTTTTTTTAAGACGCTAATTAAAAATCTCGATTCAAAATAAAGCGCTAAAAATTCAGTTATGCAGATAGTACCAACAATAAAAAATGACAACGTTAGAAATGCAAAAGTGGGTGCAACGTGCATGCACTGCTTATATTGGTAAACAAACGTCGAGTGGTGGTCGAGTGAGAGAACAAAATAAATTTTGACACAACCACGTGCGTTGGCTTAAGAGTCCATTGCAAACATCATAAGCATGTGTATTCATCAAACTGACGACAGGCTAACAGTAGGAATGTGAGTTTTCGATAGGTCAAAAAGACTAAATTCTTGAGTTTAGAAACTCATTTATAAAATAATTTACGTTCTAAATTTTTTTTCTTCGCTGTACAATTGATTCATACAACCAATTCCCAATTCTCAATTTCTCAATTTTGGATTTATTTCAAGATTTTCATCAAATTCAAATTAAAGAAGAATCTTTTTTCTTTGTATCTAATGCATTCTGCAGTGAATGATGTGTGACTTAGTGTGAGTACCCTTCGAATGAATGATTTCGCGACGTTAAGTGTCATGTGTTTCGGATGCCGTGGTAAAAATTCAATTTTCTGTTGGATGCGATTGGTTTGTGGAACCACTTTGTGATGAGCTTTTCACCACAGTTGTATACTGTCAGATCCAGGAACTCTATCGATTGGTTAGTCTCTTCTTGTATCACCATGGTAAATTGCACGCCCTCATCGAATGAATTTAATTTGTCCAGGATCACTTCGGGCATCTGTTCTGGAACTGATGTGATGTTATCGTCCACATACGTGGACCAGAAATCTGGTGTCAGATCCAGTTCTGTGATCGTTCTGTCGATTATGTCCTCGATGACTCTTTCCACTAAAATCGGTGCAAGTGACGATCCCATGAACATCCCTTTTGTTTGTCTGTAGACCAGGGCCTATTTTCGGTAATTTTTTTTTTAAATTTCGGCAATTTTCAGTAATTTTTGGTAATTTTCAGTAATTTTTGGTAATTTTCGATAATTTTCAGTAATTTTTGGTAATTTTTGGTAATTTTCGGTAATTTTCAGTAATTTTTGGTATTTTTCGGTAATTTTCCGGTAATTTTTGGTAATTTTCCGGTAATTTTTGGTAATTTTCAGTAATTTTTCGGTAATTTTCAGTAATTTTTCAAAAATTTTCAGGAACCGATTTTTTAAAGCTGTAAATGAATGAACAACAAAATGTTTAACGAAAGACATTTTCGAAAATCAGTGCCTTTATCACAGTGATTTCGCTCACGCAGAGGTTCGACAAAGTTTTTGCTTCCGTTTTCTGCTTCTTGAGGACTATCACAACCATGATGATCTACATCGCTACTACTAGTTGCATGTTGTTCATTTTCAATAGTTGCAACAGTATGTAAAGCTGATTCAATAAGCAGACTTTCTCAGTCATGACGATTTAATTCATCTTCATTTTCGATTACCGCGACTTCAGCAAGATCACCAACACCATTCTCACTAATTTCAGCAGACTGCGAATGGGATATAATGCGCTCTGTTTCACTATCGGCTTCATGTAATTCATTAATTCGCCTATGGCTTTTGGAAATGTGGTGAGCAAGTTGTTAATTTATAAATAATTGTAACAATCAAGTAACCCTTTGGTAGGTCATAGTATACTGTGAACTAGAAGATTTGTTAGTCTTTTGATAATATTTTATACGTACAGATGCTTTACAATAAAGATCTCTATATTTTGTGTTTGCCTGGCTTATTAGTTGTGATACGGAGATGCAATAAAACCAAAAGGTTATGGACCCAGACACACATACTAATGGAGCCTAGATAATGTAGAAAGAAATGTAGAATAAAGTTTTTTTGATTGGCTGGAAAATTACGAAATTAAAAAGTTTCCACAGGGGAACTAGGACTTAAGGAAAACGCTAACAGGAAAATTTATTTGAATGAATGTTTGACTAATGATCGAAAACATCTTTTCAGATTGGCAAAATCATTTAAATTAGTCAATGGGTACAAGTATTTGTGGGTCAGCAATGGTGAAATCTATTTGAAAGGAAAGAAGGCGATCGTGTAATTATCATTGATCGGAATACGGACTTTTCAAAATTGAATGAGTTGAGTGAAGATAAGTAATCTCCACAAGGTTGGTGGCTAGTTGTTGAATTTTCTTTGTGATATTATCGATAATTTGATTTTGTGTTCTAATTAATGAATAAAAATGGCATTTGCGCTATTTCACAGGTATAATTTTGGTAATTTCACGAATGACAATTTTAATAGTGTTGACGCGTATAGAGTTCCCTCTAATTTTATGAAAGGTTTTTCGGGCTTAAGAACCTTGCAAGTTAACCTGCGTAGTATGAGGTATTTGAACAGATTTGACCTATTTGTTCATTATCTTTCTAAGTTTGAACATCAGTTTGACATTATTGTCATAAGTGAAAGCTGGGTGTTGTCGGGTGACATAGGCCTCTACGGGATTGATGGGTATGATGGCTATTTCTCTTGTAGAGATGGCTTTGGAGGTGGGCTTGCTGTATATGTGAACAAATTTCTTGATTTTTCTTTGAATAGTAATTTATCATCTGATTTTTTTTATATTTCTGGTACGATTTTTTTGAAGGATTGTGCTTTCAAGGAATTCAAGATTCATGCATATTACCGCCCTCCACATTATCAAAATGAGATTGAATTTCTTGCTCATTTGGCAGGAACTACAGAGAGTAATGATAGATTTTATATGATTGCTGGTGATATGAATTTTGATGTTTTGAAGTATTCACCTTTTAACGCTAACCTTCACCTGAATGAATATGTTGACATTTTGCTTCGAGCTAATCTAGTTGTTTCTAATAACTATGTTACACGCCCTTCCACAAAATCAATTATTGATCATGCTATATTCAGGTGTTCAGATGATGTAAATGTTCATAACTCAACCATTGATAATGAGTTTAGCGACCATAATCCGATAGTGTCTCATGTGCGTTTTCCATGTAAAATGAATAAATATATTGTGGTAGAAAAATCCTTGATCGATTATGATAAATTGAATGATAAACTCTGTGTTATGCTTAATGGTGATAGTGTCCCGAATATAGATGATGTAAACGTTTTTTATGATTATTTTTATGAATGTTTTTACAGCTGTTTAACTGAATTTACCAGGGTGAAAAAGTGTAGGATTAAAAGATCTTATGTAGCCTGCATGTATATGAATGATCATTTGGAATATTATATCAATAAAAGGAAATCCTTGTGGAATAAGTTGAAAGTGGGGAGGAAGAAAAAAGTAAGAGCAGATTGCATGTACATTTAATGATTATTTTGCTGAAATTGGAACTATTGGAACTAAATTGGCATCTGTTTTTCCAATCCGCAATGATGAAGACATTTATAAGTTTGACACTTTGAAAGGGAACAATAGATCTATTTTTATGCACGGGGTCTCGCAATTTGAAATTTTCGAATGGATAAGGTCACTGAATGTTAATAAGTCTCCTGGGTATGACAAAATCTCTGTGACATCAGTTAAATGTTGTCCTTTAGTTATATCGCCAATCTTGGCGGACATTTATAATTTAAGCTTGTCTACAGGTAAATATCCTGGTGCGTTAAAAAGAGCCAACATCACACCAGTATACAAGACTGGTGATTCATCTGACGTTGCCAATTATAGGCCTGTGTCTATCCTGCCAGTAAAATTTTTGAAAAATTGATTTTTGCAAATATAATGGACTTCCTTAATTCGGTTGACTTCTTTTATTGCAAACAATATGGGTTTAGATCTAGGAGTGGAGCGCACCCTGTCTGCCCTGTTTGAATTGGTTGACTATATCTCATTTCAAATGGATAAAGGCAAACCTGTGACAGGCCTTTTTTTGGATTTGTCCAAAGCCTTCGACACGGTCAATCATAGGATGCTGTTGGAAAAAATGTCTGTAGCGGGCATTAGGGGTCTAGCGCTTGACCTTGTTGCTAGTTACCTATCAAATAGGTACCAGCGTGTAATGGTTAACGGGTATGAAAGTCCCTGGTTGAGTGTGAATTTGGGAGTCCCTCAAGGGAGTGTACTTGGACCGCTCCTTTTCTTGGTTTTTATCAACGATCTATACCTTTTACCACTGAAATCCCAGACATACTTGTTCGCGGATGATTCGAGTTTCTTCTCATCTTCAATTTGTTTTGCGAATAATGTTAAAATGATCAATGACGATTTGGAACTGTTAATGAACTATTTTGAAGCTAATAAGCTCACGTTGAACCTGGATAAAAGCAATGTTGTTCACTTCAGATCCCCTCGAACCAAAATTGACACCTCTTTGAAAATTGTAGTTAATGGAGTGGAGATAAGATGTGTGGATTCAGGTAAATATTTGGGAGTGATACTTGACAAGCATTTGAGTTGGAATTTTCATATTACTGCACTCTGCTCGAAAATCTCAGGACAGATTGGGGTTTTGCGTAAATTACGTAATGTTCTGCCAGTCAAAATACTAGAGACCTTGTATTATTCACTGATTCATTCTCGTCTATCATATTGTATCGGTACATGGGGATGTGCGTCAAGAAGATTGATTATGAATCTGGAAAGGAAGCAGAAAATTGCCTTGAAGGTCATTCATAGATTGCCGTACAGGTATCCTACTGCGCTCCTCTGGTCGGATCATTACCCGGATTTGTTATCGGTCAGTAAGATGTATAAAAACGCGGTCTGTAAATTTGTCTTTGATTCGTTAAGGGGCCTATGTCACCATACAGTGAGCTTCCGCAAGCCTATCCCACACCTCACATCCCTATCCCACAGCTATCCCACTAGAGCATCACAGTTTTTGTTTGTTCCTTACTCTAGGTCGCGTGTTGGTTCAACCAGGGTTAGTGTTGCTGGATCGAGATTATTTAACTCATTGCCGCAAGATATCCGAATGTCGCGCACTCAGACTAAATTTTATCATTCATTAAAATTGCATTTTATAGGGAATCATGGGCGCGCGGTAGCAATGCGCCCGTGACGCAAGTCCCCACGAGCAAAAAATTCAGAAAAATTTTTTTCGTAGACTTCGGAACCATATATACAGCTAAGTTTTGACTTCCCCCCTTGCGACGTACCCCCCGGACAATAAATATTTTTCCTGGATTCTACGGAAAATTCTAAGGCGAAATGTCTTTTCACTCATTAAAATCGGTCCAGTGGATCCGGAGATATGACCTTTAGAAAATCGTCATTTTCCATACAAAATGTGCACGTTCATAGAAACCAAAGTTAATGGAAATATCCTACGTTAGTT
>CM055404.1:106322401-106357425 GCA_029228625.1 Pseudolycoriella hygida | reverse complement strand
TCCTTCCAAAACAACTGATAGCAATTTGGGGTGACGCTTAAAGCTTTGAAACGCAAAAATTCTTTTGGAATGTTTTCATTTTTGATTAAAAAAATGCGTCACAAATGCCGGACCCACCAATGTAATAATTTTTCTACGCTTTCAGCTGTCATACGCAAAAATTTGATTTCCTGTTCAAAAATACGCCATACATAATGACAAATTTATGACTACTTTACCCTATAGTTCTGGCTGCAGCCAGGATACGGGCAGTTAATTTGAAACGAGACTGATCCATCAGAATTTTTATCTGATGCTTTCTCTTAAAACTTGAAAAATTAATTCCTCTTCTGGGATCTGAAATAATTGTCAGAAATTGGTAAAACAAGGCGAATTTGTTATCTGTTTAAGAAAACATGCCTGCATTAAAGCTTCTTGACGATGCATCCAGACCGACAGTGAACGTTGAAATTCTGCACAATGCTTCGTCTTTTCATCTTCAGTCAATGTACCGATCTCATCTACAGTTATTTGTGATTCAATTTCAACTGAATTTAAGTTTGATGCTGAAACTGTGCTAACAGGATCAGATGCGTTTTTGTTGACTTCTAATGCGCTTCTGCACTCGTCCCCAATCAATTTTAATATAATTTTTTGCCCACTGGAAAATTTAAACTTATTCTTGCATTTCGCATACGTCCCCAAATAATCCTCTAACTTGTAACCAACTGGAAGCATGTCTTTTATAAGGTCTTCACGCACAAACTCCTCCATCGTTGCAATACAATTGTCGTCCATTCTGGCGAACACAGCTGCTGAATTTAAGTCACAAAGTTCAAGGATTAACTTCAAATTTTGCGGGACTTTGGTTAGAATTTTTGATTCGATTCGACGGAAAAATTCATCGCCGCTTAATTCTTCCAACCGTTTTGTATTTAAATTTTGAATTGAACCGCTGCTTGAAATAATGCACACCGTATCTCCTGAAAGGCTGAAATTATGTTACGAAACAATTGTACCTGATTGCGATGAGAATAAGTTCTTTCGTTAATATAGGCGCTCTGCAAACCTGATTGCTGGAGATGAATTGACGAATCCATTAAATAACTTACAGAAATTACATGCGCTAGTACCACAGGATCTTACCATTATGAAACTTGCTTTGGCTCGAGTAGTTGCAGCAAAGCCGAATTCGGCGGATGTCGAACGATTGATTAGTAAGTCATTATACAGTAAAACTAGAGCTGTGCGCCGGCGAGCCACGCCGTCCGTGCCAGCCGATTTTGGGTTTAGTCGACATTAGCCGACTCTACCTTAAGCCACCGTTACAGCCGATCGTTTGATCGGCGGCTGAAATCAGCTGAGATAGTTTTTATGAAATGTAATTATTGTAAGGAATTTCGTGACGGCATTCAGTATTTTTCACTGTATACGTCCACATTGTGCTGAGTGCTGTGTGCAAACGAAGGACGAGCGTGACTTTCAATCATGTCCAAACTTAGGGTGGTTGTTGCACAGTCTTTTTCCATCTCTTTCTGTCATTTCCACAAACAGCTGACTTTACATTTGAAAAAATCTATCTGAATCATGACACTTCTAAAGAAATTTTGAAAGATTGACGACTGCTCAATTTTGTGGCAATATTTATGAACTTAATGTCGCAAATTCGAAACAAAGGAAACGTTGGAAGAGATGCAACTTACTTCCTAAGGCAAAACAAGATTCGAACTTTGAAGAGGAGTTCCGTTCTAAATACAGAGACAGTTGCCTAGAATCCCGATTTCATCGAATTGAGCAAAACAGAGAGTGTAAACTTTCCAACGCAAAAAATGAAAGTAACTTATCGATTACTTGGACTGGCGACGATCTAATTTGTTGCCAATTATTGTTGACACAATTTTATTTTCAACGATAATTTTCAATTTCGTAAAAAAATGAGTTTGCGTTGTGGAAAGTTCAAATTTTCTTTAGTTTTATTTCTTAATTTTTTAACAATTTACCCGTCGAAGCCGCCGCCGCCGCCGATGCATTTTTCTATTTAGCCAGCCAATAAATTTCATCGGCCTCACTTTAGCCGCCGAATTCATCGGCTATGATCGGCGCACAGTTCTAAGTAAAACCTCTCTTTTACGAACTCTGTTTTTAGATTTCTCTTCGAATATCTCCGGCAGCCCGACATACGAGAGGGAGGAAGAGACTGCGGAGCACATGTGTTTTGTCTGCCTCCACTTCGAGCAAGAGCGAGGTGAGCTGATGACGGTGACTAGGTCAAAGGTAAATGCCGAAAACATAATATGGGAGATGTGCCGCGATGAGTAGGTGTGGAAAGTAATGGATAATGTAGTTGCAAAAATAATGGGGAAGCTGCAATATGAGAGACGATCAAAGAAGTGCGAAAGCACAGCCCCTCCCTGAAGTAATGCTGTGAGGCGGTTCCGGGGAAAAGAGAGCATGGAGAGTAAGGAAGGAGGTTTCAGTTGGTAGGTCATTGAAGCATGGAATCCAACACTACCTTGGTCCAGGAGGACCGGGTGTCTATGAAGATTTCCTCGCCCTTATAAAAAAACCTGAGAGGCTATTAAATCTCAGCGATATCCTATCCCTAACTACAAATAGCGGATGGTTAGAGTCGTGACTACCCTCAATATGTAGCACAACGAGTCTGGCCTAGGTGCTTCATTGAATCTACAGTTACGTACAGTCGCTGAGAAAGTCCACACTTAGCTACGGATTCCTTTCGGATAGCTTTTAAGCTGAAAATAGAAAAATATGAATTGTTGCTGTACTGGCCTCAATATAGAAGCCAAAACCAACGAACCAACTAGCTCATCCCTTCCAGCTTAGAATAGATTTTCGAATCCACACTTGCAAGCTAGACATGGAAAAATTAGAAGTTCAATAACGACCCCAATTCTCACCTTGCCTTGAGATTGGATAACTTCGAAGTCGGATTTCATAGGATGCATTGAGGCGATTCTCGCAAGTAAGCTAGACTAGTTAGATGGCTAGCCAGTAAGATCAACCCTGTAAGATTTACAGATGGCTCGAAAACCATAGAAGAAAGAAGGGATAGAGTTTAAGCTCCAGAAACGGACACTTTTACCTGGTTTAATCTGGGAAGCTAACAGTCATCTTCCATGAAGAAATACTCGCCGTACTGGTGATGCCACCACAGACAATAGGGACCAGATTTATGGGCATCACCTCATCCACTAGACAACAACAAACAACTTTGTTCTTCACACCGACACAATCTCCTTGATCCTTTACAAAAAAAAGTCAAATTTTCATTGAAAAAGCGATGGTGGCGCCACCATAGCCAAATTCAGCCAATTTTTTGATCACCCTGACATCAATCAGACAACGAGAAACCATTTTGCTGAATTAATAATTAATTTAAAACGAATTTGCTTAATAAAAACATCGAATATTTTGCATATAAATTTTGGTCTCGTAGACATTTTTCACCGTGCAAGGAAATTTTCGACATTCCAGGAAAATTTTTCTATGAGGTGGAAAGTTATAACATACTTCTTAGGAAGTGTTCAGCATAGTCCAAAGATTTTTTTAAGTCACTAACATCAAAAATTTAGAGAAAACTATTTTGGGAATGGCGGTTTAAAGTCAAAACAAGTTTTCGCAGAGGTCAAATTTTACATGAAATTTTGATTTTGAAAATTCATATCTCGGGTAAAAAACAACCAAAATTTTATTTTGATACATCGTTTAAAACGATGAGATGTGTGGAATAAGGGAAAAATACATTTTTGACAAAAAGGTGAAAAAATCAAAATTTCGTTGAACAACGAAAAAAACGTTACACTTGACCTCACTTTTTTCGGATTTTTCCGATTTTCTAGAGTCACTCGCAAAATATCCAGGGGGACTTTTTGGATGTCATTCAGGTGCCTAAGGCCTACCGAATCCCGCTTAGTTTGCTTTTGTCCTAATTTTTGCAAGGTCAAAAGTTAATTTCCCTACACTAAGAGTGAAATTATAATTCTATTTAATAACTTAATCAAATTTTTCTGTGATAAATTGTAGCTGTAAGTTTTTTGAAAAAAGAAATCAAGGAGAAAGAAACGTCAACGTTGACGTATTTTCAATTATTGTATATTTTCAGCCTGAAGATGGTTGATATGATCAACCGAATGCAAGTGCAAACATACAACAAGAAAAAAAAAGAAAAAAAAAAACAGAACCGTCGACGTTTCAATTAGTCAGTACCAAGCAAAACAACTCAAAGAACATATTCAATTTAATCTGACCAGCAATACAAAATCCATGGTATAAAACTCACATATTCACACCAATCATCTTTCTATACCAAAATCACAGATCATTAAAACTCGTAGAAAATTTTCATACGCTTTTTGTAAACCCATGGTCGTTTTTTTTTTTCTCGATTATTCGAATCGATTTCTGTGGCGCGATTTGGCTTCACAATGCTTTGATTTTTGCCGCACACGTGTTAAGTCTGTTTGCCAGATGTCGAGAATCCTTTATCAGTTAGTTTCTCATGCAAAACAATTCTTTCTACCTTCATACGTAAACATTTACCTATATTTTATGGCAACATTTTTCTTGTAATCCGTAAACAACAGTAAAAATATTTAAATCATTAAAAAGTAGCAATAAACTTTTAGGATCAAAATATTTTTCTGTGCTTGCATTGAATCGAAGCATGCGAATGCAAAATCCTCAATAGGGTGTAGCGTTTTTGAAAAAATATTTTATTTTTTGAGGCCTGGGGGTATGAATGATCCAGAATTGTCCACTGATTGTTTTACAAGTCGAAGTTTTTTTTTACTCGTCGACCTTCCCATGCGCACGCTATTTTTGTGAGTTTTTGGTACTTGTCACCGTAGTACGACTCCTCCGGCTAAACGGCTACATTAAAAGTCAGTGTATTTTGACGATAATTACTCCTGAGATACGTGGCCGCAAATTAGCGTTCGAAGCCGTTCCAAATACATCGACCTTCCTGCCGATAACTATCAAGAAATATTGCCGACGCTGACTTTTTGTAAATTTTCAGATTTTGAAGGCCTGTCGATCCTATGAATAGTGAGAAAAAATATTGTGTTATATCTTGTTTTGTTAGGGCTGACAAGAGCTTTCAAACGCGTATATGGTTGGCTATATATGTGCATTGGTTAGATACTTATGTGCTGTCTTAAGTGTGAAAAAGTCGAAAAAATTGGTTGAACGAAAAAATGGTTTTCAAAAATTTCATCGAAATCCGTGTGCAATCCCTTGCTAATCGTTTATTTGTTTATTCTAGCAACATTAGGAACAACAAACGATTTAGAAATCACCAAAATTGTAGCGTTTTATAGCCTCAGGCAAGGCAACAAGATTTGCGTTTTCGTTTATATCAAAGATACTCTTTAGAAAATTACAATTACGTCATACAGCGAACTGTATGTAAAAACGGACATGTCGAATTTTAAACAATGGAATTTCATTGTTCAAAATTTGACTTGTCCCTTCTTATACTCGGTTCACTGTATCCAGCAATGTAACCAACATTTTTATTGTTAGTGACAAAAACGGAATTTGCAAATCCTCACAGAACACTTAAATTTAGGTGATTTCTCTATGAAACATCAACATATTTTTTATTCACAATACACTTCACTTATATTAACACCCGAATAACCAAAAATTTTATTTTAAATAGTTTTATTCGAGAATATTCACGAAATGAAGTAATTTTATATGGGGCAGCCATTATTTGTCATTTAATGTGTGTGTGGCGCCATATTTGCAGCGGCCAGCGTGTCACTAATTAACTAAACCTATAAAGAATGACAAAGCTTCCAGGAAAATTTCAATGGGAACGTTATCATCCTGCGATGTAATGCACCTTGACATAGAACCGATCGTTGATTATGCCAATTCTGACGAACGTTTCATAGATGATGAGATGCTCTCTTTTGTCAATGAATCTGTCAGCGTGTTAAAAGCCCCCAACATCGATAAATCATCATTAATCATAGAAGATAACAACGTTAACCTTTTCGCCTATTGGTACATACGAGTACGTTTCGTTTCATGAAATTTGGCTGAAAATCAAATTTTGATCTAGTAACAGATGAATAAAAATTTCGAAAGTCATTGTTATTTATTTTTTCATTTCAAAATAATGTCTTCAGGTAACGATAGCGAATTTTCTGATTTTCTTGAAGAGGAGGAATCCTCTGAAGATTTTGATTATTCAGAATGTAGCGATAGTGAAGCTGATAGTGAATACAACGTTTATTATTCCTTCCCACCGGAGAAACAAGCAAAATTCACAAATCAAAATGAATGGGTTTGAAAATGTCCCTGAAATCAAAAAGTTCAAAGTTTTTCCTGGTCTGAAAAATCCTGTTCTCCATCGTTTGGGGTACGATCCTTCTGCCCTAAAAGTATTCTTCGAAGTGTTTGATCAAGAATTTTGGAGCATTTTGAGTGATGAAACCAATCGATACGCTGACCAGATCATCCAAGAAAATATGGAAACTAAAAAGATTGACAAAGGTTGGTTCCCTGTAAGCGTTGATGAAATGAAGGCATACATTACGTTGAGCATTTTAATGACACAAGTGAAAAAACCCACAGTCCAAATGAACTGGTCGAAGCGAACAATAATCCACACTCCGATATATGCACAGATGATGCCTTTACACCCCTTTTAAGTGAGTGCAATTTTTTTGTGACATCATGTGTTGTGATTAACGAAGTTATTTTTTTATACTGGACCCCCGCTAATTATTAGCCTGCGCCGCTTTCCCTGCCTGAGCCGCTTTCTCTGCCTGAGCCGCTTTCCCTGCCTGCGCCGCTTTCCCTGCCTGCGCTGCTTTCACTGCCTGCGCCGCTTTCCCTGCCTTTGAGACCACACTCAACATCCCCGTTAAAATTACCATCAAAATCCCCTTAAAAATCCTTGTGAAATCCCCGTCCAAATCTCCAAATCCCTATTCACACCCAGGTCCAATTCCCCATCAACATCCCCATCCACATCCACACGCAAATCCGATTCACATCCCCGTCCAAATTCCTGCCAAAAATCCTGTTTTCCTCCTAATTCCACACCATACCACCGTGCGCCATTTTTTGGTCACCCTGACACACTACACACCCAACCAAACAACTTTCCCTTTGACACCAAACACCTAACAGCAACACAAAGAAAAGTTTTAAAAAAGAATTAATTTTCCCCTTAAGTCCGTCCCATACCACCGTTCGCCATTTTGTTGGTCATCCTGACACACTACACACCCAACCCAACAACTTGGGGGGTTCGAGGTCGGTGTGACACAAGTGTGACAGAGGGGGGGGGGGGGGGTTTCGAAAAAAGCCGATTTTTGCGTGACATACTTTATGGGCCGTTCATGGGCTGTACATAAAATGTGTCGAAGGTGTTTGGTGTTACGTACTGATCTACGTGGACAATTTGCCTGTGGCGAGTAGATCCGACGAATTAATTCAAGAAGTGGAAAATATGTTAAAAGAAAAATTCGAGATATCAAACTTGTGTGATATCAAGCAGTTCCTTGGAATGGAAGTTGTAAAAGACGGTGATGGAAATTTCATTTTGGGACAATCAAATTATATCCAGAAAATAGCATTCTAAATGTTAAAACTGAGCAACATCAAAAGTAAAAATGATGCGATCGTTGGCTATGCGGATGTTGATTTCGCCGAAGAATAACACGTAAGTCAAATTCTGGGATTGTGTTCTTCATCAATGGTGGTGTGTGAAGGTGGTCATGCAGGAAGCAAACCTGCGTTGCATTGTCATCAGCAGAAGCGGAGTTTGTTGCATCTGCGTATCAGGAGGCTTTATGGTTGCGACGGATATTGGAAGATTTAAATCAAGAAATCAAATCGTCAATAATTGTTCATGAGAACAATCAAAGTTGTTTAAAGATCATCAAGGAGGAGAAATGATCAAATTCAACAAAACATATCGACACTCGAGTTTGTTTCGTTAAAGATCATGTTTTCAGTGGAATTGTTTCTTGTCAATACTGTCCAACTGAAGAAATGATAACAGATTTACTTACAAAACCATTGGCAGCCGTAAACCCAAGTATTTCGGGAAGCTGTGTGGGATTGAGTAAATTGAGGAGGAGTGTTGAGTGATTTACAATTTACAATCAAAGGAAACCAATTTTGTTTAGAAAAATAATTTTGTTTCATTCTAATTTGAGAATTTTGTGAATAAACATCTTTTGCTAAACTTGTCTCAACTTTTATTTATCAGAAGATCCTGTACCCTACATTTACAGCCCAGACTTTTGAACATTATTAATTCAAATATAAGGATTCAAACTGGTAACATGAATTTGTTTTGATCAGTTTCCAATAGTATCGTCTGTCCGTCCCGTGCGAACAATGAATGGCAGAAAACTTGGCACCAAGCGAACGTACGGACTAATGACTTGGTGATTGAACAATTTGTCAAGTTCGAACTCATAAAGTGCATAACTGTCATAACATGTCACAATACGTCCCTGACGATGGCCCCAAAGGAGTTTGTTTCACTCGATTCAAAAGGAAAAGAGATGAACTTTAGTGATCTTTTAGACTAGCGGGCCGAAACAGTAGTCTCTAGGAATCATGTTTAATCGGGGAAGGGAAGAACGAAAAAGTTTTGTTTGGCTTATTTGTTTATTTACTAAAATTTCAATTTGAAAAAAATTTATAATTATTAGATTTGAAAATAGATTTGTTAGATGTTAAAAATTGATGTTGATAAAACGAAATTGGGGTCACCACAATATCGGTGAACGGTACATAGTACCATGGTAGAATTTCTTACTTCTGAAATATTTGCAGGATGATAAAAAATTTTTTGAGAATTTCTACGACGGATTGCGAAAACACAAAATTAAATTTAACGCTGATAATGTCATAATTGCTGTTAAATTACACATACCGGAGTACGTAATTTTCATTGCTAGTCTTGGGGCTAATTTCAACTTTGTCCACTCTTGCATGGATACATTCACCGTGAACGATGTAGAAATAACATTGGAAAAATTGATGGAAGAAACTAACGATTTCGGACAACAGTATTTCTTGAAACAAAATTTAATGGAATTCAGAAAGGACCGGTATAAGGTTAAATTCGAAAGTTCAGACGCACAGTTATTCATCAAGGATCAATTCTTGAAAACGATGCCATTTTTGAGGATGAATAACGATATCGATAACGATACCAGCAGATAAAGGAGGGAAAGCGATCATAATGTATAAGTCAGTATATGGAGAAAAAGTAGAAGACCATATAAGAGAAAACTTAGGGAGAAATACTTACATTCATTGGAACGGCTCGTTTGAGGAAATCAGGACGGACATAGAACGGAGGTATGGATTAATCAGATCAAATATCAATTATTACTTCGATATGGATAGGAAGAAGAATTATCCCAACTTATGTTATCACTTACCAAGCGAACCTTATATTATGGCTAGAATGAAAGGTAGCATTAAAATACATAAGGAGGGACTACCCATACGGCCGATTATAGCGGCTCCAGACTGCATAGGTAGATTAGCGTCTTCATGGCTATTGAATAAATTGAAGTTAATCGCACGTAAATTCGACGAAGTGAAAATATCAAATACATTAGGATTAATCGATATCGTGGCTGATTTACAAATTAAAAAGGATCACAAGTTAATTTCACGGGATTATGATTCTATGTTTACGAATATAGATTTGGATTTCGTGACGAAAATAAGCAGGATAAATTATGGAGTAATCGAGGCCGAAACAAGTGTACCAGTGGATATTTTTGTCGATCTGTTAACGCTACTGGTAAAGGATGCAACTTTCTTCACATTCAAGAATAATATCTACAAGCAAAATAAGGGTCTGGCAATGGGGAACCTCTTATCTCAATGTTTGGCGGAAATCGCTACTAATTTTGCAATGATTGAAGCGAAACGGAAAATTAAAAATGCAGATGAAATTACATTCGCGGTTAAGTTCGTCGACGACATGGTTGCTGCTATGAATTCAGATATGATTGACGATTTTGAAAGATCACTAAACGGGATTATCAACGGCTTAACGGTCAAGCGTACGGAAGAAGATGACGAAAGGTCGATTTCTTATTTAGATTGCAAGATAAAGCGGTATGCAGATGACTCAATTGGGGTCTGATGGTGGCAAAAAGAATGCTCATCTCGTCAAATCTTAAATTTCTTTTCTGATCATCCAAGATATATGAAACGCAATGTGGTGAGGGAATATATACATAATGCTCTAAAGGTGACAACGGATGAATTCATAAAGACTACAATATCAAATTTGCACATAACTTTGAGGAGAAGCAGCTACCCTGAAAATTTCTACATGAAGTACATCTGGGAATATTTGAATGACCTGAAGACAACGATATTGATCTCAAGCATAGGAACACCGGAGGAAAGTATTGACTGTGAGAAGGAGCCACTTTGCAGATGGCAAGAACGAAGTATGGACGAAAACTTTCAAAAAAAGAAGAAGGAAAGGAATAGACTGGATACGGGAATAATGAAAACGCGTAGACGAGGAAATAAATTCATCTCGATTCCTTATAAGATTAACAGGCATGATATCGAAACACCGGATTGGAATGAAACTTGCACCGAGAATGTCACTATAAAATAAAAACAATATTTTTTCAAATCCGAAGGATAGGAAAGAACTGAAAGAAAAAAGATTCGCCACTTTCTCTATGAAATGCGCAAATTGTGATTTCAAGGCATGGGTCAGGACAAACAATTTGGACATTCACAGAACTTTCAAAAATGAGACAATATTTAAACATTCAGCAATTAATGGACATTTATCTTCAAACAGGAGTCATTCGCTGATACAAAGGGTTTTCGAACTAAAGTGCTATAAAAGCGAAAAAGACGTGAAATATATATATATATATATATATATATATATATATATATATATATATATATAAATATGATATATTACAAACGCAAGAAATAAAATAATCAAATTAAATGCATAAGATTTTTGAAATTATTTCTTTATGTGGTTTCTGTAGTTTCAGATAATTATTTTAGGATTTCCACCTTAATTCTATATTTCAGGGATTCCATGCAATATATTTTTTTTGGTAATTATAAGAAAATTTCAGGGATTCCAGTAAAGTTATAGGGATCCAGCTAAAATATAAAAATTTTTTTACATTACTAGTATCGGAGTGCTTCATTTGTAATATTTTACTCATTTCAGTGGTCCGAGAAAATTATCAATGATTTTCTTTTAAGGAGTTATTAATCTTCACAAAATTTCAGTGATAAGAAAATGTTTAAAGTAGTTATTAGTCTCAATATTTAATGGTATTTTAATAGCGGGATATTTCATTTTTCATATTCGCTCAAATTTTTGGTTATTTTCCGATCAGGTTCTTTTTCAGATCAGGTTCATTTTCAAAAATGGGTTATATAATTTTAAATTATATAAGAAATTTTTAATTTATTTCAAGTTCAGGTTCATTTTTAAAATTTTTAAATAAAATTTTTCCGTTTTCACAAAATTTAGATAACAAGAAATTTATTTCAAGTTCAGGTTCATTTTCAAAAAATGGTTTTGTAAAACATAAATTTTTTCCGTTTTCAAAATTTAAATAGCAAGAAATTTGTTTCACGTTCAGATTTATTTCAAAATTTGTAAATAAAAACTTTTTCCGTTTTCACTAAATTTAATTTGTAAATTAATTCGTAAATAAATAAAAACTTTTCCGTTTCGGTTTTCACAAAAATTTAAATAGCAGCAACTTTTTCTATTTTCAAAAATTTTTTCCGTTTTCAAAAATTTTTGAATAAAAAAACTTTTTAAGTAAATAAAAATTTTTTAAAATAAAAATTTTTTCCGTTTTCACAAATTTAAATAGCAAGAAATTTTTTCTAAATAAATAAAAAACTTTTTTCTTTTTTCTTTTTTCTAATTTCACAAAATTATTTTTAAATAAATAAAACTTTTTTCTATTTTCACAAAATATTTTTTAAATAAATAAAAACTTTTTTCTATTTTCAAAATATTTTCAAAATTTTTTCCGTTTTCACAAATTTTTTAAATAAATAAAAACTTTTTTCCGTTTTCACAAAATTTAAATAGCAAGAAATTTAATCTTATTCTTCTAGACGTTTGCTAGCGCCTTTGAGGATGTATCAGAACTAACTTCAAAGGGTTTGGTATATTTGAAGGAATACAGCTATAAGAAATGTAGAAAGGGACTATTATATAATAAAAGGATGGAAAACGAATTCACGAGCAGTTTCGCAAAACTTATCGAGGTAGAAGAAATGCGCGCCGACAAAGAAAAATATCTGAAGGAGAGAAGGATTTCCATGGAAAAAGAATTAAGTTTGCTAAAAATGACCATGGCGAACTTGGACAAATCCTTTGGGATTTTGAAGCTAAATGTAAAAAGCAGGTTGGATTGTATTTCATATGGGAGTTGGAACAAGATGATGAACGAGGCATCCAAACAATACATCCTTATGTTTTCAAAAAGTAATGAAGATGTTTACCGTTCAGCAAAGGAAAAGGAATCTCGGAGCATGGCGATTTTGGAGAACGTGAATCGGGATTTGGTGAAGTTAGGCAGAGATCTAAAGAAGAACATCGAGATCGAGAAAGAAAAGTTGTTTGGCAAAGATTTTGATGAAAACGAGCTTTCAAAAATTTTGAAAGATGAACGTTGCTCAACAAAATCAGCTGGTGCAGAGGGAGTCGGACAACCACAGCGGGTAGGTCGGAAGATCGAACTAATGAACAGCCTGTTTGAGGCTCTTCCAGAAGACTGCGACCACGAAGTATTCTTGGAGGAGCTGATATCATTTGCAAAAAAAATCAAAGCGCCCGGAACCAGTTAACGGCGGCGAAGAACTTGAAAATAATGGAAAAGATAGAAAAGATGGAAGAGTCGTATTGGGTGATATCAGAAATATCAAACAAAAGAAGCCAAATTAGGCTTCGGATCGGAAATCAAAATGGGGAGGCAATGAGGAAGGAGGGAGTTCATCAGTAAAGAAAATGAAAAATTTTTGAGTAGAATTTGAAAGGAAAAATCTTTTGAATGAATTTAATATCTGAAATTTTTGTTTAGAGATTTTTTAAGGAATTTTTTGAAAAATTTTTTAAAATTTTTAAATAAAAAATTTTTTTAATTAAAATTGTATTATTTGAAGTTTAAACTGAGAGTTTTTGAGCAAAATTATAAAAATTGCAGAAATTGAAAAAATTCTTGAAATTGGAAAATTATAATGGATCCAGTTTAACAAGAAATCACTTTTAGTCGGGGTATCCCATTTGGGGATCGTCTCCGGTCGTGTCAAACCTTGGTCAGGGTTTCCCTTACAGGATCAGAGATTTCCCTTACGGGGATCGTAATTCGAAAAATAATTTCGGATAAAATTTAGAACAGGATTTAAACTAGAGAAGTTGGGTTTTGGTTCATTAATAATTTTCTGGACGGTAATTACTTATTCAATCATACTTTCATACATTTCATACCCACGTATTACACTTAGCCTAATCCCAATTTCATAACAAATTTTCAATCTTAAATTACCTCTATTTCAAATCTATTTTTACCTACAATTCATATCTTAATGACATGCACAATTACACGTACCACTTGTTCTAAGGTTAAAAATATACCTTTCATAACACATATTCTAAATTTTACATCCAAATGTCCACTTAAATTTCCATTCATTTTTCGATTTATTTGAATTTATTTCAACTGATTTTCACACTTACTTTCTAATCTGACTTATTGTTCTAACAATTTCCATTCATAAATACTCACAGATGTTCTCTCACTAACAGGTATTCTCTCATTGACAAATATTCACATCTATAAATACTCACTGGAAATATGCGGATGGTCTGCAGGTGGTGTGGGAAAACAGGTAGCCCCGTGTCCCTATATGCATATCTCTATGAGTTTCAGATTAAAGTAGTCTAGCAGTGAAATAGTCGATCTAATGATATTGTTTGACTGGGTTTCTCTATTTTTACTGTGAAAATTGTCAGGGCCGTAGCTAGCGACCATTGACAGGGGGGGCTCAAGCCCCGAATTTAATAAAAGTCATGTGTTTACGTGAAAACACCGCGAGCGGAGCGAGCGTCATTTTTTTTCGTTTGTTGCCTGTTGTACTCGTGAAATGAAATGTTTCGAGGTTGTTGCATTACAGAAATGTTTACAACTTGACGCTACAGACTTCGTAAAACAGAAAATAAAACAATGAAGTTGGTAGTTCCTCTATCGTAATTTTGTACAGGGCCATTCACAGTCCATCCGAGCCCAAGGATTAATATAAGGCGATTATTTACGAAAGTTATGCAGATTATTTATCAAATAGTTCATTTCACTTTTTTGAAATATGGGGTTGGAAGAAATTCTTATCACAGCGCCGCAGGCAAATTTTTAGGTAGAATAGAGATTTTACACTATGAATTCAAGTGAAAAAAAAAACAGTTTCTTAGCTTTTTCTTAGATAATTCGCCGCAGGCCGAAACGGTGTCTCTAGGAATCATGTTTAATCGGGGAAGGGAAGAACGAAAAAGTTTTGTTTGGCCTATTTGTTTATTTACTAAAATTTCAATTTGAAAAAATTTTATAATTATTAGATTTGAAAATAGATTTGTTAGATGTTAAAAATTGATGTTGATAAAAAAGGTATATCATTTGAAAAAGGTTCTCCTGATTGCAGGGGATGGGAGACCATTATCTCTCAACAGAGAAACTTAACCAAAGATCACTGAGCGATATCCTATCCTATACCACAAATATCGGATGGTAAGAGCCATAACTACCCTCAATGTGTAGCAGAACGAGTATTGCCTAGGTGCTTCATTAAATCGACATTCACTGAGAAAGTACATACTTAGCTACGGATACCTTTCGGTTAGTTTATTAAGTTGAAAAATATCTTAGGATACAACTTATGACATATTACTTTTACTATGAACGTGTAAGCTCTTGTTTGAATTATTTTGTCATTGACATGACGCTCAGACAGTAACACATCTAGAACAATTGCGTTATGAAGATAATTAGAAGAGATCAACATTTCGACATCTAGTTCCAATCTTCAGTCAAGTCATGCACCTTGATATGTTGATGGACGTGATGGAGAAAGTCAGACAAGCCGACTTTTATTTGAGCTGATGGGTGCAAATTTTGTGGTCACATATGTCATTTTTTGAGCGCACTTAGGGCAATGTTTTTAATTTTTTTGTTACTTCTGGAACCCCATCCTATTACATAAATTTAAGAAATGATTTAGCGTCTCACTAAATCCCGTAAATGTCTCGATAGCTGGTTAATTATTAAATATTATCGCGAGCGAAGCGAGCGAAAATTTTTTATTGATTGAAGATTCTTCTACAGAGGGATTTTTTTGAAAGTGAAACTACTTCTGCCGGACCTATTTTTGATCGATGATTTGACTACATGGCTACCATCCAAAAATGGGTGTTCGCGGTCTGCAAATTACTGCCGCTACAGAGTGTGTACATAGCTAAATACGGTATCATTTGAAATATTATGTCTAGGAGACCCGGGGCAAGCGTAAACATTTCAGATTTACTTCATTGTTTCCAGGGAATCGTCAAAAAAGTGATGGTCGTCCGTGAACAAAATTTTGACTAACTTTTGGGAGGTGAATTTTTATAGCTGGAAAATAAAATGTCCGTGGTCATATCTTTCCAACGGTACTTATTATGCCAGTGGCACGCTAAGGATATTTTCTTTGATACTCGAAAGTCACATTTCTATATATGTATATGTACACACTCTGCAGCGGCAGTAATTTGCAGACCGCGAAAACCCATTTTTCGGCTTTTGGATGGAAGCCACCAAGCAGTAAAGGTATATGTGAATAAAAGGAAGGTGGTTTTAGACTATTCAGGCCGAGAGGTCTTCGGGCATGTAGTCAAAAATAGGTCCGGCAGAAGTAGGCACTTTCAAAAAAATCCCTCACATACTTTTGTTGTTTTTTCTGACTATCGTATAACTTTTATTGCTATACAATTGAAATCATAATTTTCGGGTAGGCAAAAGCTCTCAGATAGTTACATTTTTTGCAGGAATGGAAACATCTTTTGTATAATGATCACCTTAAATTTTTTGTATCAAAAAGAAGGTTTTTCGAAAGGGAGTAAAATCTGTTGATTTTGCAGCGAAAATTAAAATTCATTTTTATAGTGAGATGAGAAATAAAGCTGTTGACAAACGAAACAGTTTTTAGATATATCTGTCACAAATTTCATCAAAGGTATTTGAATGTTTTACAATTTCAGGTGATTTCAAAATATCAAGAAATCATCCAACTCATTACAATCTTCGAAAGTATGTTGAAGTTGTTGAGGTGGCTAATCTTTAATTTTCACAACAAAGTTGCGAAAGATTCTGATGGGTGCAGCTGCACCCATTGCCACCTAGAATTCGGCGTGCCTGGACAAAGTGTCCGGTTAGCGGTAGCCAATGTAATAATTTTTCTACGATTTCCTGTACAAAAATACGCCATACATCCCATAAAGTCAAATTTTTGCATTGTGAAAGCTGAAAGAACAGAAAAACTATAACACTCCGGCATTCGTGACGCATTTTTTTAATCAAAAGTGAAAATATTTCAAAAGAATTTTGTGAGTTCCGAAGCTGCAAGCGTCACCCAAATTGATATCAGTTGTTTTGGAAGAAGGGACGAACACTTGTGTCACGTTTCCCTTTTAAAAAGGGTTTTCATTGTGATTGTAATGTTTTGCATTATTTTGAGCCGCCGCTGCCGCCGAACCGAAGCGCGGCGGCTTCTATTTCCATTGGCGAAAATGATCCTCTCAACCTCCTCTACAACATATCAAAAGTTTTTTTTTGAGCCGCCGCACAGTGGATTTTTTGTAAGGGTTTGCTGCTTGGGCATAAACTCGTACAGATTTCAAAATTTTGATGATATTCTATTTTATTTGAATCAAGAAAAGAATATAGGACAGCTGTAATTCCTTTCGATCAATAAATTTTCAAGACTCCCACGTCCAGAGACGAAGACGTTTGTATGGTCAAAAACCAATTTTTTTTTTGAGAGTATTGCCACTTTGGCTATATATTGCAGAAAATTTGCTTGAAATGGATCAATATTTTTTTTTTTAGACCAAGGAAAACGTTCTTCTTCTGACCATTTATAGTAAGGCAGCCTGGTGCCAAAATTCTGTTTACGCCCGCATCTCGGCTTTACCGAGAAATATTGATTACAAAAAGTTTCAACTTGGCACCAGCCTGCTTCCCTGAGTTCTAGAACAAAGAATACCGAATCCGTATGACAGCTATAGGAAGGCAGTCTGGTGCCAAAATTCTTTTTACGTCAGACTCTCGACACCAACAAGGATATTGTTCCCAAAAAGTTTCAACTTGGCACCAGCCTGCTTCCTTGAGTTCTTGGCCAAAGAGTGAAATCTTGAAAATATTCTTGATTTTTTAGAAATTTTGTTTTTAAACACTCAACACGTCTCCAGTCACACTGATATATTGTTTTTAATTTTCAGAAGTTTGGTTCTCCTCAACTCATTTATTCCCACGGGAGTCAGAAGATTTTTCGAACCGAAAAGGAAAACAGTTTGTCCTTTAATCTTTCCGATTAAAAACGAAAAAAAAGAAACGTCAAAATATTGAAAATTGTACAAATTCAAGCCCAAGCCGTAAACCCTTACAAAAAATCCACTGTGCGCCGCCGAACCGAAGCGCGGCGGCTACTACTTCCATGAGCGAAAGTCTTTTTTTGAGCCGCCGCCGACCGAAGCGTGGCGGCTACTACTTCCATGGGCGAAAAAGATCCTCTCAACTTCCTCTACAACATATCAAAAGTTTTTTTTAGCCGCCATGGGCGAAAATGATACCCTTAACTGCGTCGACAACATATCAAAAGCTTTTTTTTGAGCCGCCGCCGTCGCCGAACCGAAGCGCGGCGGCTACTACTTCCATGGGCGAAAATTAATCCCTCAACTGCCTCTACAACATATAAAAAGTTTTTTTTTTTGAGTCCCCGCCTATTTTCCGCCATTTTGGCGGTCACTCTGATACATTACACACCCAACCCAACAACTTTCCCTTTAACACCAAACCTCTATCTCGAACCATCGCCTCATACAAAATGTGCTATCATACACACTACACACACAAACACACACAATTCAACGAACAAAGATTTAGATTAAATTGATCATGTTAATAAATAATAAATAAATAAATAAATAAATAAATAAATAAATAAATAAATAATAAATTTTGTATTTTCCTTCAATTTTCTAAGACAAATAGCAGTTTAAGGGAGTAATACGAATAATATAGTTAGAAAACATTAAAAAAATTGGAAAATCGCCGATTTCTGCATGACAAACTTAATGAACCCTGATGTAGAATAATAATCTTTGAGGACATTAGGAAAAGTTTTTGATGATAAAGTAATTTTAGCGAGTAGCGAAACTGGGTTCGCTTAAGTCACAATTAGCGGTCGCTAGTCGCAACTAGCGAGGTAAATGGAAAACTAGCGTCGCTAGTAGCGAAGATAGTTTTCAGCGACGGTTACCCAACCTTGCTAGGAATGGATTTTAATTCAATTTAATTCAAAATCCATTTACTCGTCTTATTGTGCATTAAAGAAATTTTCGCACGCATCTGCAATATTTCGACAGTCCTAGTTCCTTTTGATTCTAAGACAAGCTAAAACGAAATGGCTTATTTTGATAGAAAAATGTCTTTAAATGTGTGTTGGCCACCTACTCCCATAAATTTGCTGAAGGTAAACAAAATAAACGATGAACCACCTCGATTTTTTTTTCGGCTCGTGGAATCCTCGTGAAAACTTGAAAATCTTACGCAATTCATGTCAAAATTAGTTTTGTGGTAATCACAGCAATCATTTTAGAATTAATTTATTTTATAAATCTAATAACCGGGCATAATATCGTTGCATTTTGTAAATAAAATCAGATTTCTTAAAACCTCTATTGAGAAAACATTTCTCTTTTTAAATTGTAGAACACAAATCCTATTCACTACAAATTGGTGACCCCGATGTGACCTAATTCTAAAGATTACTGTGATCACCAAAATTGTTGGATCCGTACGAAGTACAAAGGTCCTACACGTTTATTGCAAACAATTTTAATGTAACATGGGGTAGGTCGAGGTGGGAGTTGGGGGGATACATTTATTATCGTCTAAATATGACGAATCAGAAATAAAGAAAATGTCCGTCTGTCCGTCTCCACTTTTTTTCCAAACCGCTCAACCGATCAGCCTAAACTTGTTTTTCCCTGAAAGGTACATGCCTCCCATGATTCAAGTTCGAAGATGAGCAAAATCGCAAATATCTCAGAAAGTATAGCAAGCACGGAAATTCCTCATTTCTAAGAGCCCTGGCTCACAAACGAGGCCGGTATCCCCCTTTTTTAAAATCTCATACGACGTAGAATGCCCACCCGAAGGTCCCTGCAAAATTTCAAGAAAAGTTATCGAGCCGTTTTCGAGCACAAGCCAAAAAAGTCGGTTTTCATAGAAATGGCTCTAGAACTAACTAACTAACGTGTAGAATGTTTCCATTGACGCAGCAATGAAGCAGCAATGAAGCAGCACATTTTGTATGGAAAATGACGATTTTCTAAAGGTCATATCTTCGGATCCACTGGACCGATTTTAATGAGTAAAACTCGATTTCAATCAAAATTTTACAAGGAATCCAATGAACTAGGTCTCAGGGGGGGGGGGGGGGGGTAAGACGTAAGGTCAAGACGTAAAGTCAAAACTTAGCTGGTTCCGAAGTCTACGAAAAAAACATTTCTGAATTTTTTGTTCGTATGGGGACTTGCGTCACAGGCGCATCGCTACCGCGCACCCATGATTGATTCGACTGACGAACTGTAACGGAAAAGTTTACAGCCCGTTGAATTTATTGTGATGTGTAAAAAAGTGGCGCTGTGTTCTATGTGAAATTATGTCAAATTCCATACATTTTTGATCCCCATCACGAATGATGTCTTTAAAGCCATCATTGAGGGATCTTATTAGACACAGGGAGCTGCCATTTGTTGAAGTTTGTAATGAAACATTGGTTACTCGAAGTTAAATTATGGGAAGACATTCTCACACGATTCCTATGACTCCAACTCGAATCGACTACTGACGGAAGAATGTGTTCACTCTTTTGCTGATGTTTGACAGTGATAAACACAAGGGTTGACAGTTCAGGTTTGTTTATTTTACGTTTTCACGGTTTTTACTTAAAATATTGCTGATGTAGTTTACCAAATCGGTCTAACCTTGCCATTTTTAACTACTTTAATATTGATTGACACATCTCGACGTCCATCAAGTATTATTAAGCTTGGAAAAATCGATAGAAAGAAAATGGCCCAATCAAAACCATTGAACAAAGTGTTCAGCTATCAATCATGGATCCATGCAGTTTCAGGTGCAACAGTATGTATAAATAAGTCTCTATAAATTTACATAAAGTAATCCGTACACAAAAACGTTTAGGGGAGTGTGATTGCCATGTCAGTATTTTACCCACTGGATACAGTGCGCTACCGGCTGCAAAGTGAGCATCAGATTCATAAGGAAAATGAAAATTAATAGAATTTAATTTTAGTTGAAGATCCAAAAAAACGACAAGCGTTAGGTACGTTGCACCTACTCAAGCAATTGATTCGGGAAGAGGGTGTGGCCACTCTCTACCGTGGCATGATACCAGTGTTGCAGAGCCTGTGTATATCGAATTTCGTGTATTTTTACACATTCCATAGCTTGAAGGCGCTCAGTTCATCGTCAAATCAAAGCGCTGTACGAGATCTCCTATTGGGTTCTGTATCTGGAATCGTGAATGTGCTAGCAACTACTCCATTTTGGGTCGTAAATAGTCGACTGAAAATGAAAGGATTGAATGGAAATCGTGACGGCGAAACGACCAAATATGGAAATTTATTCGAGGGACTAATGTATATCGCTCAAGTGGAAGGTGTTCGAGGTCTTTGGGCTGGTGCTGTTCCATCACTTATGTTAGTGTGCAATCCAGCTTTACAATTCATGATGTACGAGTCGTTAAAACGTCGAATTACCAAAATAGCCAAGAGTCCATCAGCCATGACATTTTTCCTCATTGGTGCATTAGCTAAGACCTTTGCAACTGTTCTCACATATCCGTTGCAATTGGTGCAAACAAAACTGCGCCATGGGCATTCAAACGAATCCATGAAATTACCGCCCAATGCCGGCGTCTTTCAAATGCTACTTTACATTGTGAAGAACAGTGGCATTGAAGGCTTATTTCGTGGATTGGAAGCGAAAATTTGGCAGACTGTTTTAACGGCTGCATTAATGTTTGCGACTTACGAAAAAATTGCGAAATTTGTGATGTTGCTATTGACTCGACAAACAAAATTTGTTTAAATGTGCGATGGAAATCCGCAGAATAACGGCAAAATACGCGATTCGATGCAAAATGGTGAGTCGATCTTTATGAGGACAAGTCCCAATACAAATTCTTAGTTGTCTTTTCTCTGAATGGAGACTTTAAGTTGAGATTTTTTTTTTTAAAACGTTCACAGGCGAAAATTCCATATTAAAACTGAGAAGCCGCACTTACGTTCGCGCAACGTCATTTATGGACATCCCTTCTATATAAATATGTTTCACGAAGACCAACAAAATGTTTTCAGGACCGGCGCGAAGCGATAATAAGTCTGGGTTCTGTGAAAAAGTACGTTTTTCTATGATTTTTGGGTGTCTGTCACTAAAGTGACGACCAAGATCAGGAACTGTACGGGTCCAAATGAACTTTCGGCTCAAATGAAAGTAGGGAGCTATGCGCTTCGCACCATATATTTGGTTTTGCTGTCCTGCGATGTTTGGAACCTCCAGAACGTTTTCAAAAAGTGGCTTTTTTCAACTTTGAATCGCTCTGGCTCCCGCCACAGAGCACTTTTTTAGGCATTTCAAAAAGTACGTTTTTCTATGATTTTTGGGTGTTTGCCACTAAAGTGACGACAAAGATCAGGAACTGTACGGGTCCAAATGAACTTTCGGCTCAAATGAAAGTAGGGAGCTATGCGCTTCGCACCATATATTTGGTTTTGCTGTCCTGCGAGGTTTGGAACCTCCAGATCGTTTTCAAAAAGTGGCTTTGAATCGCTCTGGCTCCCGCCACAGATCACTTTTTTAGGCATTTGAAATTTTTTATTCCGAGGGTTCAGGAAATCCCTTTTTTCGTTTTCTACTAGAGCTGTAACTAGTTGTTTCGTGTCCTAGGAATGAAAAAAATATTTCGATAGATTTCCGACACTGACTTGAAAAAATTTAAATTGATTTTTCCCTTTAAAATGAGTATACTCGCCGGTCTCACAAATAGAGGTGTGCGTCGCCGGCTAGAAGCTCTCAAATTTTTCGACGAGTCGTTGATTTTCAGTTACTTATTTCGTCGGGAATACTAATATCTTTAACATGCAGTCTACGTCTTTCTATGTCATTGACGAACAATTCATTCAGTGATTCCAGACAATCGATAGAAGAATAGACTACCGCATTAGAATAGTTTTCATAATGCTGCGCCTGGTCAAATACAATTTGGAGCAGGCAAAATCTACACCTTATAGCGAATTTTACTCAGACTTCATAGAGTTGCTACTTGTAATTTAATTTGTGCGAAATTCCCCCTGCGCAGGGAATTTCGCACAGGTGCAATTTTGCACACTCGAAATTTTGGGAAATTTCCCGTACTATCTACAAAACCCTGAAACTCGTCGTCGCTAATATTGAATTCTCGACAACTTTGTCTTTGGTAGTAAATCTCTATCTCATATTTAGCTAAATATTTAAAAACACTTCCTGTCGTATACGACCGAATTTCCATGGGCTACGCAATTTCCAGTTTTTTTAGGTCAAAAAGTTCAATTTCACTCCGAAATGAACAATAACTGTGCTGTACTTGTCGCGATATTTGTGAGACCCTCGAAAATCCAGGTTTTTGGACACTTTTTCAACCATATCAACTTGAGTAATTTTACTGATCCTTTTACTTAAATTATAGGATGGGGGAAGGGGAAAAAACATTGACTGAATCGGCGCGGCCGTTCAGAAAAAAGTGGAAAAGGACAAACGGACCACCGGTCAAACGGACATTTCTTTTCGTGATTCGTCATCACTAGACGGTAAAAAATGTATCCCCCTAACTCCCGCCTTGATCTGCCCCATGTTACAACGAAGTGTTTTGTAGTAAAAGTATCGTACTTGTAGTTCGTACGGATCCAGAAAACATTTTTCATTCACTCACACTCACAGAAATATATTTTTGCATTAATTGAATTTTGTACTTCTGCGCAGCTTTGTAACACTGCAAAACTTGCACCGAAGTACAAAATTCTATTTGATGCAAAAATATATTTCCGTAAGTGTAAATAAATGAAATATGAGTTTGAGTTTAAAATTGAAAAAAAAAAAACAATTTATTAGAGACAACGATAAGGAAGGGATTCGCCTAAAAAATCTGCAAGCAACCTGTTGCATGATCACATGAAAAATGAAAATAAAATGAGTGATTTGAAGGAATTTCACTGCCTGGCATTACCGCAACGTCGAATCTGTTGAGCATTTCCTAGGCTCTTCGGAAACCAGCTTATAGGACGTTTGTGAGCATATGCAAAAATAGTTTTTGTTTTTTTCTTTTCTCTGTCAGACCATTGAGATTTAATTCTTAAGTCGGCATTCGGTTATTTGGAGGATTTTTAAGATGCTTCACCGGGAATTTCGATACAATTAGGAGCCACTGAAAAGTTAAACTGATTGCGTTTAACTGATCGACAGTTTGCCCCTAAACAGTTAAGTTGGGGGTTTTGTAAGGTGTTTCGTAGAGAAGTTCGGTGGAATTTTCGGTGTCTTCACCCACCAGAGTTGTTTGCCTACATTTCGGGTTAGGTTGGAAAGTGGATTTCGACTATTTCCTTTCGCAAATTCGGGGTGTTTTCCCGCTAGGAGATTTTGTGGTTTGGAATTGAATTGAATTTAACTGAAGGACCGTTCGCCCCTGAGAAATTAAATTGAAGAAAATTGAGTGCTCTTATATCAAAATTACAAAAAATGTGTTTGGATGATGAAATTGACTTCGGTTCCCATTCGGCAATTTGATCTCTCTACCTCTAAGTGTACGCTTTGTTCAAATTCAAATTTAAATTGTCAAAAATAGTAGCTTTTTGGAAAGTGCGAATTAGAAGCTAAACAGCATTCCGAGTTAAGTAAAGTTTTCTACTTCAGAGAAGTCACAAACCTGGTGTAAAAGCTTGGACTAAGTTGTCTTTCTTTATGACACTTTTGGTTTCGGGTAGAAAAATTGAATTCAATACTTCAGAAAGGTTTTATACAGAAAAACGCATTTTAAATTGTACAAAATTTCTCTTTTGATGCGGCCATCATTGATAAGGATTAGGGGTGTCCAAAATTGTATGGGAAAATTACAATGTTGAAAACTATGAGGCACCAAGCGGAATATTACTCTATATGTATCGCTGAAGAAAAGTGTACATGGACACAACTGAATCCGAGGTGATTTAGGGGTAGCTCAACGACAAAACATGCAAAAAATCACAAAAATCGATAAAAGTGTAAGATCTCATTAAGTTGGTCATATCATAGGTATGATGAAGAGTCATGTTAGGGCAAGTTTGATTAAATCCCTTCAGTATGATCCCAAGAAAAGTTTTTTGGTTCTATAGGTGTGTCTAGACATTTCACCAACCGTGAAATTAGAAGAAATGGAATGTATTTCTACGCAATTTAGAATAATTTATTGCTTGTAGAAATACATTCCATTTGTTCTAATTTCACGGTTGGTGAAATGTCTAGACACATCAAATAGTCGACAGATGTACGCATCGAAATTCATTCACTTCGCATATATGACTCGGTAACCGAATGGTTAGGGTGTCTCTGTAATGTGATGTTATGCCTTGGTATCGGAAGTTCGAAATCTGGTCACGGCAAGAAATTTTTCACATTTGTTAGGCGAAAATTCATATTTTGTCACCTCAAATGAGGGGCGAAAATTGATTTTTTCATGAATAGTTTGACTGATTTTAGGCAATTTTGCGTGTTGTAGACCGAGTAGAGCGAGGTCTACATGCGAAAGTGCCTTAAATCAGTCGTCCAAAACAGATACACAAAAACTTTTTCATGCAGAGCTCCAAAATCGAGAGAAAATTTATAAAATTTCCTTTGATTTTGGCCCCGAAGTATGAAAAGTATATTTTCGCTCCTCATTTGAAGGTGCGAAAATAAAACGAGGTGCGAACGTTACCGTCGGGCCAGAGCCCTTCATCTCAATACCACACTCCCTCTGTGTTAGAGAGATAAGTGACGGGGTACGAACGGAATCCGCGAAACGTTGGAGCATATGCGAAGCTCTTCTTTCCGCTGCCTGACGAAAGGTGGGCCAAGGAGCTGATTGGCATGGACCGTAATAGCATAAGGAGGACAGTAGGAGCTATTACGGAGCACTGTGGCTTGAACAATTACAGATCGGAAACGATCCAAATTGCAGTTTCGGCTTAGAGGAGGAAACGGGGCGTACACCTAATCCGAAGTACTATACTCTGAGAAGCAAAATACTAGGTGCTCGTGTATTTTCACCTTCAGAGATCCAAAAACTAGGACCTGTTGCTTTAAACAGGTTCCTAGTGGGAACTGGGAGGTTCAAATGATTTACATGATGAAACAAAGGATCAATAGATATGTGTTTTGAGTCCGGAAACGGACGTCCTAACCTGATAAATCTAAAAAAAACATATTGGCCAACCTGATCATACGAATTTTTTTGTGATGAAGAAAGTAAACAAAAAAATAATTAATTTTCGACTCGGCGGATTCCAGTAAAGCAAAATGCCAGCACATAGTTCATGAGCACAGGATTACTCTAAAGTAGTTCATTTGCTAATCTGGCAAATATTTCTCGAGATATAAGAGTTTGGAAAAACAACACAGTCGAATGTGTTTTTGAGTTACTTTCTATGTTTTCTGTAAAATTCGTATTTTGTGTACTGAAATGTGTTAACTTATCTACAATAATTGTAGTAGTGATAAAACGTGTGAATCTTTTTCGGGAGAAAGTATGAATTTTCGCCAAACAAATGTGAAAAGTTAATTCGGGGAAAAATAGAAAATTCTTAACTCGGTTGAAGTCTGTGACCCTCGCAGAGAAAATTGCAACGAGAGTAAAGATTGTGGCCCTCGCAGAGAAAATTGCAACTCGAGTGAATTGCGGCCCTCGCTGCGCTCTCGTCACAAACTTCACTTGTGGCCAGAGCGCAGCGAGCGCCGCAATTCACTCGACTTGCGATTTTCTCTGCTTGTGCCACAGACTTTACTCTCGTTGCAATTTTCTCCACTTTGGTCACAGACATCAACCTCGTTAAGCAATTTTCTATTTTCTCCCCTTGTCGTGAAAATAACTATTTATTTCTTGCAAATATTCTTAAACATTACATTTTCAATGTAAAATAGAAAGGAGTTCTGAAAAATTCAGCTTTTCAGAACTCATATGGATGTTGATAAATGTCGTATTTCGGCATTGAATTGCAGAAACATATCTCCCAGGGGATATGTCGCAAGGGGGGGGGGGGGGAGTGGGTGAAGTCAAAACTTAGGTGTCTATATGGTGCAGGTAAACCAATGGTTTAATCGACACTATGTATACGTTCGAAAGTATAAATCACGTTTGTCTTTTTCTGGGTGTATAAAGTCACTTCGACAGTCCATTAACAGAAAAAGTATTAAATTCCACATTCGGTGTGTTTGAAAGTCGCTTTTGAAACGATTACTGGTCATGTGTAGAATGAAGGAAGTTACCATTTGGGAATTGAGACTTGCGTAGGACTTTTATTTCGTTAAAAAAAAGTTTTTTCATTCGTATGAAATGAAATAAAAGTGTAAAAATGTGTTATTTGTGTTATTTTACCATTTTATTGACTTATGAGACCATTTAGGAAGATACGTCCTTCAACGAACCTTTTTTTTAGAGGTACGTAACCGTTTCTAAGTTATTAAAAAAAATATTCGGAATCTTCGTCCCATACCGAAATTTATTACAACTCGAATTTTTCTGGCGTCCTTTCATATACTTTATGGTATTTGTATAGCCATAAAGATGTATGAAGCGACTTAACCCCCAAATATTTTGACATTTTCTCAAAACCTAAAACCGAATGAGATAAAAATTATTATCATGAACATATTATGCCATTAAGTGTGCTGAAGAAAAACTAATGAAAAAAAATATTACAAAAGGGACAGCTTCGAGAACACAAAAAATAAGATTGATTGTCGAATATTATGAAAAAGTGGATGTGATATAGGCAACCGGAGATAGCGTTAAAAGCGAAGAAAACAAAAACAAGTGAGCACACAAGAAAGATTTTCCGACTTGACTGACTGATTTTTCTCAAGGATTTTCTATCTTGTTTTGTTTTGCCAGAAAAAAAATCATTCCAGAACGTTTTTGTAGTTGACTGTGAAAATTTTCCTTCGTTCGGAGATAAAAATAATTATTTGCCCTTCGGTTAAGATAAAAATACGGTAACTGCAGACGATCCAATAACACCTAAAGGTTGTTTCGGCTATTGAAGACATAAATCGCTTCTAGCAAATGGTAAAATGAAATGTACAAATTTAAACTTGGAATTATACGCATCTTAGGTTGAAAACTCCACAGCTGTGATAAAACAAGTCATACAAAATTGTAGATACTCAATCCGGTGTGATGGATTTTTCCTTTGAAATTTGATCCAATAAATTACTAGATTTACTTTTAAGCAAACAAACGAGTTCGATCGTCCAGACGGATGTTCCATCGTTCGCTACTACTAATTATAAAAGGCAAAACTTTGTCTGTTTGTCTGTCTGTCTATCTGTCTGTCTGTCTGTCTGTAAATTGTCGGTCACAAATTTCCAGCGTGAACCAACATACGTCCGACCTGCTTGAAGAGTTCCGAGGAACTAAAGCAAAAAGTCGTTTTGCATTGCCTTATATGATTCAAAAAAAGGCAATGGAAAAGAAGATTCCCATGCGAATCTATCTACGTCCGACCTGCTTGAAGATTTCCGAGGAACTAAAGCAAAAAGTCGTTTTGCATTGCCTTATATGAATCAAAAAAAGACAATGCAAAAGAAGATTCCCATGCGAATCTATCTACGTCCGACCTGCTTAAAGAGTTCCGAGGAACTAAACCCTTTTGCATTGCTTTTTTTAACCCAAAAAAGCAATGCAAACCTAACTTCGAAGGGGAAGAGAAAACCACAAGGGAAACCTAGAGGCAGAGAACGAGGGACGTTCCTTTTGTTAATTCTGGGACCGCAATGAAACAGCCCAACAAAAATAAAGCGCTCTTATTATGGGTACAGTCTCCCATATAAGAACGGTATCACCATCCGCACCTAGCATCGTTTTGCAACGACGCTTAGCGCTGGACATCACCAACCGGCGATACTTTCAAGCCAATTGAAAAGAGGTATTTCTACATTTAAAACTGAGTACTTTCTGTGAAGTATAACATTTATACAACGAAAAATAATTAGATTTAGACCCAAAAAACTTTTTCTTGGGATCATACTGAAGGGATTTAATCAAACTAACATGACTCTTCATCATTAGGGGTGTGCGATGGTCTGCGAATCGAAATGGAAGGGGTCCACGAAAAATTCTTATCTCTTAAAGGAACCGAAAATCAGTATAAAAAATTTTTTTGGTGCGATACCAATCTGCGCAAAATCGATGATGTCGGATTGGACCACTTTCAGTAGTTGTTTCTCCTACTGAGAGTTGTCGAAAATTAGTGGGCGAAAGTTTCAACGCTATTTTATTTTTCCGACAACCTTTACAATTGATCTGAGTAGGGAAAAATAAAATCTGGATGAAAACTTTCGAAAATGAATTTTTTTGGGAGGGTCAGCGTTCGTCGGCGGAGCAAATTTCGGTTTGTGGAAAATTTTCAAAATTCTAAAACGACACCTTAGGGCCATATTTTTAAATAAAATGTATCACACACCTAGGGTATGAGTTAGAGATTCCAGAACAGCAAATATCTCAGAAATCGGTTGAATAGAGCAGACAATATTGATGTTATATAGTGCCGAACCGAAAAATGGCAAAAAATTCAATTGAATAAATGACTCCAAATTTACACTGTTATTCCATTTTTAAGCTTATTTATTGTTTAATTTTGTATTTTAAATTGAAAAATCACATTTTGGAATAAATTTTGGCATTTCGGAGCGTGATTTCAGAATTGCACGAATGTACCCGTCGCGACGAAGTCCGTCGGCTACTCGACTAGAAACTTCTGTGACTAGCTTCACCATACGTTCCACTGATTGTGTATGGCAGGGAAGCTTAAATGTGGGTGACTGTGATAGTTCGGAATGGGATCCACGTTCAACTAATGTTGAAAGTTCTTGTATGGTGAAAGATTTTGTCAATGGAGGTTTTTCATATGAAAGTGTACAAAAAAAAGTATAAAAAAAACTTTGTTCAGTTAAACAAATTGGATTCTGCTGAATCCTAATGCTTTTTTTTTTGAAAGTACGTTTTTAAATTATTGAAAAATATGATCGGCGCGCCGCGGCTGAGCCGAGTCGCCGAGAAAAACCTACATCGGCGCGCCGCCGTCGATGCCATTTCACTCGTATAGCCGTCGCCGAGATTTTTCGATCGGCGCACACTCACAAACTGGGCCATTCCAAATGTATGTAATGTAAGGAATCCGTTCATCCGATTCATCCAAGGGTCCAAATTTTGTATTCTATGAAAAGATTGTTCATAATTGTAAGATCTAATTTTCTGCCGAACGTATGGTTTCGTTATCTCCTACGGTTAAGGCAGTATTTCCGTTCCTTACATTTCAGGCGTCGCGATTTGCATAGAATGGAAATGTATTTTGTAAATAACTTTCTCATACCTATAAAACGCAACAAAGGAAAGGTGTTTTGTAAAAATACTCTATACAAAAATACTCTATACAAAAATACTTTTGCTTTGTTGCGTTTTATAGGTATGAGAAAGTTATTTACAAAATACATTTTCAAGTATGTATTTTTATTGATTTATCGAAACATTAATACTTTTTAGACCCGTAGGAAGAACGAAGTTCTTCGAAAACGGGTCTTATGCGTTTACAATCAGCAATAAAAAAAATGTCCGTCCGTTCGTCCGTCTAACGATAACTTGAGTAAAGTTCAACCGATTTTCAAAAACTTTTTTTCCCTGAAAGGCAATCAAAAAATGTTTTATAAGATTGAATCTGTGCACTGTCGGCCCAACGGCCACCAAACTCGGGCCGTTTAAGTGGTTTTTGGTCTTTTGTACATAACTCGAGTAAATCTTTTCTGATTTTCAAAAAAAATTTTTTGTTTGAAAGACCTGGGCATATCCGAATATCCGACAATTTATGGAAGAAACTTTTTCGAATTTGAGTTCTTGGACTTAGCTAGGGCACTAAAATCGAGTCTCTGCTAGGGCTCCATGCGTTTTTTGTCCATAAGTCGGGCAAATCTTTTCCGATTTTCCTAATTTTTCTTTTTGTTTGAAAGACCTGAGCATAGCCGACAATTTATGGAATAAACTTTTTTGGATTGTGGACTTAGCTGGGGCACTAAAAACGAGTCTCTGATAGGGCTCTATGTGTTTTTTGTACATAACTCGAGTAATTTTTTTCCGATTTTCAAAATTTTTTTTTTGTTTCAAAGATTTAGGCATTACCGACAGTTTATAAAAGAAACTTTTGCCTGTGCTTAGGGCTCAAGTGGGCCATGTCGGTCCTAAGGTCGGCCCTAATGAAAAAAAAAAGTTTTTTTTGCTATGTTGCAGAGGAAATTGAGGGAAACATTTTTGGCTATGGAATTGTGTGTCCGAGGCCTCTACTTAGGGCCCTAAGGTCGACCCTAGCCCAAAAAATGGTTTTTTGTATGTTGTAGAGAAAATTGAGTAGAACATTTTTCTATATTTGGGGGTCAATTTTGTGTGTTCGGAAAGATTTTTTCACCGTTTCTTCGAACGGGTTTTTCAATATTGTCCCCTCAGCAATTTCCAATACAACTTAATGTGGACGCAATTTCATGCAATTAAAAGTTAAGGCAAAATTGACTTAAATACGTTCGAGTCTCTTCGTAACATCAATTCTGTTTGCCGCATCTATTCTGATACATACGGGTCCCTTCATATGTTTATTTCGGTATTATATCGAAATATCGAATTTAGATAATTAACGAATTTTGATAATTATCGAAATTTCGATAAATTATCGATTATCGATATTTTCTTGATTATTTTCGTTAAAAAAATGTGTCGATAATCCATAATTATTATAAAAACCACTATCGCTCTTGCTTAATTAGGTTGCAGAGGTTCGTGAACGAGCGCAAAAGACGAACGAGTTCCAGAAAGTTCTATAGAGTTCCACAAACTTCCAGAAAAATTTGAAAAGTTGTAGAAAGTTGTAGAAATTTCTAAAAAGTTTTGTGAAGTTCAAGAAATTTATGTCAATAACTTTTGAGAAATTTTTAGAATTTTCGAGAAATTTGTAGAACTTTTCAGAAATTTCCAGAACTCTAGAGGACTTTCCAGAACATTCCACAACTTTCAGGGGCTTTCGACATTTGGTGAGTGCATACCATCCTTCCCACTCCCAACCTCTTACCTCCCCCCTACGAACCCTTTCCTTCCCCTTCAACTCATACCATCCCCCAACGTCCCTCCCTATAGCCATCCTATTACAATTCCCCCTCCGATCCCACCCCTCATCACACGACCACTGCACTGACACAAGTTTAAGCTCACTATGTGGTCTGGGAACCCCTCCAGTAAACTGCAGCTCCGACAGTCCTGATTCTGGCTGAGATATGCAAGGCATATACAGTGGAAGTGTTTGGCTGATTCTATTTCACCGCATTGGGCGTAGAAGGGACTATTGATGACACCGATGGCTTTAAGATGGTTGTTGAGGTACTCTCCTATGAGGATTCCATGTCACTGAAGTTAGCATACGATTCTTCACATCAAGATTTTTCCAAAGTAGATTTTCCTTTTATAAAATGCAAATAAATGGATGAAATCGTGTTGTAAAAGGAAAATCAACTTTGAACAATTAAAGTGTAACTTTGAAAAAATCTTGAGATGAAAAATCTTGTGCTAACTTCTGTGACATGGATTTAAATAAAACTTTCTGACTTGATGTCACATCCTATTTCATTAACTGAACCACACGACAAGCTAATTTTACATCGAATCGTATCGCCGCAAGGATTTATAAAATAATCAATTTCTTAGAAGGTGAATGGGTTGAACTTGGTAATTCTTTAACAAACCATGACGAATGTGTATTTTCGGTGGTCATGACATTAAACGGTTCTAGTCGAATAATTATGATCGAAATATTTTTCGTAACAAAGTGGAACGGAAAACCAGTGAATTTGTATTTATTTATTTATTTAAAATCAAATAAATTATTCGTTTGGTAAACTAACTTCGATATGATGAATTCTTGTTTATAGTTCCATGCTATTCAATTCTTCCAAGATTGTCGATGGCATTTCGTAATATTCCGTATCACAGTAGAAATGACTAGGAGTTGGTATTTGCTCAAGTCCCATGTGCTGAAATTGTTCGTCGTCGAATAGAACAACTTGTCGATAGTAGGAGCAATTTCGTCTGCCATACACGGGCATGTCAGCGTCGTACGGCGGCGTTAAAATATCGAACAGAACAGCCGGACCTTCGACCGAGGTAATGCGATGAAATTGGGAATGGTCTGGAGATAGTGTGGCGCAACTCGTTTCATCCGTCAATTCAATTGGTGTTTCTTTTTTCGCCATAATTATTGTTCCATATTCGTCACGACCTGGTATCATGTTGTCGTCAACATTGCTGGCTGTATAGCTCTCTACCAGTAATTTACCAACCATTCCTTTAAGTATTCCGTGGATCATAGGATGGTCATGTATGGGCATCGTGTATCGCTCCTTGAGTATGAAAATATTGATAGCCACATGTTCATTCTCAAATAAATTTAAAAAAGTACAAGGCGCCTTATTGGGTTCTTTGAAGCAAGTCTGCGAATAAAGATGTGCCGGCAAATGGATATCGGACAATCTCAGTGAATCCAAAAGTATCTTGAGATCGTTGAAATTCGTTTTAAATGAACTGACGTTGCTTGGATGGCACGTCGTGATTGCATGTTTCAGTATTTGTACGAAGCGAGTCGACATCTCTGTTTACTATTTATTTGGCAACACAATTTTCACGCAACTTTGTAGGGTCTGGTTTGTTTATAATCACATAAATCGAATTCTTTGACAAGTCATTTTCTTCGTATTACGGAGTTTGTGTCAAATAGTGTCAACCCACGGCATACACGTAGCGTCATCCTACCGTCGATAAATTTTCGAGTCGGTTCAAGTTAGGGTATGTCCACATATTGTGAATATGGGGAAGTCGGAAGTGGCTAGGCCGGTTTAGGCTGATTCTCGCGTCATTACCCCCCCCCCCCCCCCCCAGCTACTGCCATCTGAAAACTAGCGGCACTACCGCTAGGAGTGATGCTTTTTGGGCCGAAACTATCGATTCGCACTAGTGCGCTAGCGCTAGTTTCTACGTCCACCTAATATTTTTGTTTGTTGTGACTTTGCTGCTGGAAAGAGCTGCGGAAAAGTAGGAAAAATAGCTTCATTCAAATGACTGCCGCAGGTCCAATTTTCCATCACATTTCTTGTGTGAGGTGTCGTTGGAAAGTTATTGAGCGTAATTTCCTAGAAAGAATGGCCTGTTGACATTTTAGGCTTCCGTCTGACGTCTGGAGGTCGAAAAACTTCAAAATTGGCGGTACAGACGTTAAAAAACTCGAACTCAAACAGTCGCCAAAAATTCCATTCATCGCTAAATACATCATATAGGTTGTCGTTCGGAAGCTTATGCACGTGGCTTTCCGATGAAAATCGTTTAACAAAGTTCTGGATAACCGTGCGATGGTTAGAGTTCAAAAACCGCCAAAATGGCCGAAAAGATGCACAAATCGGCATGGGGGCCCAATTTTTTTAATTGAAGGTGCCCAGTTTTTCGTGCTTATTCCTATTATGTTCGCGTTGTGAAAATCTGATATAGTAGGAATAGTAAAATAATGTATTGACGAGAATTTCTTTATGATTTTCTTTCAAGCTAGAAAATAACTTATGCGAGCGTAGCGAGCGAGAAAATTTTATTGAATAAAACGAACTATGCTGGAAGCAATTAATTTTCGATAGGAGGAAAACACACTAAAAATACTGTCAAGCGCCCGCAGGTGAAGTTTTTTTCAAATTGCAATACTTTGAGTATATGATGAGGGAATCGCGAGCGCAGCGAGCGAAAAATTCTTGCTGAATGAGACCCAATAGGTGAGCCAATTTTGGGTACAGAAATTGGGTTTTGTTGAAAAGATCGTTTTTTTTCTTTTCTTCGCTTTGAAATAAGTTTAAAAAACACAAAATTGAGTTTATGACAATAGAAGATTGTATTTTAATAAAGAGTCTTCCATAAAAAAAAACCGTGGGACTATTCCCGATCGCTGTAGGCGTCGCGTCAGACATCCTGAATTAAAAATAAAAAAAATTGCCCAACTGCTGAATATTAAGAATCATTGTAGTGCCGCAGGCGAAATTTTTTTAGTAGAAAATGAGTGGAAGATTTTTTGCAGGTTGAAAATGAGTGGGTGCACTGGGGTGGATTTTTATAAAGTGGGGTGGATTGGGGTGGGACTAGGGTGGATTTTTCCTCCGAGCTTGTATGTTATAAAATGCCCTGCAACGAGCTACAACACTGCCGGCCATCACCTTGGACTTTGAGTGAGACTCCACAGCTGCTGAGAGCCCAGACGACCCTTTAGACATGTTCACCGTGTTTTCTGGACTGTGTTGATCTGAAATACCCAAACTTGCCTTAACATTCGCTTCCAAGATCGATCTGGAACA
>CM055404.1:106287741-106308336 GCA_029228625.1 Pseudolycoriella hygida | reverse complement strand
GTCGTTGTCACACACTGTAACAATCACTCGAACTCCCCCTCCCCCCCCCCTGTTACGTAACAAAACTGAGGAATTTATTTTTTAACAAAAACAAGCAAATGTTATGACGTTCAACGTGGTATCTTATGACTTGTCAAAAGTAGAGAAAGATAACTAGAAACAATAGCATTGCGTCACCAAGTGAAAAGCATGTAACAGATGATCACAAAAACGTTTCTCGTATGCGATTTTGAACAAATTTAATTAAAAATATAAGTTTTTGTTTGAAAAAGTGTTTCTTAAGTAACATTTCTATAAACCACCACACCCCCTCCCCTAAAGCCCGTAAAAATCTGTCACAAATTATTTATGAAAATCGAAAAAGATTTGCCGGAGTTGTGGGCAAAAAAGACATAGAGCCCTAGCAGAGACTCGATTTTAGTGCCCTAGCTAAGTTCAAGCACTCAAATTCAAAAAAGTTTCTTCCTTAAATTGTCGGCTATGCCCGGGTCTTTCAAACAATAAAAAATTTATGAAAATCGAAAATGATTTGCCCGAGTTATGTACAAAATACCAAAAATCACTTAAACGGCCATAACTTGGTTTCCCTTGGACCGACAGTGCCCAGATTCAATCCGATAAAGGATTTTTCAATTACCTTTCAGGGAAAAAAACGTTTTTGAAAATTGGTTGAGTTTTACTCGAGTTATCGTCTTGACAGTCGGACGGACGGAAGGACATTTTTTAGACCCGTACGAAGAACGAAGTTCTTCGTAAAAAGGTCTTATGCGTTTACCACGACGTTTGTAACCAGTCGAATTTCGACCCGGGAGTAGGGGGAGCACCGATTATGGTCCTTAGATGACGAATCAGCAATAAAAAAAAATGTCCGTCCGTTCGTCCGTCTGTCAACACGATAACTCGAGTAAAACTCAACCGATTTTCAAAAACTTTTCTTTCCTCAAATCGAAAAATCTTTTATGGGATTGAATCTGGGCATTGTCGGAATAAAGTCCACCGAGCTAGGGCCGTTTAAGTGATTTTTGGTCTTTTGTACATAACTCGAGTAAATCTTTTCTGATTTTCAAAATTTTAATTTGTTTCAAAGACCTGGGCATAGCCGACAATTTATGGAAGAAACTTTTCTGAATTTGAGTACTTGGACTTAGCTAGGGCACTAAAATCGAGTCTCCACTAGGGCTCTATGAGTTTTTTGTACATAACTCGGGCAAATCTTTACCGATTTTCATAAAAAATTTTTTGTTTGAAAGATATGGGCATGACCGACAGTTTATTAAAGAAACTTTTGCTTGTGCTTAGGGCTCAAGTGGGCCATGTCGGTCCTAAGGTCTCGGCCCTAGCCAAAAAACTTTTTTTTTGCTATGTTGCAGGGAAACATTTTTGGCTATGAAATTGTGTGTCCGAGGGCTCTACTTAGGGCCCTAGGTCGTTACTAATGTCGACCCTAGCCCAAAAAATGGTTTTTCTATGTTGTAGAGAAAATTGAGATGAACCTTTTTGTCTGCTAGGGGGTCCTTTCGGAAAGGTTTTTTTTACACAGTTTCTTCGGACGGGTTTTTCAATATTACCCTATCGGCAATTTCCAATACAACTTAATGTGGACGCAATTTCACACACTTAAGAGTTAAGGCAATATTTACTTAAATACGTTCGAGTCTCTTCGTAACATCAACTCTGTTTGCTGCATCTACTCTGATACGTACGGGTCCCCTGCATATGTTTTTATTGTTGATTCGTCATCTAAAGACCATAATCGGTGCTCCCCCCCTACTCCCGGGTCGAATATCGACTGTTTACAAACGTCGTGGTAAACGCATAAGACCCCTTTTCGAAGAACTTCGTTCTTCGTACGGGTCTAAAAATTATTTCGATATTGTAACTGATCACGTCTATAATTGAATTTTACTCTCTTCCGATCTGTTTCGCCCACTTTTGGCATCGTCGAAAACGCCGAAAAACCACTCCTGCGCTGTACTCGTTTCGCTCAATTTCGGTCGTCTATTTCTAACGTTCTACAACTGACACGACGAACAATGTGAGCTATGGCATATCATGCATCCCCGTTCGATCGACCGAACCATCAACTCTCAAAGAAACTGCTAGTGATTGCCGAAGTTGCGATGGTTATTGTATCTACAGGCATACGGAAAATTCTTTGTTGCTCGATGTTTTCCGCTTATACCGGTCTCTTCTACTCACAAAACTCTGAGATTTACCCGAAGAAACCAATGCTCTAACTCCCATAGCTTCCCACATAACTCTAACACCCTGAAAATTGATCACTTTTCCAACTGCCCAACATTTTTAACAGAACTCTAAGAATTTACCGATGAAACCAATGGTCTGACTTTAATAACTTGCAAGGTAACTCCAAAAAACACTTGAGTCCTAGTCGCCCTCTTTTGTTGGGCTCTAGCTAGGTCCGATGGCCCGGATTCAAAAACTTTTTTCTTCAATACAATATTGGGCATTCACTGACCTATCCAATAAAAAGAAGTTTACGAAAATCGGATGTAATTCCCTCGATTTAATTACAAAAAACACGTAGGACCCCAGTCGACTACCATTTCTAGGGCTCCAGCTTGGACAAGCGTGATTTCGGAAATTTAGATAAAATATTTGTAGAAATGGATAGAAGAAGTAAAAATAATCTAATTTCGTTCAGAAAGTATATCAAAAAAATCAATAGTTTGTTCGAAAAACGATTACAAACAGAGGAGAGTATGACGTCATACTCTCCTCAATTCTATAGTAACTTGCACGTGTGACGTCATCAATGGCTTTCTTAAACTTGAAATATAAAAAAAACTAAAACAGTTTGGGCCACACTCTAGAAAAATTTTTTGCTCACAATAATGTTCTCAATGGATTAAAAATATAAATAGAAATCATCAAGATTGTCAAGATTTTTTTAAGATTTTGTCGATTCTTGGAAAAAATATAGAAATTTATGGAAATTTGTGGAAATTTATAAAAAATTTGTGGAAATTTTATGGAAATTTAAGGAAATTTGAGGAAATTTAGGGAAATTATGGAATTCTTTCTCAAATGTTTGGCTCTGGGCTGTACTACTTAACAGTGGAGTCGCCAATATTAACTTTTCTTTCTTTATAACAATTTCCTTATGTATAAAATAGAAATGTATCTAATATTTCAAGATGTATAAATCAAATCAATCAATCAATCAAAACCGGGTAAAAAACATATGCAAGGAACCCGTACGTATCAGAATAGATGTGGCTAGCAGAGATGTTACGAAAAGACTCACACGTATTTAAGTAAATATTGCCTTATGTCCACATTAAATTGTATTGGAAATTGCAGAGGGCAATATTGAAAAACCCGTCCGAAGAAACGGTGTAAAAAAGGCCTTCGGAAAGTACAAAATTGATCCCCAAATATACAAAAATGTTCATCTGAATTTTTTCTACAATATAGCAAAAAACCATTTTTTTGCATAGGGCATACCTTAGGACCGACCAAGGACCATACGAAAATGCCTCGAACACATACTTTCGTAGATAAAAATGTTTCCCTCAATTTGCTCCGCAACATTGCAAAAAAATTTTTTTTTGGTTAGAGCCGACCTTAGGACAGGCAGACCTTAGGACTTCAGCCCTAAACACAGCCTCCGAGTCCAAATTTGTTTTTGAATAAAATTCGGTACTCGATTACCTCTCAAATAGAAAAAGAATCAACGAAATCAGTTAGGATTTATCCAACTTATGTAAGCAAACACGTTGGGCCCTAGTAGTTACTCAGTTTTAGGGTCCTGACTGAGTCCAAGGGTTTCTACTAAAAAAATTTTATTCCATAAAACGGCATACAGTCCTAGACCTTTCGATCAAAAACAATTTTTGAAAAACGGAAAAGATTTACTCGAGTTATGTACAAAAAACACGTATGGCCCTAGCAGAGACTCGTTTTTAGAGCCCTAGCTAAGTCCAAGGACTCAAATCCAAAAAAGTTTCTTCCACAAATTGTCGGCCATGCCCAGATCTTGCAAACAAAAAAAAATGTATGAAAATCGGAAAATATGTAATCGAGTTAGAAACAAACAATTTTTATTCCTGATGTTGTATTGCCCGCATTCAACCAAAATAAAAACACTTCATTCAATGATATGATTTTATTGTCCCGTGCATTCGGTCTCAGTTCCTTTTTCTTAAATTATATCGGTGGTTCGTATTGCGATTTTGATTATTGTTATTGTTGACATTTTCAATGTCAACCGCTAAAACATCTGTTGCATTTCTTCCACCTGTTCCATAATATATGACGTCGGTTGGGGTGGGTGTACATTTGGAAGTTTCGAGTTATTTTTGATGATGTTGTAAAAAACTGGTGTGATATGTGCTGCATCGGATTTAAAGTTGACCGTTTCGTTTTCGTGTAGAATGATTTGGTTTGCTTCATGAATTTTGAGAATCCCTTTCTTTCTCACTTTTTTCAGGATTTCTTTCCGAACGTAATCAAATTCATGCCCCGTATCAACTACATGTTTGACTAGAGCCGTTTTATTCGGCTTCTTTTCTTTGTTCTTTTCGTCTGATTCATGAGTTCGAAACCGATCGCAGAGGCACCACGTGGTTTCGCCAATGTACCATTTGTTGCATATTTTGCACCTTACCCGGTATACCACGAGCGATTGCTGGTCTATTGAAAGTTTTTATTTCATGTCAGTGAACATTTCACCGACTTTTGCTATCGGTCGCGGGGCAACGGTTAAATTCGGGGCGACTCTGGTGATGACCTTTGTCAACTTTTCGGAGAGTCCATCTACATATGTCATGCCAACGAATTTTTTCGGTGTAGCAATGGTGGTCGAATTAGCGTTTGGTTCTCCCAGTTGTCCATTCGCTTGGGTTGTATTCATCGATTCATTGACGACAAAATTGGCTGAATCGTTTATGGCAATGGTTTGGCTTATCACAGTGCTTCGATTGATGAATGGATAGCTGACCATGTTTTTTGTGTCATTGCGTGCGTTGAACGGAATTAAACACTTTTTTGACGATGTCTTGGATGGTCATGTCCGCAAAATTGTTTTTCTTCAGAATCCGGTGGGTGGTGGAAAATCCGGAAAAAAAAAACAATTTTTGATCATGCCCGTAGCGGTAGCGGAGGGCGTGACGCAGTCCCTACACCCAAAAAAAACCTCCACAAACCCAAAAAACTCCATACAAAAGCCTTTGGGACAAGGAGCCATATATACGCGAACTTTTGAGTTTTTTCACCTCGCCCTGCAGGAAAATTATTTCGCCGTCGAGTCCGGTATGTGTGACGCAATTTTTTTAACGCAACGTAATTTTGTTTTGAAAACAGCGCTGTAATTTTTTCAGGAAATCAAAACTTTGAACACAAGATTCTATTTAAACAAACTTCTGCGTATTATCAGCGATAGCGCCACCTCAAGCGATATCATTAATTTTGGAAGCGAACTTACGGACTGCGTCACACTCTACCTTTAAAGAGGTTTTTGTTGTGTTGAATATTAGACAATTCGCAAGAACTCTTACAAAAACGACAACCGAAATGCTCCATTTTGATTTGTAACGATTTATTTAAGCCACACAAAATGTTTAGTCATTAAATAATCAACGAACAAGATCAAAACAAATGCAAATCGGCAGCGTTTCAACCGCCACACTCACACCACCACACTACGTAGCCCCAATTTGCGTAAGTTTTCGTTAGATGTTTATTTACGTAGGGATCGAATGGGACGCTGATTCGTTGTTTTTCTTCCAGCTCTGAACTATTAAACAATACGGACAATCTGCATAGTTCAGCTTTACGTTCATGCTTTTTTATGACATTGAAAACCGTTTTGTAGTCGTAACCTTTGATTCTGCCTAGTTCTAAGGTGAAGTTTCGCTCTTTCTCGTATCTCTCATCATTTAACGGCACCGTAACTAGCCTATATGCCATATAATTATGGAATGGGTCACTGGTGATGAATCGATTGCTAAAGGTGGGTTTTCGATAAATGTCAAAATCAAGTCCATTTCCATTTCCATGCTAGCTCCCTACGTGTTTTTTGAACATAGCTCGAGTGAATCTTTTACGATTTTCATAAATTTTATTTTGTTTGAAAGATCTGGCCATGGTCGACAATTTATTGAAGAGACATTTTTGGAATTGAGTCTTTAGACTTAGCTAGGGCTCTAAAAACGAGTCTCTGCTAGGGTCTTACATGCCTTTGTACATAACTCGAGCAAATTTTTTTCCGATTTTCACAATTTTTTTTTGTTTGAAAGATCTGGCATGGCAGCCAATTTATGCAAGAAACGTTTTTGAATTTGAGTCTTTGGACTTATCTAGGGCACTAAAAACGAGTCTCTGCTAGGGCCCTACGTGTTTTTTGAACATAATTCGAGTAAATCTCTTCCGATTTTCAAAATTTTTTTAATCGGAAGGTCTAGAATTGTCTCACACTGTATGGAATAAAATTTTTTTATTGTCGGCCCTTGGACTCAGTCAGGTCCGCGAAACTGAGTTTCTTCTAGGGCCCAACATGTTTGTTTACATAAATTGTGTAAATCCTAACCGATTTTGTTTTTTCTTTTTCCATTTAAGAGGTAATCGAGTACCGAATTTTGCTTAGAAAGAAATTTGGGCGCGATGCCTTTGCTATGTTGTGGAGAAAAACGAGGGAAACAGTTTTGTCTCCTGAGGGCCCCAGGTCGGGGGTCAATTTTGTGCTTTCTGCATGGGTTTTTTACACCGTTTCAGATATAGGAGCCGCGCCGCCGACACATTTTGACCCAGCTAAGCCGCCGATACTTTATAACCGGCTGAAAACGGCTGGGAGGAAAAAATGTTAGTTCCGCAACTTTAAAAAAATCAAAAAATAAAATTCTTTTAATCGTAATTCATCATTCATGCGAACAACATTTGAAATTAGGTCAGAAAAATGTCATTACGGAAATCGCTCTTCAATGTTTTGAATGAACATCAGAAAATTACGAAAATTAGTGAAAATATGTCGAGTGGCTCGGGCTATACGAGGGGCACCCTAAAAGTTTCGGGAATCGGCTATATCGGCTAGTGTAAACTTTTCGCCAATTTACACAAAAATTAAATTCGTCTTTCCTGATTTAAAAATGATGATCAAAATGAAAATCGATCGTAGCAGTCAAAAGATACAACAATTCCGAAAAGTCATTGCAGAGAAAAAATGGATTTATCACGTGAAAATTTTAGAGCCATGATTTTCTACGACTTTAAGTCTGGCTTGACTCTCAAATTGTGTATTGATCGTTTGCAAAAAGCATTTGGAGATGAGGCCCCATCCAAGACCACTGTTTATCGGTGGTTCGCCGAGTTTGAATCGGGACGCACTTACCTCAGTGACGACTTTCGTGAAGGTCGACCTTCCACAGCCATCACCGATGGAAACATTGACCATGTCCGGAACATGATTGAAGCCGATCGCCATGTGACCTATGCTGAGATAGCTGCATCCCTTGGGATCGGGAAAAGTCAAATACAAACAATTTTACACGAACATTTACGCACACGGAAGCTTTGTTCTCGGTGGATCCCATACAAATTGACAGACGACCAAAAGGAGGCTCGTGTGAAATGGTGCCGAGATTCTCTCAAAATATTCGACAATGGGGCTTCTGATTCAGTATATAGCATCCTAACAGGTGACGAAAGTTGGATTTACAGCTATGATCCCCAAACAAAACAGCAATCCACCGTTTGGGTGTTTCAAAATGAAGATTTACCAACAAAGGTAATTCGCGCTCGAAGCGTCGCCAAGAAAATGGTCGCTACTTTCTTCAGGAAATGTGGTCATGTGGCTACTGTACCACTTGAGGATCGTAAAACAATCAATTCAGAGTGGTATACTACGATTTGTTTGCCAAAAGTATTTGAAGAACTACGTGGAAAGAGTCGAAATCGCAAGATCGTCCTCCACCATGATAATGCAAGCTCCCACACAAGTGATCTGACCACGACGTTCTTGGAGAAGGAAAAAATCAATTTGATGCTGCATCCACCCTACAGTCCTGACTTGGCACCGTGCGACTTTTATTTGTTTCCGAGTGTCAAGAATAAGTTGCGTGGGAAGCGATTTTTATCTGCGGAAGCTGCTGTCGAGGCATATGAACAAGAAGTGGCCCAAATCCCAACTTCCGAATGGACTCGATGTTTCGAAAACTGGTTTTTAAGGATGAAAAAGTGTATAGATTGTAATGGTGATTATTTTGAGAAGCAATCGTTTTATAGCCGATTCCCGAAACTTTTAGGGTGTCCCTCGTAGAGTCCTTAGTGTGGGCCCAACTCACGCTACGTGATCAAACACGGTATTCGGTTTTTTCGTGGATAATCCTTTGATAATGAGGCTTTTCGTGCAGTGTTGATAGAAAAAAGAGACGGACTTTTTTGTCCATGGAGGTATGGGTCAGAGGCCTCTGCTAAGTGCTCTAGGTCGGTTCTAAATGTTGGGCTTTTTTTAAGGGCTTAGAGAGTTTTTGCACCGTTGCTTTCGGCAATTTCCAATCCAATTTAATGAGGACGTAATGCGCTCCTTTTTGCAACCTATTTTTAATCGAAAGCTGAGTGAAATTTATTCTTATGTTTCCAAATAATGCAAAACGTTCATATACGATTGCACCGAATTGATGCTGACTATATGAACAAATTCGATTTGAATTACTGCAGGAGACAGTAAACTTATTCGTTACACGGAAAAAGACAGCGGTACATGTCAATGAATGTGTGAACACGTGATTTGAAATGTGACGTAGTAATTGAAAGAACGGTTAAAAATTAGGTTTGAGAAAAAAGTGTCCCAGGTAACTCAATGTTAGAGCATCCGCCTGAAAAGTGGAAGGTAATGGGTTCGGGTCCCATCCGTGCAACTGATTATGCGCTCTACAAAAAACGAAGGTGGCATACGTCCAATAGCTATTGGTTCGACTTACAGAAGAATCACAGCGAAAATAGCCTGCAGAAGTGTTCGTGAAGATATAGGACGATATTTACGACCTAAACAGATAGGATTTAACACCACAGGCGGCTGCGAAGCTGCAGTTCACACATGTCGTTCCTACGTACGAAGAAACAGAAATTCAAGAAAAATTATTCTTAAGATCGATTTTAAAAACTCGTTCAATTGCGTCGAGAGAGACATCTTATTGAGAACGATTAAGGAGAAAGCGCCATCTATTTATGCATTTATATGGCAGTGCTACTCTTCAGCATCATGCTTGTTTTTAGGCAACGAACAAATTCCATCACAAGTCGGTGCCCAACAGGGTGATCCTTGCGGACCAATGGCTTTCTCATTGAGCATACAACCAATAATAGAAATGCTAACTTCGGAACTCAACATATGGTACTTGGACGACGGCACCCTAGGTGGTGAACCAGACACAGTACTGAACGATTTCGCATTATTAATCGAAGAATGTAAAAATATTGGCTTGGAAGTAAATCCGACTAAATGCGAAATTTTCTTTTGTGGAATGAAAGATAAAAATACGATTGAATCGTTCGATGCATTTTCGCCAGGTATCAAAGTACTAACAAACAACTTAGAACTTTTGGGTGCTGCGATTACAGAAGATGCAGAAGAAAGAATTTTGAATAAATTCCATTCGAAAATGAAAGTTATGTCCGAAAGACTGGGACAATTAAACCATCATATGGCACATTATGTTCTAAAAAATTGTTTCGCCATACCTAAGCTTATATATATCTTCTACGAACTACTGCATACTTCAAATATAACGATCGCTTGAACTCAATAGATGAAGATATCAAAATGACGCTCGAATCCATATGCAATTGCAAATTCAATACCTCAACCCGAGTAAAAAAAACCATGCGATTTGAGACTGAAATTGAGACTGTTTTTCTGTATGGCACTTAGTACTGTATTTTCGAACGTTTTAGACTGTTTTGAGACCGTCATCATCATTAAAAATGATGAGTATGCTCATTTTTGCCTCAATTAATAGACATTTTTCTGGTGGTTGAGACTGTTGAGACTGTTTAGTATACTCATTTTGAGACTATTTGAGACTGTTGAGTATACTAATTTTGAGACTATTTAAGACTGTAGAGTATGCTACTTTGAGACTATTTGAGACTGTTTTAGTATACTCATTTTGAGACTATTTCAGACTGTTGAGTATGTTCATTTTGATGCTATTTGAGATTCTTGAGTATGCTAATTTTGAATTGCAGTTTGAGACGCTTTTTTGTCGCCAATGATACTGAAGCTTTTTCATTTTGTTCGTAGATGCCGCCACGTACCATTTTCTTCACAATTCGCGATTAATCTGAAATTATATTAGAAAGTTTTTTTTACTTACTTTTTCTGGTCACCCATCTAAGTACTAACCGCGCCGAATGATGCTTAACTTTGCTTGTGGACCGCCAACGACGTAACTCATGTTGCTAAATTGCACATGCGTATTTGTAGTCTTATTTTGAACCGTTGTTACGAAAGGATATGAGACTGTTGAGTGTACTCATTTTCGACAAAAATATTTTTCACAATTTCATTGAGGCTTTTGAGACTGTTGAGCATACTCAAATGTGAAAAATATTTTTTTTAGCCAATGAGACTGTTGAGTGTACTCATTTTCGACAAAAATATTTTTTACAATTTTATTGAGGCTTTTGAGACTGTTGAAAAATTCACAATTGAACATGCTCAACAGTCTCAACAGCCTCAATAAATTTGTGAAAAATATTTTTGTCGCAATGTATGTATGTTTGTATGTTTATTCAATTAATTCACAGAAGGCTAACGCCTTATCACTACCTGTGATTTCGCATAATAATTACGTTATAAATATGGCCTTAAATCTAAGCTTAAAACTAATTTATTTCTAAAGAGAGAGAGAGAGAGAGAGAAAAAATTCAGATAAAGAAATTAGATACAATTTTATATTTAGCATAAATCTTACAACATCTAAACAATCTAAAAAATATAAAAGAAAAAAAGAAAAAGAAAAAAGAAAGAAGGTAAACTGTCAATTCATTGAGAAATATTTTAAGCACTCATTCGGAAAAGAAGCAGATAGAATTATTCTTCTTAAACTTAACGGAAGCGAATTCCACAAGGAGATAGCATGAACGAAGAAAGAGTCCTTCAGTATTGATCTTGGTGAATATGGTATAATTAACGAAGGGTTTCTTTCGCTTCGCGAAAAGCTCAAAAGTTGAAACAAATAGTTCGGTTTTTCAGTAATTATAACACTTCGCACCATTTGGCACAGTCTGTACTTTTTAAATTCTGAATAAGCACACCCCAAAATTTCACTTTCATGGGTCGTAATATGCTCTCTACGCTTCAGTTTAAATCCAAATCTGATACAGGCATTCATAGCTGCTGTTTTTCGAAACTGCATCTATGTCACACATAACTGAGTCACAATAATTAAAGTGTGGAAGCAGCAAAGTTTTTACGAGCATCGCTCGCTTCTCTCACGGCAGATAACAACAACAATTCCAGAGACTCCTAAGGCTGCCGTAAACCCTCTGCAAGATTTGACTCAATTGATCATTCCACGTGAGGGTATTGTTCATCCACAATCCCAAGACCTTTGCCTTTCTCACATAGTTAATTTTTTCACTGTTTAGAAGAATCGGATTTCCTACAAGAACTGAATTCGAGACGCTAATTTCATCCTCAGAAATTACCATGGCTTGGGACTTTCCAGCATTCAAAACCAATTTGTTTGTCCACTGGTAAATTCTTTCTAAGTCTTTATTGATTAAGGCAATCCCCTCTCTGAAGTCGTACCAGTTTCGGTGGAAATAAAGTTGTACGTCATCTGCAAATAAGTGACTTTTGCAATGAACAACAACCTCAGGCAGGTCGTTTATAAATAGTGAAAACAACAGAGGTCCTAGCACAGATCCTTGGGGAACACCCTTATCTGTAAACAAGTAATCTGATGAAAAGCCATCTATAATCACTGACTGGCATCTATTTGTCAAATAAGATTCGATCAAGTCTATGGCCTTCTCGCTGAAATTAAAATTCCAACGCAACTTCCTAAGCAGTAATCCATGATTAACCAGGTCGAAGGCACTAGAAAAGTCAAGTAGCAATAGAACTGATACAAATCTTTTATCCTTTTCCCGCTTATGCAAATTTTCTCTTATGTCGTGAGTTACTCTCAGCAAAGCTGTCGCGGTGCTGTGTTTCTGCCGATATCCTGATTGAAATTCGTAAAGCATATGATGAGTATTAACGTAATCCGATATTTGCCACTTCATAACTTTTTCCAGTGCCTGCGACAGCGCCGGCAAAACATGTACCCCTCTGTGATCCTTCAACTCATACCTAGTTGACTTTTTGTGAACCGCTGTAGTGAGTACTGCATTAAACAAGTGAACGATAAAGGGAAGAGTGACCGACAGCGTCATCTTAAAAAAGTTAATTGGTATTTCGTCATGTCCAACGGCTTTTGATGTTATTTGAAAAATCGATTTTTTAGCACATTCTATATCAACTTCACGAAATGAGAATGGAGTAGAGTTATTAACTGTAGCTCTACGAGTTACCGCAGTAGAAACTTTGGAATCTGATCCTGGTAAACTATTACATAAAAATCTGTTAAACTCATCTGCTGTTAACGATGGATTACATTTGGAACTATCTTTACCAACCCCTAAGCCTCTTAATCTGCTCCATAGCTCCTTCGAATTCTTACAGTTCCTAAAAACATTATTTAAATACATCGAAGATTGGGCTTTGTTCCTCAAACTTCGATAGTCAGCACTCGCCTACAACAGTCTCAACAGTCTCATTGGCTAAAAAAATATTTTTCTCAATTGAGCATGTTCATTTTGAAAAATATTTTTGTCGAAAATGAGTACACTCAACAGTCTCACTGGTTAAAAAAAATATTTTTCACATTTGAGGATGCTCAACAGTCTCAAAAGCCTCAATGAAATTGTGAAAAATATTTTTGTCGAAAATGAGTACACTCAACAGTCTCATATCCTTTCGTAACAACAATTTTAGTACTCACTGAGACTTCCATTTTCACTCGGGAACTTGGTCAGTAATATTTTTACCAGTTCGGAGTGGATGCCTCGGAATCAGAAAATCATCAGAAATTTGTTTACCGTCATTCTTAAGCTTAGTCAATTCAGTCATCAATCTCGTCACTTCGATGTGCCCCCAAATATCAGATGAGACAATGGTGTCGGATTACGATAATGCATTAGAGTTATGGTTCACTCATTCAGATCTAATTCCAATGGTTATGTCCAGTCAAAAATCATGGGACAGTTTGTTGATTTCCCAAAAAATAGAAGAATTTGATTCTGATTCGTCTTTACAAAAAGCTCGTTTCTTAGCCTCAACAGTACCCGAATCCAATGCTTGGTTGACAACTCTACCTTCGAAGCCTATTGGTACGTTACTTGACGACAACACATTTAGAATTTCAATCGCACTAAGAATGGGCACTGACATATGTACTCGTCATCAATGTATATGCGGTGAAATCGTGAGTGAAGATGGAACACAGGGTTTAAGCTGTCTCAAAAGCGCCGGCAGATTTTCTCGGCATGCCGAAATAAACAATATAATTCATCGAGCACTTAAATCAGCAAACATACCATCAATGAGAGAACCTCCGGGCATGTTCAGAGACGACAAGAAAAAAGTCGATGGGGTTACTCTCATTCCATGGTGTAATGGTAAATCGTTGGTGTGGGATGCAACGTGTTCCGGTACTTTAGCACCGTCATACCTACATCGCAGTTCAGCTGCATCTGGTGCAGATAGCTGTAGCAATTACTCAGGGTCAATGACGCTATATTGTTCGAACTGAATGCAATGCCAATAACACTAGGTCACAAATGAAAACCAAATTAATGTAGCGGATAAAGTAGTTATTGCAGCTCATATAGAATTTTATAAGGAATCAGGAAGTTTTCAATATTACACTGCAGCACGTCTCAATAATTCCCGGAACCTCAATTACTTTCCCATATAAACCAGGAAAATGTTTAAGTTTAACCACGAGTATTTGGTTAAGTAAATACTGAACAGAAGCAAAGCATTAAGTTAGCTTAAACTTAAACTTAAACTCAAAATGAGATTGTGCGTGAACATTTGCTTATTATGCTTTCATCAGAAAAAATTCATTTTCACTTATTCCTTTACTGAGAATATTTTGCTAATTTGAGTAATGATTTAAATCAAAAAGAATAAAATAAAAAAAATAACGAAAATATGCATTTTCTTTACACAACACGTTTATGAGGTTAATGTGAAGGTTCATATGCTCTGCTTAAGCACTTACTTAACTTAAATAAGCTTATGCTTAAGCTAATCCTTTGCTTAGATCAATCTCATGCTTTAACTTCAGCTCCCAGATTCGAAATACAAGGAAACTCTGGATGGGTCCAGGAATAGGACCAGACGTCCTGGCAACATTTTGTTTTTGTATTTGAGTTCCTCACATGAAACTCTTTCCGCTACATGCAATGCTTTTTTCGCTACAAAAATGCTGTCGCCTAGTGTAACCAAGAACCGTTATCTGTATCAACCAAATGTGTTAACAATTTTTCTGGGAAAGGGGCTTCAATTAACTAATTGTGTGATCGGCAACTGTTCTATGGCAATATGCAGATCAATAAATATGCTAGGGATTAGGTCGGAACGCCATAGTGAAGAAACAAATTTGTTTATATATTGAAGACGTTGGAGGTAAAATTCCAATTATGTATTGTTGTTTTAGGCGTTAGTTATATGGTTTTATTAGTCGACTTCGAATTTTGACGAAAAAACATCAAGTAAAGTCTGTTTTCAGTGCGAAAAATCGCATATTTTGGGCGAAAGATACATAAAAGCATTTAAATTACATCCTGTTCATATCAGGTAATAGAAAGGCATTATGCAATAGTTGGTATCGGAAATAACAAATGAAAATATGCACTAAGTCAACAATTGTTGGATTTTTTTTTAAAAAGCCAAATATTTCAGTCTCAAATTGAGACCATTTTCAGTGGCGGTAACATTTTTATTTGATTATAAATAACGGCTAAAACAACAATACACAAATGGTTTACCTGCAATGTCTTCAATGCATTTTATGAGCTACAAAGAAAATACAAAGCCGAACTCAGGAAAGAAGAGAGAGTCGGCTGGAAAGAACAATGCACTTGTGTGGTGATCATAGTTCACACAGAAATCGATTACTAATTATAAACTTCTAATGTCCGTCTGTTTATCTGTTTATTTATGCGTCTATTTATTTATTCGTCTATAAGTCTGTCTGTCACGATCCCGTTATTTTTTCGTTTAATTGCGTTTACACTGGCGAAGAAGAAAAAAAAATACTTTTTGATATGTTGTTGGGGATGGTGCAAAACGTCGAGAAAACATGTTGCGGGGTTAGATATTGTTCTGAAATAAGGGAGTTATGGGTCAAGAAAGGGTGAAAATTGAAAATCGTCCAAAAGTCAGTCAAGATGACGTCTTAGAGATTTGGTCAGGGAAGCAAAGTCTTAGAGTTTTTGATGGCCTACAACTTTGTAGAAGAAAGTTTTTTGATCCGACTTCATGGCAGCAAAAACTGTCAAAATTTTTGGGTTTCCTCACTTTGTTGTTAAGGAACTTTTGCTGTTGGACAAAGTAGAGATACATTTGGAGCGCCAATCGATAGTGGAGGCTTGGGGCAATAAATTTGCTGAACAATGTTGGGTGAAAAAGTTTCATACTACCGAGCTATAGATCGTTCTTTGGCGATTTTATCCAGAGCTGGAGCACTTATTAACCAATATCTCGGCCGGTAGTTGCCGGAATGAGGCCAGTGAGGTGTCACATGAAAGGTTTCGACAGTGTGAAGGTAGCGGAATCGATTTTAAGAAAATCGGTTGAGCGGTTCGGTGTCCAGGGTCGGTCAAAGGAGGCAAAAATGGACAAAAATTTGCTCCGCTGCCCGAAAATTACTGAAAAATTAATTTTTGATATGTTGTCGGGGATGGTCTGAAACGTCAAGAAAACATGTTCCGAGGTGGGATATTGTTCTGAAATAAGGGAGTTATGGGTAAAAAGCGGGTAATAATTGAAAATCGGCCAAAAGTCAGTCAAGATGTTGTCTTAGAGATTTGGTCGAGGAAGTGTCAGAGTAAAATACGTAGCAAGTGCAACGCTGAATACGGGGAACTTGAAATACGGGGAACGTTGAATACGGGGTAAGTGGAATACGGTGAACGGTGAGTATGGGGGAAGTGGAATACGGGGGAAGTGGAATACGGGGGAGGTGGAATACGGGGAACGTTGCATACGGTGAACTTTGCATATGGTGAACTTGGAATACGGGGGAAGTGGAATACGGTGAGCTTTGAATACGGAGGAAGTGGAACACGGGGGAAGTGGAATACGGGGGAAGTGGAATACGGTGGAAGTGGAATACGGGGGAAGTGGAATACGGTGGATGTGGAATACGGTGGAAGTGGAAAACGGTGAACGTTGAATACGGGGGAAGTGGAAAACGGTGAACGTTGAATACGGGGAAAGTGGAATACGGGGAAAGTTGATTACGGGGAAAATTAAATTAAATACGGGGAACGTTGCATACGGTGACCGTGGAATACGGGAGAGGTGGAATTAGGGGGATGTGGAATACAGCGAACGTGGAATACGGGGAACTTGCAATACGGTGAACGTTGCATACGGGGAAAGTTGATTACGATGAACGTTGCATACGGTGAACGTGGAATACGGTGAACGTGGAATACGGGGGAAGTGGAATATGGGAGAGATGGAATACGGGGGAAGTGGAGTAATTTTGCGACAAAGAAAGTGTTTTGATTTATAGTGCCTTTCTCGCCCATTTTGATTTTAGTGTTATTAGCGGTAATATCAACGAAGTGATATAACGACCTTCAACATTACGCATCATTATTTAAAATGAAAAATTATTTGCTTTGGCTCTCTGAATAGATAACAATCGAAAATGATAAAGCCTGCGTAGCCCCTAGGGCCGGGGGTTCGACTAGTCAAATTATATTAATCTAGTTACCGGGAAACCGGGTATAAATAGAGTCACATTTCATGAATAAAATTAGATTTGTTCATCTCTCTTTCAATTGTAGAATAGAAATACCCATTCACTACAAAATGGTGACCCCAGACGCTCACAAAACACACTTCTGAACGCAAAACCAAAAATATTTTTGAGCACAAAAGTTTATTGCTTTTTCTCAACAAAATATTTTCAACCAACACAGTTCTGAACAACTAAAGTACTCGGTAAACAGAACACATAAAAACATTTTTGAGTACTAAAGTTTATGGGGTGTCAAATGGTGTGGTATGCGTAATATAGTACTCCTTATGTACCTTAGCCTCTATCCACCTACTCCTACATCCTATCCTACCCGTGGTGACACCTGTCATAGTGAGCAACCCACATGAACGATCAGGTAACCAACCCTGGTGTATTAGTGTGGGTCACTTAGCAGAAGGATGAGGGGGGCTGTCTTCGGGTAGTACCTCAACGTCACGTAGAGCGAGGGCCGAAGGCAGTTAGGCGCTATCAAGATGGGATAGTACCTCAGCATGGTGGCGGATGATCTCAACAGCAAGGGACAACGGCAGCATGCAAAGTCCGAGTCAGCAGGACTACCATCACTCACCAACCCGCACCGGCCAGCGTGGTGTTTTAACGGCTAAACCCCCCCCGAAGATGAAGAGCACAACCAGGAAAAATCGGCCCTCAGTTCCCAGCCGCTCGTTGATCCCTGACTCCGACAACGGTCAGACCAGACGACGAGCAGAGGGTGCTAAGAATCCCTGGGTTACAATAGGTTGTCACACCGGACTATACATTGCCACGTATAACACTCGAACGCTATCATCGAACGAAAAACTTCTCGAATTGGAGTCGGCACTGGAAAAGATCAAATGGGACATTGTCGGATTGAGCGAAGTCAGGCGACGTGGTGAAGAATGCTTGAAGTTGAAATCAGGAAGCACTTTGTACTACCATGGAAGCGATAGCCAAACAGCGATGCATGGTGTAGGACTGCTCATCAGCAAACGCTGGTCGAACCGTATAATCCAAATCAACAGCATCTCCGACAGAGTCATCTATGTGCGTCTGAAGATAAATGCGATGTACAGTTTGAAAGTCATCCAAGCGTACGCACCGACGACAGATCACGACGACGAAGAAATTGAAAGCTTCTATGAAGATGTCTCCAAAGCGATTGAAGAGAACAGAGCTCAATATCAGTTGCTAGTCGGCGATTTCAATGCCAAATTGGGAAAAAGAGAAGACGTTGCAGAAACTTCGATTGGAACGTTTGGTTACGATCAGAGGAACGAACGAGGAGATACTTTGCTGAATTTTCTCCAACAACAAGGAATTTTCGCAATGAACTCATTTTTCTCCGGTAAGGTTCAGAGGAAGTGGACTTGGGCCAGTGCAGACGGCAGAACAAAGAACGAGATCGATACATCATATCGAACCGCAAATCGATTGTCAAGGATGTTACTGTGCTTAACCGTTTCACAACAGGCAGCGATCATCGAATGGTGCGAGCCAAAGTCGTCTTGAACACACGGACAGAGAGAGAAAAGTTGGTCAAGAAAAAAGTCGTTTTAGACATGGAACGCCTGAAAGAACAAAGCGACGCATTTAAGGAAGCTATGGACAACGAACTGAGCGGAACGAATTCACAAACTGCAACGATTGATGAGCTGACAGAAAGAATAGTGACCTCAGTGAGAAGCTTCCTGGAAACCAGATGCCGATCTACATGCACTAAAGAGTCGAAGCTCAGCAAGGAAACGCTAGACCTAATAGCAGAAAGACTGGATTTGGTGAAAGGTGGAAAGCGAGACACTGTTGAATACAGAGACAAAACGAAAGCCATCAACAAGAAAATGAAAACCGATCGGCGACAATACAACGTGAAACTGGCCATGAACGCTATCGAAGCAAATGGGAATATGAAAGTATTACGAGCGAAACGGGCGAACGGGTACAGACAAATTTTTAAATTACGCGATAAGGCGGGCGTCATACAAACAGATCAGGACAAGGGATTGGACATCGCGCGAGAGTTCTATGAGGACCTTTTTACGTCGGTTCGAGCCAAACTACCGGCAGAAAGAGCAAAAGCGAGACCGGTGATAATGAACGTTGGTTCCGAAGATTTGCCGGACATAACGATTAACGAAGTACAGGCGTCGTTAGACGAAATGAAGAACAGAAAAGCTCCAGGTGACGACGACATTCCGATCGAAGCAATCAAAGAAGGCGGACCCACACTGCTCAAAATGACAACGGATCTGTTCAACAAGTGTCTCGAACAAGAGAAAATACCAGAAGCATGGGAAAACGCAGTCATCACTTTGCTGCACAAGAAAGGAGACATCACGAAACTGGAAAACTACAGGCCCATCAGTTTGATCTCGCACCTCTACAAACTGTTTATGAAGGTGATAACGAAACGGATCACAAAGAAGCGAGACTTCTACCAGCCGATCGAACAAGCAGGGTTTCGTTCCGGATTCAGCACAAATGACCACTTGCAAGTGATGAGAAGTCTAATAGAAAAATGCAACGAATACAAAATCATCATCGCGATATGCTTCATAGACTTCGCAAAAGCGTTCGATTCGGTCGAATTATGGTCGATTTTAGACTCCTTGGACGATTGTCGGATTGACTCGAGATATACCCGGATGATAAAACATATCTACGAGCACGCAACGTCGTGCGTCAAACTGCATAAAACCACCGATAAATTTCGAATTGGAAGAGGAGTCCGTCAAGGAGATACCATTTCAACGAAATTGTTCACGTCAGCTCTGGAAACGGTTTTTAAAAAGCTTGATTGGAGTGAACTGGGAATCAACATAAATGGGAAGTTTCTGAACAACCTTCGATTCGCCGACGACATTGCCCTGACATCAACGACTCTGGAACAGATTGAAGCGATGTTGTTGCAGCTCAACGAGGAAGCCCAAAAAATCGGTTTGAAGATGAACATGTCGAAAACGAAAGTGATGACAAACATCGATGGTGCTACACCAATCAAGATCGGAGACGAGGAAATTGAAATCGTGAATTCGTACAAGTATCTCGGCCACGTCATGAAGCGCGGTCTCGACAACCAAACGGCTGAAATAAAGAGAAGGATCGGTCTCGGTTGGGCGGCGTTCGGCAAGTTACGGTACATCTTCAAGAGCAACATGAGCAACAGTCTGAAGAGGAAAGTGTTCGATATGTGTGTGCTGCCCGTCCTGACATACGGAGCCGAGACTCTCACGATCACCAAAGCATCAGCGAACAAATTGAGAGTTGCACAGAGGGCAATGGAAAGGGCAATGCTAGGAATCACACTCAGGGACAAAATGACAAATGAGTGGATCCGGCGACAAACAAGAGTCGTCGATGTCATGACACGAATAGCGTCGCTCAAGTGGAATTGGGCTGGTCATATTGCCAGAATGACCGACGATCGATGGACGAAAACTATAATGCAATGGCGGCCACCAACGAAACGACCGATGGGACGTCCACCGGAAAGATGGACCAACGAGATCAAAAGAACGGCAGGCACGACGTGGCAGCAAGTGGCAAT
>CM055404.1:106268084-106287721 GCA_029228625.1 Pseudolycoriella hygida | reverse complement strand
ACGAAATTAAGAGCCGAATCAATGAGACAGTGGCAGCAAGAGTGGGACTCCTCGGACAAGGGAAGGTGGACCCATAGACTCATACCAAAAATAACGACATGGGTACAGAGAAAACATGGAGAGGTTAATTTCCACCTGACACAGTTTCTGTCTGGTCACGGATGCTTCAGGAAGTACCTGCACAGGTTTGGGATCACGGAGTCACCTTTCTGCACGACATGCGATAGACAGGAAGAGACTGCGGAGCACGTGTTATTCGTCTGCCCCCGCTTCGAACAAGAACGAGGAGAGCTGTTGACTGTGAGTAGGCCAGATGTAAGTGCCGAAAACATAATATCGGAGATGTGCCGCGATGAGGAGGTGGGGATAGTGGCGGATAATGTAGTTGCGAAAATAATGACGAAGCTGCAAATTGCATGGAGAGACGATCAAAGAAGACTGGCAGTTGATCTAAGAGAGTAGGTGCGAAAGCACAGCTCCTCCCCGAAGTAATGCTGTGAGGCGGTTCCGGGGAGAAGAGAGCAAGAAGACTAAGGAAGGAGGTTTTAGTTGGTAGGTCATTGAAGAATGGAATCCAACACTACCTTGGTTCAGAAAGACCGGGTGTCTATGAAGATTTCCTCACCCTTATAAAAAAAAAAAAAACCTTTTGAGACTGTCGAGTATACTCATTTTGAGACTATTTGAGACTGTTGAGTATACTCATTTTGAGACTGTTGAGTATACTCATTTTGAGACTATTTAAGACTGTAGAGCATCCTACTTTGAGACTATTTGAGACTGTTTAGTATACTCATTTTGAGACTATTTGAGACTGTTGAGTATACTCATTTTGAGACTATTCGAGACTGTTGAGTATACTCATTCTGAGACTATTTGAGACTGTTGAGTATGCTCAAAATAAATCATATTTATTGAAGCTTCTGCGACTAATTGGTGTAACAAATATACAAAAAAGACACATTTTGAGACTATTTGAGACTGTTGAGTATACTCATTTTGAGACTATTTGAGACTGTTGAGTATACTCATTTTGAGACTATTTGAAACTGTTGAGTATGCCCATTTTGAGATTATTTGAGACTGTTGAGTATACTTATTTTGAGACTATTCAAGACTGTTGAGAAAGTTCATTTTTAGGCTATTTGAGACTGTTGAGTATACTCATTTTGAGATTATTGCAGACTGTTGAGTATTTTCATTTTGATGCTATGGGAGATCCTTGAGTATGCTAATTTTGAATTGCAGTTTGAGATGCTTTTTTGCCGACAATGATACTGAAACTTTTTCATTTTGTTCGTAGATGCCGCCACGTACTCTTTTCTTCACAATTCGCGATTAATCTGAAATTATATTAGAAAGTTATTTTTTTTATTTTTACTTACTTTTTCTGGTCACCCATCTAAGTACTAACCGCGCCGAATGATGCTTAACTTTGCTTGTGGACCGCCAACGACGTAGCTCATGTTGCTAAATTGCACATGCGTATTTGTAGTCTTATTTTGAACCGTTGTTACGAAAGGATATGAGACTGTTGAGTGTACTCATTTTCGATAAAAATATTTTTCACAATTTCATTGAGGCTTTTGAGACTGCTGAGCATGCTCAATTGTGAAAAACATTTTTATTAGCCAATGAGACTGTTCAGTGTACTCATTTTCGACAAAAATATTTTTCACAATCTTATTGAGGCTTTTGAGACTGTTGAGCATGCTCAATTGTGAAAAATATTTTTTTTTTGGCCAATGAGACTGTCGAGTGTACTCATTTTCGATAAAAATATTTTTCACAATTTCATTGAGGCTTTTGAGACTGTTGAGCATGCTCAAATGTGAAAAATATTTTTTTTAGCCAATGAGACTGTTGAGTGTACTCATTTTCGACAAAAATATTTTTTACAATTTTATTGAGGCTTTTGAGACTGTTGAGCATGATCAAATGTGAAAAATATTTTTTTTTTTAGCCAATGAGACTGTTGAATGTACTCATTTTCGACAAAAATATTTTTCACAATCTTATTGAGGCTTTTGAGACTGTTGAACATGCTCAATTGTGAAAAATATTTTTTTTTGGCCAATGAGACTGTCGAGTGTACTCATTTTCGATAAAAATATTTTTCACAATTTCATTGAGGCTTTTGAGACTGTTGAGCATGCTCAAATGTGAAAAATATTTTTTTTAGCCAATGAGACTGTTGAGTGTACTCATTTTCGACAAAAATATTTTTCACAATTTCATTGAGGCTTTTGAGACTGCTGAGCATGCTCAATTGTGAAAAACATTTTTATTAGCCAATGAGACTGTTTAGTGTACTCATTTTCGACAAAAATATTTTTCACAATCTTATTGAGGCTTTTGAGACTGTTGAGCATGCTCAATTGTGAAAAATATTTTTTTTGGCCAATGAGACTGTCGAGTGTACTCATTTTCGATAAAAATATTTTTCACAATTTCATTGAGGCTTTTGAGACTGCTGAGCATGCTCAATTGTGAAAAACATTTTTTTTAGCCAATGAGACTGTTCAGTGTACTCATTGGCTAAAAAAAATATTTTGTTATAATTTTGTTATAAAATATTTATCTGTAATTCTGATAACTTTTACCAAAAATAAATGTGTCAAAAAAATAAAAAAGTGTTTTAATAAAGGGTTATAAATAAAAACTACGAATTGATTTTCATAAAATTGTCGATGTAAAGGACAGTAATTGACCGGCTATTCAAAAACCCTACTTTAACAATAATTTTTCATGTAACAAATACGATGACTGAGAAAATATTATTTTTATAAAACGATATCTAAATTCCTATAGAATTCAGCGGTAAGGGGTGTAAAATTTTTAACAAAAATCCCTTCAATAAATCTATTAGGTAGGGTCAAGTATTTTAAAAATAGCACACGTGGGTCTTTTATTTAATTGTGAGGTAATAATCATAAACATTTATTGACATCCTAATAATTTTAAAAGAATTCAATACAATTGGCTTTTGTCATTTTGATATAAAATCATACGGAATTTTGCCCCTCGAGTATATTGATGTTATGTTTGTACCTCCAGATGCATGTGATTTTTGTCAAAATAGTTATGAAAATCATAGCAAAATGCTCATGACTAATTTAAATTATATCGTCACCATCTCAATACTTTTCTGTAAATTTCACTCAACAATTTTGTATATTCGCATTTTAACACAGCAGGGTCTGGGTATAGCTAAAACCGCAGGCAGCTGCGCAAATTCAAAATAAAAATATCAATCTGGTTCAGACCATTAATTCTGGGCATAAATGTCATTCTCATAATATTATTATTATACGGCATCAATTTTAGACAGTACTCGCCAAAAAGTGGCAGTTGGATGACAATAATCTGAATTAGTCCCATTGTTATCATCATCCCGTAGGTAATAAAATATTTAGCCAGACCATTAATATGAATCTGGACCATTGTTACCACCATCCCGAAGGTAATAAATTATTTACCCACAGACCATTAATGTCAACTACCCCTATTGTCACCACCTCTCCATACTGAAGAAAAGTGGTCAAAACTCATTAATTTCACCCCTCCATTGTTATCACCCCTCCCCTAGGTAATAAATCATTTAGTCACACCCCATTAATTTTTAAACAATAGTTGCCAAAAGTGCTGATCCCTCTTCTAACGTTTTCTTGATATTGTCATTATTTTGCATTTTCCGTTATTCAATTCGAAACCGTTTCGAGAACACCAATCCACAAACTGATCTATTGATGATTGTAGGATCTTGGTGTCATTAACTGACGAAATCTTGTTATGAACAATTTTTTATCATCCGCAAAATTAAGGTCCTTTGTTACGTTAGACTCACAGTCTGAGTCATCAAAGAAGACTAGAAAATTTAGAGATGCAAGGATCGAGCCCTGATCAACTCCAGAGAGAACATCAATCTCTTCAGATTTACTACAATTAATTTGAACTACTTGTTTACGACCATGAAAGAATGAACGAAACCATAATAGCAGTTTATTGCTCAAGCAATATTTCGTAGCTGATAATTTAAACAAAATTGAGGTATGCTTTATTACATCAAACGCTTTGCGAATGCCTGCATAAAAATATCAGTTTGACAGTCATTTGAAAAGCCTTCATTTACGAGAATAGAAAGCACCATCAGATTGGACTCCACTCTCCTTCCAGGAAAAAATCCGTGACTACTGCGGGATAAATGGGGAAAAATGTGGAATTTAAGCTGTTCAAAAACTATCATTTCGAATACTTTAGCAAAATTCGGTGAGACACAAACTCCACGATAATTGGTCATGTCTGATTTTTTGCCAGATTTATAAATTGGCGTTAAATTGCCAGTTTTCCATAATTTAGGGTAGTATAAGTCAGTTAATGATTTCGAATAAATTGTTGATAAGGGAGAATTTAACAGATCAGCACATTCTCGAAGAAATAATGGTGACATTCTGTCAGGACCAGCTCCTTTGCTGATATTTATGCGCTGAAGCGCCTGAAAAACAATGTCTGGTGTTACTGAAATGTCGAAAAAACCTTCATCTTTCCTTGAAGCAACGTAAGTTAGAAATTCATTGTCTTCTTTCTGTTCTTCCTCATTCATAGTGTATCGAAAAGAATTTAGCGAACAAATTAGCTTTATCGATGTCACTAGTAGCTTGCTCATTTTCGTATGTCATTTTTCCAGGTAGCGAAATTGCCTTAAATTTAGAGTTAATGTAATTCCAGGATTTTTTCGGATTTTTCTTATAGTTGGACGCAAGATCGACTATGAATGTGTTAAAGAGTTCATTTTGATACGATTCGAATTCTTCATTCGCTGCCTTGAATTTTATTTCACGGCTCATTTTGTATTGCTCGGAAGAATTCAGAAACTTTCTAAATGCCCGATTTCTTATGTTTTTGAGGTTAATAAGCTTTGCACCAAACCAGACTGGATGGTTTGTGAAACGGAGAGATGCATTAGGAATATGTTTATCGAATATTTCGTAGCAACGACTGTACAGCAGTTCGAGCATATCATCCAAATTTTTATTGTCAATCACGTCAGCAAAGTCTGTGTTTGCCAGATCTTCTCGAATCACGTTGAAAGGGGCTTTTTTGAAACAATAAACGGCTTCAGGAGAAGTATTTGTATAGACAGATGGTTCAGATGGTACATGGAAAATGTCTTGCATTTCGTCTGGAATTATGGGCAAATCGGCCGTCGTGACTACAAACAGTTCAGGCATGTTGGTATAGACAAGATCGAGCACATTATTACTTCTGTTCTCAAAGTCAGTCATTTTGAAAAGGCCGCTTTCAAGAAGGGATGATGTCATCGTTCTCGCTATTTTCGCGGGAACTGATTCGGAGTCACCGATCTACGGTAAATAATCAAATCCTTCATCATTTTTTGACCATTTTATTATTGGCATGTTAAAGTCACCAATAGCAATTGAAGATATCACCATCTTTAATAATCGAAAGCGCCTTTAATAACGCATTCAGATGGGAGATGTACACTTTTTCTTCTGAACCATACTGAATATATAATCCGTAAATATACAAACACGAGTCGGATGAGCGAAGATTAATCTTTACACAAATGAGGGTGTTTCACAGTTACAGCGCTAAAATTCAATCATTTAAAGCGCTAAAATCCACTTTTTAAATTACAGCAAGAGAATCATAAGATTGTGCGTGTTTCGTTCCACCAAAAAACCGATCTTTACATGAACAAAGTATGAGCGAAAACGTGAAAAGAGAGATAAAAGAGAAATAAAAAAGGTGCACAAGCTTATGATTCTCCTCTACAGACGTCGTAGATTCCCCAAGCAGAATCTCTTGCAAAATTTCAAGAAAAGTTATCAAGTCTTTTTCGAGAAAATTCCAAAAATGTCGTTTTTCATACAATTGCCGATGGAAATTACTAACTAACTAACCAACGTAGCATATGTTCATTACAGCTAAGAGAAAATGAAAAACTACTCTTTTTAAATATTTTCACTTTTGATTAAAAAAATGTCGCCGCCGCCTCAGGTCACATTTTAAAAATTTTGCGCATGTTTGACCCATACCGCCCATACCTGGAATACACACACAAACGCATACAAAATGTGCTTATTTATGAGATTTGTATGGGAGCTTCCAGGAGCCCTAGCTCCCAAACGAAGCCAGTTAACCCAATTTTTCAAAAAGTCAGACGTCGTAAACGAATTGCGAATGAAACTAAACCCAATTCATTACTGCATGAATTGGCTGCTATTCGAAATTCGCTACAACTAACCCAGCAAGCAATTAATCGACTAGAAAATAAAATGAGCCAAAACTTCATTAAAACTAAAGAAATTCAGACTTTTTCAAAAACTACTCCACGACAACAACTGCTACAAGATATCACCAGTCAGCCTCCGTCAACGAACATTTGTTGGTATCATAAAATGTTCGGCAAAGAAGCCAATCCGAAAAATTGTCAACCGGGATGTACCTTCATAGACCGACCAACAGCAAAACCAATTGCCCATCAACACCCAGTGTTCAAAATATCAAGCTGATCGAGCTAAAAAGTCGGAAAGTACTACCAATACCATCTCTGCGTAGTCAAACCACATGGATTTGATACAAGAGATCAATAATGAAGAGTCATTTAAACCACATTAATCATTTGAAGATGATCTTTATGAGCTATCGGAATGAGACCTTCTTTTGGATGGGTCTTATCTGTGGTGATCATAGTTCACACAGAAATCAATCAAATTATATTAATCTATATACCGGGAAACCGGGTATAAATAAAGTCACGTTTCATGAATAAAATTAGATTTGTTTCAACCTCGAATGAGGAAACATCTCCCTTTCAATTGTAGAATAGAAATACCTATCCACCACACATTACCATTACCATTTTTGACTTCGCTTATTGGCTGTAAATATTTTGTAATTAGATTATTGATGGTTATGCTGCGTAGACTAGCAACCTTCTTTAAGGAGGCAGCACACTTTATTTATTTATTTGTCCATTCTATATAAATAAAGATATTCTCTCCCTTCAGGGATTCAGCCAAATTATTTAAGATTTTATCTAAGGCGTCTACTCAACTCGTAGGCTCTCTCAAACTACTTTCAGGTAAATATACAGAGAATCTAGAAGAAACATACGAACATCTAACAAATGTGCATTTTCCGGGATGTGTGATTCATTATGATAAAGTTAACATATTTGTGTTAACATATGTTAACATATGTTAACATATTATGTTAACATAAAGTAACATAATAGAGCCACTGATTAGCATTGTAACGAAAGAGAAAATAATATGGGCAGCCAACTCATTTGCACCATTCAAATCACCTGGAGAATATTCCCGGCTCTGATACAAAAATCATTACCAATCATCATGAATGTAATATGAATTATTATTAAAGCATCACTCTCCCTCAAATACACTCCGAAAATATGGAGAGAAGTAAGAGTTGCCTTTACACCTACTCAAATGCTAATAATTTCAGACCCATCAGTTTAACACCCTAAAAACCCTAGAAAAACTCAACGATCGCTGCATAAGAGATGACCCCCTACAACTCATGAAAATTAGCCCTAACAACATGCCTATCAGCCAGGCAAACCCGCGACATCAAAACACAATTATTTTTAAAAAAGTTGTTCTACAATATTTTCATTTGTACGTATTCTTTCAAATTAAACAACCGCCCGAGATGATTCCCAAATTTATTTTCAACTTGACACGGTCTAATCTACAACGATTTTTCCTAAGTTTCGAATTTGTACCTTTACATTGACCAACAATATTAATAAACTCAGTCTTGGATGCATTTAAAGCCATTTTCCATTCATTAAAATAGTTCCAGAGCTTAAGATTAAAAGCATTAAAAAACATAACCAAAGAGCCGTAAGTATCAGAATAGATGTGGCAAACAGAATAGATGTGGCAAAGTGACTCGAACGTACCTAAATATACAAATAAGCAAACAATCCAACGTTTTGTGTTCTTTTATAACTGTAAGGCTTTCAAAGATCCATAGAAATTGCACAAGGTAATGTCAAAGGCCCTACCGAAGTACGTCTCAGACCATTCAAATCTAGAAAAGCTTATATCCAACGACTAAGTCGTTTTTCCCTAAAACCCAGAAACACTTGTTCGCTTATATTTTATTCTGTACAACTTTGCCTTATACAGTAAATCTCCATATTGCATAGTTAAGAAAATATAGACGAAAAACTGTTTTCGTATTTGGCCTAGAAACTCAATTTCGTCTATTCCCACAAAATTTTTTTCCCCACTTGGTGACATCAAATGCTTTCATTTGACACCAAAATGAGGAATTTCCGTGCTATACTTACTGAGATATTTGCGAAAAAGTTTCATCGACCCTCGAAAACTTCATGTCCGGCCTCCACTTCTTCGACCGTATCTACGGAACTACTTGGCCGATTTTGCTCAAATTCGAACTTGAATCATGGGAGGCATGTACCTTTCAGTGAAAAAAAGCGGAGACGGACAGACAGACATTTTGTTATTGCTGATTCGTCATCTTTAGACGATAATAGATGCATCCCCCTCTCCCACCTCGATCTACCCCATGTTACAATAAAATTGTTTGTAGTAAACGTATAGGACCTTTGTACTTCGTACGGGTCCACAAAACGTTCCAAATTAACCATAAAAATGATTAAATAATAAAGAGACGTGTGAACATATATACTTATAAACTCTGGATGAAGAGAAGCGGTAATGACGATGACGAGCGGACGATTGAGTTGAGTGTTCTCTGTTGTAAAAGTTTGGTATGTACAAATGGAAATGTATTTGTTATCATTCGTTAGCATGCATCTGAACGGTCCGATCTCAGTCCACAGTTCCTTGTGATATTGGACAATGTGATTTACCTTTGGTGCGAACGATGGAAAATGACTGGGTGGCACAAATGGTGTGGGTCCGCCAAGGCCCGGATGTAAGAAACCAGGCGAATATCCTGGATATGTTGGCATTCCTAAAGCACCAGTTCTGTAAAATGGAGAATCAACCTCTCCCATTTTCGGAATATATTTAAATAACGGAGGCGGAAAGAGGGGAGCTGGTGCTGGTGCTGGTGATTAGGGTGTCCCGATTGATGAAGGAAAAGACACTCCATTTCACGTAATTTCGCCCGGAGGGTCGATTCCATGCAAAAAAATGATTGTAAAAGGGTTCTTGAGGGATCACAATACCAAAAATGGTCGAAAAATGGACTTTTTTGTAAATTTACATAGGAAATTCAACCCAAATTGGGAAGGTTGGTGTCCATAGGTAATGAATGTAAGCTAGGTCATGAAATGCTATTGTTTTGAGTCAATTGTATTGTGTTTAGAGGCATTTGTAAATGTTTGTCGAAGAAAAAGTGAGAAAATTGGCATCTTTTCACTAGAACTACCATCAATAACGCTGGAAATCCACAAGCCCGTCAGCTATCTAGTCTAGTCGGACTATTTTTATCTGAACTTTCAATTAGAGTCAGACTTTAGTAATTTCACTTAAGTTTCAGCCACTGAAAATGTGTAAAAACCAAGGTTTTGATGTAGTAAAAAATTGAGCCGGGGAGTCCTACGAAGCATTTTACAAAATACTGCTATAGCGAATATTTGTCACCCAATCATGTACTTTCGATGCCACACCGTGGAATTTTTAAACGTCTGTTCCTTACTGGTGATGCGGTCGGTAGTAATTGTTAATGTTGATGAGTTTGACTTTGAGAGGGCGAAGGTATTAAAAAAGGTCCGTACAAGGGGCCTACTGAAAATACACGAAGCCAATCAGATTTTGTTGATTGAGGAAAAAAACAGTAAATTTTAAAAAGGACGCGAAACATGTCTCTACCGTTTTCTACAATTTGATAAACAATAAAATGAGAGACAAAAAAGTAAAACCAAGGGACTAACTGAGCATAAACATATTGAACGAAACATCGAAAATTGAATTTTTAATTGGAATTTTTAAACGTCTTTTCCTTACTGAGTAATTGCTGATGCTGATGCATTTCTTGACATAAGTACAATGGCGGTGGTGGCACACCTGTTAGGCGGTGGTGGTGGTGGTGGAGTTTGACTTTGAGAGGGCGAAGGTATTAAAAAAGGTCGAAACATCGAAAATTGAACGCACGAATGAAACAAGATCATATTTTTAGCCGGTTTTGATATTTCACTATTTATTTATTTACTTATTACAATACACAAAGTCATGCAGCAACGAATCTCTGACAAGAGCAAAATAAATCTTTATTAATTAATTATTTTAACGAACAAGGCAGAGTGGTGTGATAGTGAAATAGTAAAAGTAGATAGCGTAAGTTTAGAATTGTTAATTAAATTAAAAAGCAACATTTTTCTGATATTGTAACGTTTTAGCTATGAAGATGACTCGGTTGTGTCGAATGCACGGCAAACAATAAAAGAAGTAAACACTAAGTTGTTTTTAAATTTTTGGTCGCGGAACGTACACAACATCTTGCCGTCAGTGTCAGAAGAGAATTAAAGTTAAGCGAACACGTGTTCCTTGGTTTTGGGGAAATGTGGTACAATCCTGGTATATGGCCACTTCCATAATTGGGCAGGATGACCCAGATATCCAGAACTATGAGAGTTAGAAAGTTGGTTCCAAAGGCGAAGTTATAGAGAATTAAATTTAAGCGAACACGTGTTCCTGGGTTTTGGGGAAATGTGGGACAATCCTGGTATATGGCCGCTTCCATAATTGGGCAGGATGACCCAGATCTCCAGAACTATGAGAGGTAGAAAGTTGGTTCCAAGGACAAAGTTGTAGACAATAAAATCTAATTAGATAACACGTGGTTCAGGGTTTTAGGGAAAAATGACTTAGTCCTTGGATATAGCTTTTTCTAGATTGATGTCTGAGAGCGTACTTCGGGTAGGGCTTTTTGACAGTACTTGGGTAATTTCTATGAATCTTTGAAATTCTTACAGTTATAAAAGAACAGAAAACGTTGGATTGTTTGCTTATTTGTATATTTAGGTACGTTCGAGTCACTTTGCCACATCTATTCTGATACGTACGGGTCTTTGGTTATGTTTTGATTTAAATTGATTCACCATCATATAGTTGGCAAGGTTTCTGTTACCTAAAGAAAATTGGTAACACCATTAATAATCATTTCTTGGTATAGTTGTTGTGGTCATGATATTGGTCATAAGAGTGTATTTTTCCGACATCAACCTTGTTTCAGGTTATGTCTGGTCTACCATATTCCCATGTACCATTCCATGTAAGTTGCACGCACAGCGCCATGTGTGTTGTAGTAACAAATTACGATAAAAACGAAAAACATTTTATTTTTTACAAATTTTATTTTTCTATCGTTGACAGCTCAGCTTCTTTCCATTTCATTATCATTTTACTATATCATGTGTTATCATATGATAGTGCCAACTGCAGCATATTTCATCAGATCTAAAATTTCTATATACACATGGAAAACAGCTGATTGATGTAAACAAAAACAAAAATAAATGAAATGATAAGAAGTTACAATTCTTTTTTAATATTTTGATAACTACTAACTACAATTTTCAAATTTCCTTACTTAGTCTTTTATTGAGAGTCACTTACTTAAGATTAATTATATTTTTTATTATTAAAGTTTACTTTAACAACCTCTAAATATTTACAAAAGGAAATCGAGGTTTTTTTCTTCTCACTTTTCACTTCAGAAAGGGAAGTTATAATTTTCTTCTTCGTAGACATGATACCTGCGTAGTCAAAATCTTGACGAAAACTTCTTTTGCTCATCAGCGGCAGTTTCGTTATTATGAAACACATTTTTATCTGTACTTCTGCGTCGTAGGCCGTGGACATAATGGAAAAATCAAAAATCGGGGTCAAGGAGCGGCAGCCCCTTCAAAGGGGGTCAAAGGGGAATATCCCTCTTGCGAGATCTAAGGGGCAGAGCCGCCTGCAGGTCGTATCCAAGCCCGCCGCAGGCACGGTGGTAAGGGGACAGAGTCCCTCAATATTGAAAATAGTTTACACCCCTGCCACAGGATTAGAATCCTTAGTGTAGTATGAGATATTCAACAATTCGAAATTTGTATCATTTTTTCTGTCAAGAGATGTTGCAAGTTGCATAATGGAATTATCATATATATACTTTTGGTCACTCTCAAGGTATGCGTTGCATAAACAATTTTTCCTATACTGCATCGCCTCGGGTTTTTCTTTTTTTTTTATTTAACTATCCGCTCCTCGTTTTAGAATAATAAAATGATGATATATTTACAGTCTAATTATGGTATCGCAAAATACGAAATCTCTCTATCTCTCTCTATGAAAATACGAAATCAAAATAATTGTTTGGGTATTTTTACATTTTAGTTACATAACAGAGAGTGGGATAAACGTAACTTTTGATCGAACTTGCTTTTTGTTATTTTTTGTTTTTGTTTCTTCTTAATTTAATAAAAATCACTTTCATCAAGCTATACAAAATCTATGTACAAATCTATATACAGAAATAAATACAGAAATATATTACAAACTTCCAAGAAGTTGCTTTTCGCATGAAAGTTAATTATATTTTGCATTGGGTTAGGACTATCGACTTTTTTTAAAAATGTCTATGATCCTATGAAATGTACAGAGAAAAATTAAAGATTAAGTGCTAAATTATTTTATAGATGAGAAATTTCCTGTTTAAAGTCAATCGCAGGGTCTCTAATCTTTCACTTTCCTGAAAAGTTCTCGAAAAACTAATTATACGGAATTGAATTTAGTCTATACAGGGTCAAGAACTTTCGAGGTTGAATTTTATTACTGGGTGATTCCGGTTGTGTCGGGTGCGCATCCGTACACCATAGTACAAGTAATTTTTAATGAATATTTCTCTAATGATTTTTTGTACAGTTGTATAGAAAGAAAGAGGGAAACTTTTTTCCCATAAATGTATTTGTCTAAGACATTTCTTTTCCAATTTTGGGAAATTTTAGATTTACTGAGGACGGGATTTTCAGTATTGCGCTTTCGGCAATTTCCGGCACTCCAATCAAATTTAATGTGAATGTGCTATCTTGCTATGCTATCATATTTCATATCACTAAAATTGTTAAACTATAAATTCGTGATCACTTTTTCAAATAATAAAAAAAATTCATTAAAATTAAATCGAAATTAACTAAAACGTTCTATGATACAGGAACGAAAAAGTGAAAACCGACAATTTTCTGATTTGTGTGGTAAATTCGTATGATAAATCATAAACTTGTTCACTTTTCCGTTCCTGTAATTTATTAAATTGTGTATTTATTCTAACTTAAACTTTTTTTTTTCTCTTTCTTTTTTTTTCCTTTTTATTTTTTGTTTTTTATTTTTTTTTTTTTGTTTGTTTTTTTGGTCAAAATCAATTTTCACATCAACACAGTGATGAAAAGAAGCGATTTTGCCTAACTCTGACGAATCAAAAAACTCTTATGGAGTGGGGGCTGTAGCTTCGGACAGAAGAGAGCTTCCACTTTGGAAATTTCGCCAGTATACTTCAGGCAGAAACGTTCGCAGCGATGGAAGGATTGCGAAGTGCGTTGAGACTGGAAATGATCAGAGTGATAATGTCGCCACATGCAAATTGATGAGGGAATTCAAAAGCACACTGAACCAGCTGGGCCTGAGAAATCGGGTGACATTGCTTGGGTGCCGGAGCATGGAAGAGCGAATGAACTGGATGCTACATCTGCTCAATGTGGACCTGAACGGTTCATTCCTATACCACAGTCAGAATGTGACAAGGTTGTAAAGGAATGGATGCGTTCAGAGGGAATAAAGCGTTGGCGTGAATATGGATCATCTACCAATGCTCGACTGCAAGTGGTCAAACGCACTACTGAACATAGACCGAAGTCGCATAAGAAGAGTAGTAGGAGCGATCACCGGGCACTGTGGGCTGAGCAGTCTTTTGTCAAAGATGGGAATCGGTTACGAAACCGGATATATCTAATTTACAAGTGTCCAAAGTTTTCTCAATTGAGACTCGGGACTCTGGGTGGTCATGTGATACATGTACTAAAGCTGGAATCAATTGTCCTTGACAAGTTCCTCGCTGGTACTGATAGGTTTGAAGGATTTACGTGATAAAGGCGAAAGGAACAAAGGACCCAGCAGTGGGTTGTCCCAGCCTGATAAATCTAACTAAAAAAACGCTGACAAAAATAATTGCATGGAGAAATCTGACAGCTTTTTCCATGATAATCTGTGGATTATCGACGATCTCAGTTGGATCATCGGTGAACATATAATACAATATACAATATATACATATAATACAAACGATTCCTAAAGTAGCAACCGCTATTCAATAACTTCGTCAAATAAAATTTACAGACATTTTACAGACAAATTTACACATTTACAGACAATTAATAAACAGAACTCCACATTGCACTATTAAATCAAATCAAACGTTTTAAACGTGTTTTAAAACCTAATCCTAAAACCTAATGTGGGCAATTCCACGGACTTCATCGTTCCTGTTCACAAAATTCTCAGTAGTTACAAAATGATATTAATAGGAAATTAACTAACCTCAAGTTGAAGGATCAGTCTTTATGATACACGCTTTGACATAAATATCATTTTGTAACAAATGAGCAATTCGAGCGTTGGAACGACGTTTTCGTGGAATAGCCCATATATAGCACATAATAGATGTATGCAATGTACATTGTACATATGGATACGTTTGTGTAGTGTGCACAGTGTACACATTGTGTACGTATATTTAATAACTAAAATTATAGAAAAATCAAAATAAAAATGTTCGTCTCAATAAAAAAGAAACCTAAACATTGAGTTATAAAGTAAACTACGTATGTACATCATCTGCGAATTCAAGGCGGTTCTAATTCTAAATAAATTTTCTTTTTCTTTATCATTTTATTTATGAATTATTTGGAACTTAGCAAGTGCCCGAACTTCTGCATATATTTTCTCACTAGACAAATTCATTTGTGATTTGTGTATGTACATGGAACGGCGGATCCATATAAATCAAAATAAATATAAACGAAGCAGGTGACAGTAAGGATTATTGCAAAATGAAATAAAAAGGAAAAACGAAAACAGTTCCAAGTGTTTATATCTACACAATTAATTTTTTTAAGATACTTATCACTAAACTTAATTACTGTTCTTAAGCTCATCGAATGTATCAAGTTTAAGCTTTTTCTTGGGAACTAGTTCAGGAATATTCTCGTTCCGTCGAAGCGTTAATCTTGTTATATTCGCTATTGGTCTTTCTGTCTTCTCCGGAGACGAGTCGACAGTCACACCATCATCATACTCATCGTCTAATGTCTCCTCTTCACCGAAATTATCCATATCGTTAGGGCTCGCTACCACTATACCATCAAGTGTCGGAAACGTTAATTCCGGTAAGGGTGGATCATCAGGCCTGTGTTCCACCACAAGGCGTTGCAATAATTTGGCAATTTCCTCACGCTTTCTTGTCACTTCTATCGCTGGGAACCAGTTTTGCAGTTTTAAATTCATCTTTTTGGTTCGAAAATCGGTGATGGGGTCCTTTATTAAAAAAGTAATGTTTTGTCAATACATCATACTTACAACGGGGATTGAGTAGTTAGATAGGGTAGCGAACTCGCTCCAAGGGTAAAATACCTCGGGGTCACGCTGGACAGCAAACTAAATTGGATCGACCATACCGAAGACAAGGCAGAAAAGGCCTTGACGGCGTTTTGGATCTGTAAAAACTCCTTTGGGAGGAATTGGGGTCTGTCATCTAAGGCCATTCTGTATAGCCACGGGCTGTGATCCGACCCATGATGAGTCATGGTTCTGTAGTATGGTGGCCGAGAATGGACGTGGAGAAAGCAAGGAGGAGACTGAGTGAGATACAAAGGCTAGTGTGCAAAAGCATAACTGGAGCTATGAAGACCGCGGCCTTGGAGACGCTGTTAGCGATACCGCCTTTGGACTTAGTAATTAAGGCCAGAGCTTTCGCCATTGCGGATAGGATAGAGCAGTCAGGATTATAGGCCCCGTACTTCCGTGTAGGGCATGGCAGAATTAGAAACGTTGTTTCGGACCCGATATTTGACATGCTAAGGGACCGGATGGCGCCAGTAACTGACTTCACTAGGCGTTTTGAAGCAATATTTCCAGTGTCCTCCAGGCAGAGGTCTACGCAGCTCTCATGGGAGCTCAAGAATCACTGCCGGCGGGGACGCAGGGAAGAGAGATCTTTATCTGTTCCGACAGTAAAAAGATGATTAGGGCGCTCATGTCACCCACCTCGACCTCCAAGCTAATGAAAGAGGGAAAGGATTATCTAAACTACATGGGACTGAGTAATCAGTTCGTTCGGAAACGAAAGGTCAGATGAGCTACTACAACAAGCGGAGTGGAGCCACGTCTACCAATACCCCAGGCATTATGCAATGATGCATTAAGCAACTGGGTGCGACGGAGACACGCAGAACGCTGGGAAGCGTATGAAGGAGGCGCGCATACGAAGCGATTCTTCCCGAAACCTGATGAAAGATGGGCCAAGGACCTTATCAAAATGAACCGTGATCGTATCAGAAGGGTAGTAGGGGCGACCACTGGGCATTGTGGGCTGAAATGACACCTGAATAAAATGCGGTTGTCGGAGACCCCAAGATGTTCTTGCGGATTAGAAGAGGAAACGGGCATACACGTGATATTTGATTGCCCTAAGTTCCTCCAAATGAGACGCAGAATTCTTGGGAATTTCACTGTGAGACCATCTAAGGCTATCAAATGTGGACCTGTCATTTTGGACCGGTTCTTGGAAGCGACAAGAAGGCTCACATAATGATTTATATGATGAACGGGAAAAGGAACAAAGGATCCCAGGATCTGTGTTTCAAGACCAACAATAGGTCGTCCCAATCTGATAAATCTAGATAGGGTAGCGCCTGATCGCATATGAGCGGAGTGTGGTAGTCCGGTAGTGCGCCACCTCAATTCTCTTCGGAGTTTTGTGGTAAACTTAAGAGTGCGACCTGATGACTTCCTTTTTCAGGTTTTCGGCCCAACACAACCGACAACAAGCATTGAAAAAGTGGGACTTTGGAGCTAGAGCAAGAAACGTATTCGTGGGACATTTCGAACTCCAAAATTTTTGGGATAATAGATTGGCAGACGAACGATTTCTAAATTACAATAAATTCAAATAAAATACTTACTTTAAAGAACTTCTCAACATATTGCAGTAAATACACTCCACAGTCGACGAAATTATCTTGCTGAGGTACGTCCACATTTATATGTGGAAAATTGTCAGAGTCAAAGGTCCGGCCGTTCGATTCGCCGAATTTTCTCCGATATTCACAAGTTAAGTAACCGCGCAGAATATTCATCAGTTTCGATCTGCCAGCTCCAGACAGCGAGTCAAATATTAAGAAGCAGGGTCTGTAAGGGAAGTAATGCGGTTAGATAAACTGTTGATTATCAATTCAATATTTTCTTACTTCTTCATTCTTTGAGACGACGGAAACTCATCATCTTCATCATATTCAGGATTACTATTCACATCACTGCTGTCATAATCTGCCTCCTCCTTTTCGCTGTCATCTCCCAAGTAAATTGATTCTTCTTCACGTTTTGACACTGGCGTTATCGTGGTATTGCCATATACTTTTGGAAATTTTTGCTGGCTATCGAGTCTTATTATCTTATTTACATCGACACCACTAATTCTCTCCATTGGGATCTCAGTGTCATAATCTACTCTGCCTCTTTGATTGGGGAAACATATCATAACCAGAAACCAATGTTGTTGCTCATTGATTGGTATGACAATAAAATCTTTCTCGAAAATATTTACATTTTTCGTCCAATTAGCGACCATCTTGTGACGTCGCTCTGCTATTGTTAATGTTCGGTCTTTCGGGCAGTTCTCGGTTAGGCGTTTGTAGAAAAATGTACTAAAAATGTGCGTACGAGCTTTTTGTTCCGGGGTAAAACTTTCTTGTAAATATCGTAAATAAAAGTCGATGATGACATCGTTTAAATATTGATCGGTTGCTAAGCACTCATAGTCCTCTGTGTTGATTGGAATCCCGCGGGACACCGGAGGTGGAGGATAAATCAAAATATTCCGTACACCGCAGCTGTTCGTATCGGTCGAGTCTATTTTTACCACTTTCTTAGAGCGTGTGGATTTTTCTAACAAACGCGTCGCGTCGCCTTGACTTATTTCATCAATTATTTCGTACGAAAAAATGGTTCTAATCGTCGCCTTCGCCTCTTCCGATAGATTGTCTATTTGAAGTATAATCCGTTTGATGTGATCGTTCGTAGACATCGGATCAAAGAAGTTGTCGCCAGTTTTTATCATATCTAAGCTTTCTCTCACAAACATGCCACAGCTCCTGCTGGTCCAAATAAACAAAATGTTCATCGGACTATTCAGATGACAAGCAATCTTAACGATTTCGCTTTTTTGTATGTCCAGTATGACATTTTCATTTTGTCTTTTCGTATTTGGTGCAATAATTCTGATCCCTATGGATGATATCACGACTTTTTCCTTTGGTTCAAATGTGTAGGATCCAATATTAACAATTTTTACCGCAAAACTAGTAAAAATCTTATCTACCGCATTATGGTAGTCAGTAATCTTTCTCCTGACGAAATCTGCAACAAAACCAAAAATCACATCAGATGTCAAGTCTATGTTCCAAACATCCGATTAGCATCAGAGAATGATTTTGCATAGCGAAAACTAAATTTGCGAATTAAAACCGCCGGATTAGAGTCAGAAACATGGAAATGTTTTTTTGTCGTAATATAAACACAGCGATGGGAATGGATCGGGACTCCGTGGTGCAATGTGCGGATGAATTGTAAAAATAATTGCACAACATTTTCTTGCAACACTTGACGAATGCATCGAATGCGGTGAATATTATTCGCTAAACGTTACTCACCCATATCCAAACAACGGATTCCCGAAAAAAGCGAATTTCAAATTAGAATTTTCGTCTATGTCAAACAATATTTTCAGAATTTTTAGGGTTAATGTCCCTCCGTTCATATTATTTTTCTTTGATGTATACGTCAGATATACCAACCGTAAAAAGTAAATAAATTGAAATGAATGACGCCATAGCTGTTGACACTTTAAGTGATATGGCGCGTAATTTGTTCTTTCAAAATGTGAGACGGAATATGAAAACAATTTTGTCTATAGGAATGCAGAGAGTGTTCACGTGCTATAAAAATATTCATACTGTCTACGCCAATTTTTTCGTGTCTTGAAATTTCTGTTATATTTTGTAGATATGGTTTTTTAATTTTCAGCTTGTTATAGGATTCGGCAACATCGACAATGGCCGTTGCATGGCCGAATCGAGTTACAAATCGATTGTTTCTTTAATAATGAACTTTTGGATGAATCTTTTTATTGAAGTGACATACCCGTAGGAATGATGCAAACAAGCTCAGGGCTGGAACAAACGTAAGACAGTGACATGAGAATGCGTCTGAAGTAAAACTTTACTTCAATCTCAATTCGGGAAATTGGATGGGGGTGATGGGTGATGGGGATGGTGATGGGGATGGTGATGGGGATGGTGATGGGGATGGTGATGGGGATGGTGATGGGGATGGGGATGG
>CM055404.1:106234284-106254991 GCA_029228625.1 Pseudolycoriella hygida | reverse complement strand
GTCTCGGACGGCGACACATTGCGATTTTGAGCTGAATCTTTTCGCTGTTGAATTGGTGAGCAGTTGACTTTATCGGAAATTTGCTCTTTTAGTGACGATGCATTTAGCACCTCGACGTATGAACTGGAAGCAGCAGACGTTTTTTCTAATAGTTCCTTCGTGGTTTTATGCTTCGACTCAGTCTCATTGACATCAGTTTGATTGATTTCAGATGTGGTCACCGGGTGCGATTTATTTGAATTGACTAACTGATTCACGGCGGCGGCATTTCATTTTTCGACGGAGGACTACTCGAGTTACTGGCGTTTTTAATGCGAGGGCTGACGTTCGGAGATTTGGTTAACGAAAACGTGGAGCTTGTAATTGGTTTTGCACTTTGGAACGGCTTACGCTTACGACGTTGTACATACGATGGCCAAAAATCGTTTACACCACACACACACTTGTTGATTTCGTTCCAAAAATCGTTTTCAACTCGCTTTCACCACAGCTATGTATACGTGGTGAAAATGATTTTTGAAACGAAAGCAACAAGTGTGTGTGTGGTGAAAACGATTTTTGAAACGAAATCTGGAACAGTCCAGATTCCAAAATTCCAATTTCAGTAAGGAAAAGACGTTTAAAAATTCCAATTAAAAATTCAATTTTCGATGTTTCGTTCAATATGTTTATGCTCAGTTAGTCCCTTGGTTTTACTTTTTTGTCTCTCATTTTATTGTTTATCAAATTGTAGAAAACGGTAGAGACATGTTTCGCGTCCTTTTTAAAATTTACTGTTTTTTTCCTCATTCAACAAAATGTGATTGGCTTCGTGTATTTTCAGTAGGCCCCTTGTACGCACCTTTTTTAATACCTTCGCCCTCTCAAAGTCAAACTCCACCAACACCACCACCGCCTAACAGGTGTGCCACCACCGCCGATGTACTTATGTCAAGAAATGCATCAGCATCAGCAATTACTCAGACGTTTAAATGTGATTGGCTTCGTGTATTTTCAGTAGGCCCCTTGTACGCACATTTTTTATCAAAGGGCATAAAGGCAAAGTAATGTTTTGGCGCAAAACATTACTTTGCCTTTATGCCCTTTGATCAAGGGGAGCAATCGTTTTTGGAGACATTCCGTGATGTAAGAATCTGACTTCAAAGTAGACGATGTAACGAAAGACTTGCTCTTACGACCACATCCACAAATCGCCTGCCAAACCAGTAGCTTCTTGCCGTACTTGTCAACATTGACGAATTTATATTTGTTGGCCACACCTAAACGCTTCTCTGCTACATAAAATTTCTGGCCTGGGATTTGTTTGTCATCAACTTTCACATAAGTTTCGTCATCCATGATGAGACAACCTTTGAATTTTGTTAATATCGTCTCATACAACTTTCGGGCTCGTGTTTTTGATCTCAATTTCTGCCGATCGTTCCGGTTCGGTCGTTTTATAACATGGTATGACCGTGTGCCAGTCCGCATTCGTGTGTTATGTATCATTTTCGCTGAAGTTCCATATCTCTTTGCCCGATCTCTGTCAGAGAGCACTGGATTTTGTTTGAAAGAACGAACAATGTTTGTATGGAGCTTTTTGTCATGTGGTCCTTTTTTTCTGCCGGATCCCTTTAGAGCTCGGACTGTTCCAGATTTCGTTTCAAAAATCGTTTTCACCACGTATACATAGCTGTGGTGAAAGCGAGTTGAAAACGATTTTTGGAACGAAATCAACAAGTGTGTGTGTGGTGAAAACGATTTTTGACACGAAATCTGGAACAGTCCGAGCTCTAGCATCCCTTGGCTCGTTCGACGGATAAGGTTTCCTTATAACGTTTAAGGACATCTCCAACCGTTGATTTTGGCACATTGAGTGACTTTGAAATCTTTTTTAGAGACCACGATGGATTTTGCAAATATTTGTGCAAAATTTTTTTTCTTCTTTCCAAATCCATTACTATTTACTATTGGCAGACAGTCTTGAATTAAATTTGTCTGGCATTTGTCTGACGACTACGAGGTATTAATATGGCATTATTCTGTGTGTTATATTAGGCTCAGCAGAGGAACAAAGTCGTGCGGATTTTTTCGTAATCATACCTTATAATTACCCTAACATAAAATTTGTTCTTTGTTTCAAAAATTCAATAGATACATTTTTGTAAATTCAATATGTAAAGCATACAAATGATTTGTAATAAATCTTTTAGTTGTATGAATAAACTTTCAAATAAAATGAATTTTCGAAATCGGGAAATTTTCGTTTTATTGACAATCGGGAAGTTTTTTGCTCGCGGGAAGCCAGTCGCTTTTTCCACCAGCGCAAGGAATATAAGACCGGTGTACCGATGATATTTTTTAGTGAACGTGATCTTCGAGCGCAGGTTCGGAGAATTGATTTTACCAAGAAGGAGTGAGTGAATGAATAAAACAGAAGCATTCATCCTTCGTCTGATCAATGTTTGTAAACCAAACTTTTCACAACGTTCGATATATGGTTCCAAAACGTAGTTATTATCGGATCGATTGAGATAGTCACCGTTTAAATGCATTATAAATTGTTTCTGTGTGCTCTCAAGGGTGTTTCGCAGGAGGCGAATTCAAGGTTCGACCGTACCAAAGCTTTGTATAAAATGATGGTAGCGTCATTATCTAGATATCGGCGTTGCCGCAAAACAAAGTTCAACAGTAGACCTGTCCAAAATACAAAGTTGTCGAAAAGTTTGGGGGCCCGTCAAGAAAACGGTCCTAAATAGTCTCCTGATAAAAAGTCTCTATGGAGCCGATGAGATCTGAAGCGATTTAGGCGGTGCTCAAATCGAAAAATTGAAAAAAATTGGTGTAAATTTGAGTTTTGTCAATTTCTGACCAAATTAATTATTCTGGTCGACCCAGAAAAAAAATGATCAGGCAAGTTTGGTTATTTTGGATCAGAATGATCCCGAGAACACGATTTTTTAGAAGATAGTTGCTTCTGCGCGTCCAGAACCTTTTGAAGCTCACCAAATGGTAGAACTGGTGGTCGGCAGTGTGGGAACCAGGCCGAAAATTTCTGAATATCTAATAATAAGAATAACTAATTTTGTCAGAAATTGACAAAACTCAAATTTACACCAATTTTAACAATTCTTTTCAATTTTTCGATTTGAGCACCGCCTAAATCGCTTCAGATTTCATCGGCCCCATAGAGACTTTTTATCAGGAGACTATTTAGGACCGTTTTCTTGACGGGCCCCCAAACTTTTCGACAACTTAATTTCCCCGTACATTTTTGGACGGGTCTATTCAACAGTGACCTGCTTCCAATTTTTACATATTCGTAGTGCGAGATAAAGGACATTTTCGTGTCCGTAAGGATGCCTAAGTCGACATTGGTATGTGTACGTTCGATTGGTTGTCCATCTAGAGTGTAATCATAGGCTATGCTTTTTGCTTTTGTGTTCAATGTGTACGTGATAATTTTTGATTTTGTACGGTGAATATCTAGTCCATTGCATTTTGGAGGTTGGATGCATCTTCCACGGTCTTGATGATAGATTAAGATAGATTTAAGGTTATGCAAATTGTATGCTGAAATCGTTTCAGGTCAACCTGAAAATTTTCAGGTTTTGCTCACAGGTCATAGCAGATTTCAGGTCAGTTTTGACCTGACCTGAAATTTTCGGGTTGACCTGACCCGATAGCCTTACAGTCTATTATCTAGTTTTCTAGGTTAGTAAACATTTTTCTGATTGCATATGTAGAAAGGACAAATTGAGGACATTTTTTTGGCAGTTTTTTGACACAACATGTCTTCATAGCTTTCGCCTTGGAGAGCTTTTAGCGTTTTTAGTACACAGAGCGATTTCAAATAATTATTTGCGTATTATGAGCGATAGTCCTACACTTTACTTTTAAAGAGATTTTCGTAAGCAATTGATGAAAATCGACGAAAAAAAGTGTAAAATATTTTCTGTAATTTTTGAAATAAAAATAAATTACCTGTCCTGAATGACCAGGCATAGTTCCATCGCTTTGAATATCGTCTTCTTGTAAGACGTATTGTGGCTGGGCCATCTGGCTCTGTTGTGTTTGTTGATAAAGAAATCTTCCGTCATTCAGTCGAATTAGGGAATTATTGTCCACGACAAAGCAATTGTCGATTGGTAGGGAGTCTATTAATATATATGACGACGACATTTTGTGCCTCAACTTGCCGGCTTTCTTTTCAATAGAACAATTTCAATTCAAAACAAAAAATTGGTAATCTCACTGATATTATCGACGCAAAACAACATTAACGATACAACACACAGGACATTATAGACAAACAGAAATGACATTTACAACAACGAAATTTTAGAGTTTTATTTACCAGAATTTTCGTTAGCACAGAAATCGTTCAAAAATAAAATAGCCGAAAATTCTTCTTATATGTAGCAAAAGGTTCTTTGCACAAGAATAAAAATGTTTTGATTTTACATGAATGTACACTTCTCCATTCTTAGGAAATCAACACTTGAGTCTTCATTGCTCTTTTGTTGCTGATTATGCGGTTTGATTTATTGTTACAAAATTGTATTTATTCAAAAAATATGCGTAAATATCACCGAAAACGTCTCAATGTTTATTAGTTCAAAATGTGAAAAATTTTTTCTTAGTGAATAAACGTGTAAACGAAAAAAATTCATTAATCAAAATTGTTTGTCGTTCCCTTTTTTTACTATTTAACTCACTCACATTGTTCATAAAATAAAATAACCAAAACTAAATTTCAGAAAGATTTTAAACTGATTTTACACTCATAAAAATCAAAATTTATTGGCTGCAAACATTTTAATCGAAAAATCTACTTTCTCCATCTTTAGGAAATTAACATTATGTTAGGTGTTAATCGTCCCACTGTTGTTTGGTTTCGTTGGTTTGCGAAATGTTTTTTCCGAACAAACTATTAGTCGTCACTCTCCACAACGCCATATATATTCGATTATTTGACACCAAATGTCTTAAAATTTTGTCCATACAAATATTTCTTTTTCAAAAAAGGCGCAAAAATTTAAACGCTTTTTCAGCACAAAGTCCAAAAATTCACTTTCTCACAACTTTGTGTGTGTATTCACTGAAAGCAAAGACAAATTCTGCAAGGCGATTTAAAAAAATATATCTCAGACCGTTGTACATGCAACTAAAAAACACGTCTATTCGGTATGACCGTATACTTTAGAATGATAAAAAATATCTGAATTTTGGAATGTTATGCAGCGTTTCGTTTTAACTCGTTTTGCTGAAAAATATTTTACAATCAATGCAAGCGAACAACTGACAATGTTGAACTATTTTTGATTTTGATGATGTATGCGTGTGCTGTGCATGGTGTATAGTGCATGGTACATGCGCACCACCAACTCCTATAGTCTCATTCATCGAGGGTGCGTGTAAAAGAGACAGTCGATTTGTGGTACGAAATGTATAGCAATTTTTTACACATGTATTGCGATGCTCATGATGCTCATCGATACAGACCCGTGAACGCAAATATTGCTTTCTTATTTTGTCTATTTTGCGCAAATGTGACAGCGTTTCTTCAGTTCTGAGAATTCCTAAAACATCGTGCGATGCGGGAAATTGGTATTGATAATAATTTTATTGTCTACTATTTTCTAGCTGACATGGAAAATGAGTGACTATGACTGCTGTCATAGCCCTCGTCAAAAAACCATGAAAACGTGCACGCAGCAAATGAATTAGGATAGGCATCGGAAAAGTGTAATTTCGATAAATACACAGATTTGCTGCAACAATTTATTTTTGTCCCTGTGGCAACAGAGACGACCGGGGTGTTTGGAAAATCTGGTATTGAACTGGTGAAGAAAATCGGCATCAAAAAATCGGTTGAACCTTTCGCGACAAATTGTTAAATACTCAGTAACACCTTCATCATATAAATGGGAGACAAAAGCATGGACTTTAGGATGACTTAACGTTAATTTTCGTCCATAGCGTGACGACTCGGAAAAAAGCTTATTGGCTTTAAGCATCACATTAGGCCAGTGAAATTTGCTATATCCAACCAGATGGTAATGCCACACACAAAAATTCTATTTTTAATTCATGGTCTGTATAATGGTGGCAGATTAATGTGCTGAAATTTTTGAGCTGATTGGCCCGGGGCGGTTTCAGACTTGTCGAAATCATTTCTGGCGGTGCTCGTGATCCATCACGCACATTTCTACCCAACTACACAATTTTGCTTTTGTTTGTTGCTCTCAGGCAGTTGAAGTTTGAACTTATAAAATCAATGTGTCATTTCGTTCTATATTTCATGCAGATGAGGAAAATATAAGGAAATCGAGTTGGATATTCATTGAGTTAATAAACTTGGACGTGGTAATTTTCATTTCTCCACAGTTGAGAATTAAAGTTCAACATTTAATCTGCAGATTCGTTGGAGAGACTGGTTCGAAGGAGCTGTTTAAAATCAGGTGAAAAGGATATAGAGATCCGCATTTTATTCAACCAACTCCGTAAAATGGGAAATAATCAAGTCTCACGTCATGAGACACTTAATCGGCGATTGAAACAATTCGAAGTGTTGAAGCAAAACTATAGACACTCATTGAAATCAATTCATCCTATGATAGTTAAAGCGGCCGCTAACATCGTGCATTTGCTTCTTCAATATGGGCATCCACTATTTTCGGTAGTGTTATTCATTGATTGAAAATATTTAAAATAAAATACATTGCAATAAGTTAATTGATAAATAATTTTTATTTTACTCATTTAATGCTGTGAAACTGGAATACCCGTATCTCCCGCAAAATACTTTAATTTTATGTAGGCAGTAGGCCTCGTTTTACAGCAATGGGTGTGGCCTTCTCCACTTATACGTATTCAATGGGTGTGGCCTCCCCACTTATACGTATTCAATGGGTGTGGCCTCCCCACTTATACGTATTTACCCTTCAAGCGGAAAAAGCAAAAAAAAATTTACCGTAGCGTTGCTTGTAGCTCAATTTTGACACACCGTGAGACGGTACGTAAATGGCATTTTTACAACTTTCGGAAGTTTTTCGGGATTTCCAAACAGCATTTAATCAAGTTTTGATGTTCTAGACAAAGATTTGCGTGAAGTTTTTGGTCAACTTTTTTTCACGTGACTCGGTCTAATGAGCACATAAGAGGCTATAAGAGGCCCGAAACTGTTAAGCTATTAGAAATGTCTTGGAAAACTTGGCTACAGCCCCTTTTTTAAGAGTGACATCGTGAATGCGAATGTGGCTTTGCGTACGTTAAATTGATCTTTCGCAAAGTTTCATAGGTAAAAGTTTCACTCCAATCATTAACCTGTTCTGAAAAATGAGGTGGCTCATATTTTAGGTAGTGATGCATGGGCTGGGCATTATCATTTAAGGTTAAGGTTAAGGATAAGGTAATATTAATGCAATAAGTGTTAGAGTGGAAGACGAAGAAAATTCTCTGTTGCTGTGTTTTAAGACATATGAAAATTTACTTGTTTCATCAGATTACACTAAGTCACAAATGAAAACCAAATTAATGTAGCGGATAGAGTAGTTATTGCAGCTCATATAGAATTTTATAAGGAATCAGGAAGTTTTCAATATTACACTGCAGCACGTCTCAATAATTCCCGGAACCTCAATTACTTTCCCATATAAACCAGGAAAATGTTTAAGTTTAATCACGAGTATTTGGTTAAGTAAATACTGAACAGAAGCAAAGCATTAAGTTAGCTTAAACTTAAACTTAAACTCAAAATGAGATTGTGCGTGAACATTTGCTTATTATGCTTTCATCAGAAAAAATTCATTTTCACTTATTCCTTTACTGAGAATATTTTGCTAATTTGAGTAATGATTTAAATCAAAAAGAATAAAATAAAAAAAAATAACGAAAATACACAACACGTTTATGAGGTTAATGTGAAGGTTCATATGCTCTGCTTAAGCACTTAATTAACTTAAATAAGCTTATGCTTAAGCTAATCCTTTGCTTAGATCAATCTCATGCTTTAACTTCAGCTCCCAGATTCGAAATACAAGGAAACTCTGGATGGGTCTAGGAATAGTACCAGACGTCCTGGCCACATTTTGTTTTTGTATTTGAGTTCCTCACATATAACTCTTTCCGCTACATGCAATACTTTTTTCGCTACAAAAATGCTGTCGCCTACTGTTATTAAAGTCCATGTGGGAAACCCAGCCGCAGTATCATGTCTCTGGCAGTCTCTGGTCAAGTTTTGGGAATCGGGAACCTTTTAAATGGCTTTAAATGTCTTCACTTTTAGGAACAAAAAATTGATAAACGAAGAGGTTAAAGTGTGAAATTTTTTATGCAATAATTTGATATTTATAATAATTTGCAAGATCCTGTACAACGTTGACTGGGCACGATAAAGTGCTGTCCCAGTCAAAATAAATTCTATTTAAATCAGATGGCTTAGAGGACTCAGAGCGAAATCAGATCTTCACAGTAATTTTTGCTGGGAGTGCACATCCGTCTGTTTTTTGTCTGGAAAATAATAGAGGTACCACAGAATGTCACCAAGAATTACGTGCTGGAACATTCATTAATTAACGTCAATAGTATTTTTTTTGAGAAATCAGTATCGACTTTACATTGCTTTAAATTTAGATAAATATGGGTGTACCACAGTTCTCGAAAAAGGATTTCGTCCTGAATCTTATTGAGAAGAAGAACCAACTTGAGCAAAATATTAACAGATTCGGTCAAATACTAGCTGTTGTAAGTCCCTCCGTCAAAAATTAGCATTTTGTACTTTCTGCTAACTCATTTTGCAGAACAATGACATTGGCATGCGAGAGGCACTGGTGGATGCCGATGGTTATCCACGTAATGACATTGATGTGTATCAGGTGCGTCATGCCAGACATCAAATAAATACGCTGCAAAATGATTTAAAATCTCTAATGAAAGAAATTGAGAAAGGTCTCGAAGGTGTGTTAGTGCTTGTTTTGTAAATGTAAAATATCGATCCGTGTAAAATGTTGCGTATATTTTCCAGCTATTCACACGGAATCGGCGAGTGGTGGACATAAGTCAGACTCGTATACATCTTCTGTTTCAGATGACATGGAGGTAGTGGAAACTCCACTTACTCCCTTTGTCAGAGGTGAGTCTCTCGATTTCGTTCCATTGAAAAGTTACAGCAACGTACAATAATTTTTAGTAAACTTCGTGAGCCCAGGTGGTCCTGCCGAGGCAGCTGTACGTATTTACTTAAAAGACATTGTTCTCTGACCTTTGATCCATATTTTTTTCACAGGGCATTCGTTTCAATGACGCTATCATCGAATTCGGATCACTAAATGTCACTAATTTCAGAGAAATGTCGCAAATTAGTGATATAGTTAAGCATCGGCAAAACGAACGAATTTTACTTCGTGTTCAACGTGAAAATAAAATTCACGAGTTTTATTTAGTGCCTCAAACTTGGAATGGTCGAGGTTTGCTGGGCTGTAATGTGGTCGTATACGAAAGTTCACGCTAAATTGTCATCGTTATTATTTCGTATTCTTGGAATTTTCTCAATTATATTGTACCTTCTACGGGAATCTTTATGTAATAAATGCCGGATTTGTTTACTCGTATAAAATTTTGATTCGTTCAATGATATTTCATTTCGATCTCATCATGAAACAATTCTCGCTTCTTCGATGTAAGTGCACTTTGGCCCTTTTAAAATCAAAATTTTTCAAAAATTATAACTCGTAAGCTTAGCAAGATACTTTTTATTTCGTCAATGGCCTAGGCCTACATTCAAAAAATTATAACATGACAATTCGGAATTCAAAAAATCAAAAATTTAAATATAAAATGAAATGAATCTTTAATTTGACGATATTCATATCACTCGATTGATGAGGAAAACGATCTTCCAGTTAGAGGTTCTGTACGTTTGTGTTTTTAGTTGACTCACTGCATGTGTCTATGTCCAATGACCCACCTGAAAGAAAAATGATTAGCGATAGCCAGTCGACTAGACTAGCCGAAATTTGTACAAGTCGAATAGACCTGGAGTTCGTATTTCAAAGTCGTGAGACTCGATTTGGCTAATCATATTTTGATTAGAGTGGGAACCATTGGTTCAGTGCAGTGCAGATTAAGTGCAAAATAAAAATAAAGAGAAACCTGTTACCTTGCTATTACAATTTATTTAAATCGGCGGTTGAGTTAGACTTCATCAACTTCAAACGATATTAATGTAATACTTGGCTGCGACCTTTTCAGCTATCTGGATTTCGTGCTTGCGCATAAAATTATTCTAACAAAAGAACCCGGATATCTGTTTAATATGTTACTTCCAAGGGTTCGGTCCGATGTTTTGCTAAGATCCTTTTTTGTCAGCGAAGTCTCGATTTACAATTCATTACCTCCTCCAGTAAAGAGGAACTCATCGTTAACGGGCTTTAAAATTGCGTGTAGAGACTATCACAACAAAAACCTTTTTTTCGTCACCTCTACTGATATCATTAATTTTAGAAGTGGACATTAGGGACTGCGTCACACTTTACCTTTAAGAGGTTTTTGTTGGGTCTATCGATTCCGACGAAAAAAAAATTTTTGGCGAAAACTTTCGCCTCAATTTTGGCCAACTTCGGCGCCTCGGCGACCCCACTTTCTATTCATCAAAATGATGCGCAAGTCAATATCTATCGATTCCGACGAAAAAAATTTTTTGGCGAAAACTTTCGCCTCAATTTTGGCCAACTTCCGCGCCTCGGCGACCCCGCTTTCTATTCATCAAAATGATGCCCAAGTCATCTATCGAACTTTCCCGAAGGAACCAACTCTCTAGCTATTCTAATTCAGAAGATAGCAAAAATTCCAAGATGGCGTCACTTTGACGTTGGCAGCCATTTTCTTAGGATAACGAAAAAATTCTCCTCACCAATCTCTATAACTTTCCCGAAGAAACCAACTGTCTGGCTATTCTAATTCAGAAGATAGCAAAAAATTCAAGATGGCGCCTTTTTGACACCCGGCAGCCATTTTCTTATGATCCCAAAAAATTCTCCTGATCAAACTCTATAATCGCTCGGAACAAACCAACTCTCTAGGTATTGTCACTCTGGAGCTAAAATTCGAAAACTCCGAGCACTACGTGAAAAACCATGAAAATTGACCACTTTTCCACACTTTCCGACTTTTCCAGAGTTTTCCCGGAAAAGCGGCATCTGAAATTTTTCATTTTGGACCGATTCTGACGTTCCCTGAAAATTTGATGCAAATCGGCTGTCTAGTTCTCGAGATCGAAAATTATTTATAGAACATAGATAGATAGAACATAGATAGATATATAGAAACCGACAGATCAGAAAAAAGTTTTCATAATAATGAGAACAATGGATTTTGGTAAGATGTATGGAAAAGTACCATCTTCAAACCTCCACATCTCAGCGAATTTTCAACCGATTTTGATGAGTGAGTTGTTGGAAAGCTGCTGCAACGTAATTTGGAGGGGGAGGGGGGCGAGGGGAAAAAACTCAAAAGTTCGTCTATATATGGCTCCTTGTCCCAAAGGTTTTTGTATGGAGTTTTTTGGGTTTGTGGACATTTTTTTGGGGTGTGGGGACTGCGTCACGCTCTCCGCTACCGCTCCGAGCATGATTTTAGTGTCTAAGACTCCTTTGACTCATCATCTATACCTACTATGAGTGGCTATTTGCTAACTGAGCTTCTCGTCTGAGATGATGAGATGGTGATGCGATTGAATTAAAGTTGTTTTATTTGTTTTTAACTGTGAAATTTCATTTTCATTTTGTTTAAAATTTTCCACCATTATCGTAACTGACTGCTCTCGTTTATTTTGTGTAACGCGATGCTCATGTATGAATATGATGAATATGTAATTTATAAGGTCGAAATACCTTCCTCATGTAATAACAATAAAGAAAGAAGAAGAAGAAGACTTATGACAATGATAACTGAATTAGTAAAAAAGATGAAATTAAAATTCATTGGTCATTTAACGTTTGATAAATTCACGAGCAACTATGTCCTTGGACCACAGTTTACTATTGTCTATAGAGCGGAAAATCTCAGAGTTAACAGTGATACGAAACGATATAAAGGTAAGGCTATTCATATCTACATCGGATGAGACCAATATCTTGCATGACACGTCTTCAGCCGACGCAGGGCCGTAGCTAGCGACCGTTTCCAGGGGGGGCTCAAGCCCCCATCTTACGAAAAGACATTAAAGTAGGTGAACACCGCGAGCGGAGTGAGCGAATTTTTTTTTGTTACCTCGTGAAATGAAATGCTTGAACGTAGCGTTACTATTCAGAAATGTTAACTTTCTTGACGCTACGGATTTTGTAGAACATAAACGAAAACAATAAAGTTTGTAGTTCGCCTCTATCGTAATTTTGTACAATATACATAGTGATTCCGCCCCCAAGGTATAACAAATAACAAAACTTGTTTACGAAAGTCGTGTAAATTATTTCACTTAGTTCATTTGAAGAAGTTTTGATCGTAGCGCCGCAAGCGATATTTTTACATTGAATGGAGTCGTTACACTATTAAATCAAGTAAAATTGAAACATTTCTTTCCTAATTCCTTTGAATACTAATGTGTTATAGTGCCACAGGCGAAAATTTTGAGATAAAAAGCTCTTTGAATGCAAGATATTTTATAATATAACAGAGCAACAATGTTGTTGAAATTGTAAAGTGATTGACGGAAGTCTAAAATCAGGTCAATTTTCTGAATGTCAGGGGGGGCTCAGTAGTAGACCAGGGGGGGGGGGGGCTGAGCCCACCCCAGTTCCCCCCCCCCCCCGTAGCTACGGCCCTGAGCCGACGGTATTACGAGGGCTGTTTGATAAGTCCGTGACTTTATTAACTTCCAACATAGCAACCTTGATGAAATTTTACTCCCGTCAAAATGTATCTATTCAAACACTATTCCCAAACTTTGAGCAGGCTGGGTGGTCTAGTTTGTACTTGATAGCTATTTAAGCACACGCCCTCGCGAAGTCAAAGCAAAAATGGAGAAAAGTGAATTTCGTGTGCTGATAAAACATTATTTTTTGCGTAAAAAAACCATAACCGAAACCAAGGAAAGGCTTGATAAACATTATAGCAACTCAGCTGCTGACGCAGGACCGTAGCTAGCGACCCATCTTAAGAAAAGACATTAAAGTATGTGAACACCGCGAGCGGAGCGAGCGAATTTTTTTTTGTTACCTCGTGAAATGAAATGCTTCAACGTAGCGTTACTATTCAGAAATGTTAACTTTCTTGACGCTACGGATTTTGTAGAACATAAACGAAAACAATAAAGTTTGTAGTTCGCCTCTATCGTAATTTTGTACAATATACATAGTGATTCCGTCCCCAAGGTATAACAAATAACAAAACTTGTTTACGAAAGTCGTGTAAATTATTTCACTTAGTTCATTTGAAGAAGTTTTGATCATAGCGCCGCAAGCGATATTTTTACATTGAATGGAGTCGTTACACTATTAAATCAAGTAAAATTGAAACATTTCTTTCCTAATTCCTTTGAATACTAATGTGTTATAGTGCCACAGGCGAAAATTTTGAGATAAAAAGCTCTTTGAATGCAAGATATTTTATAATATAACAGAGCAACAATGTTGTTGAAATTGTAAAGTGATTGACGGAAGTCTAAAATCAGGTCAATTTTCTGAGTGTCAGGGGGGGGGGGGCTCAGTAGTAGACCAGGGGGGGGGGATCACTAATGTTTTTATATAATTTTGTCCCAAAAATTGACCATTGATTATATTCGAAAGGACAATTTATATCTTTTACTATTTTTAAATGTAAGTAATATAGTTCTAATTCCATACCCTATTTTTTCAAAATATGTTAAGAAACTTACGAAATTTGTAGAAATATTTGAGAAATTTTAGAAATATTTGAGAAACTTGAAAAATTTTAGAAATATTTGAAAGTTTTTGGAAACTCTAGAAATGTGAATTGGAAATTAAAGAAATCGGTTGTGATTTCAATACATGTGCATTTAAATGCGTGTTTTTAACAATGAAAACAGAATTACGTATTTTTTTACATTTTTTGGCTTTAGTGGCCAGGAAATCGGTTCTTCGTTTTATTGAAATTTGTTGGGTTTGTCGCTTTATATTTTTTCGTAGTGTTGCCCGAAAATATCTCGGGACAAGTAAATTCTAGGTCATACGAAACTAAAGCTTACAGGTACAATGATTTTTAGTATCAGCATCATCATGTCTAACGGGCTATAGGTAATAAGATTCTACAAGAAGATTATGTCTACTTTAGTATAACCTGAAATTGGAACCGTGCGGGCTGTGTACCCGCAAATTGGAATTTCGTTAATGGAAAATTTGAAAGATTTATGCGGACACGAAATTGCATGATTTATTTCAAAATAGTGATATGAGTACAGGGCACTATGTCAAAAAAAGTCGTCTCGCTCGCTAGAGAGTTTAGATGAATTTCGACTTGTGGAGACGAAGCTTCCTAACTAATTTTTTTTTCTTGGACCTTATCGACTGGTAATATCCGGTTAAAACCTGTCTTATGTAAAACTTCAAACTCAAATATCTTCGTCAAATCTGAATATCTTTTAATGATCTCGACGGTTTCGGAAACTTTGATTCAAGACCTATAATCCATGGAACAACTTTTTTGCAAAGGGTCCAGGATATCCAGGACGTTTTGGAAAGGTATTCGTATACGATATCAAAGATAGCTGGCCGAGCTCTGATATATCAAAGGGTCAGGAGCCACAGCCCTGTGATTAGTAATTTCCTATTCAATTTTTTCTTTAAAAAATGTGAGAATTAATGTGCGTTTCAAACGATTTCCCCCTTTTCACCAGAGGAAAGGTGAAAGGTCCGTAGTGGTCAGTTCCTAGAATTCCATATCTCCACAAGGTCCCAGTGCTAGAACTCTGGGAAGAGAAGTACTTCCCTCTGTTTTTTGATCTCTCTTTGAGACTTAGATGGAGATTGATGTCTCTACAAGCAAAAAATAAATTAACGAACTAAGAGCTTAGTTGACTTATGCGCATGCGCAAAACCAACTAAGAAGTTAGTTGATTTTTTTTTATTGCTACTGTCCAATGAAAAAAAAATTTATTGTGCGCATGCGCATAACGTCAACTAACTTCTTAGTTGGTTAATTTATTTTTTGGTTGTAAAGGTTAATTCCTAGAATTTAATCGCCCCTTAAGGCACATTTTATTCCGATTGTTAGAACTCAAGGATGAGAAGTACTTCGTTCAGTATTTTCTGAGGTATGAGGTCCACGAAAGAAATTTAGTGCGGAAACTTCGACCCCTTTAATGATATCTTTTAAACTCCTTAGGAGAGATGACACAATATTCCAATCAGATAAAAAAAGATTTTCAACATTTTCTTCTGATTCAGAAGGGGCAATAGTGTGTTTTTTACATAGACATGTTAAATATTGAGAAAAAAATGTTTGTCGTTGCACCGACGAGTCGTAGTGTTGCTCAGCCTCGACAAATTTAATCGTAGTGTTGCCCGAGCCTCGAGGCAAGACCGTTTCCGGCGCCCCTGGGTTCGTCTAAAAATTTGTTTGTTTTTGTGAGATATTAATATTTGATGATGAGCCGATGTCGAATTCGTTGGTTTTGTTCACAAAACCTGAGGTTAGTTATCTACGGAGCATGTATGTGTAGTTTGAATTCCATCAGACATTTCAGAATGATTTCTTCCCTACCGAATGAATTTTCAGATGCAATTTGAATTTAGTCGACTTCATTTATTGGTGGAAAGTTTTCTTCATGACGAATGACGACTAGTGACGTCAATCCAGCTCAACATCCACAATTTCTTGACGCAATTATCCAAGGCTATGTGGAAAAGCTGTAATGTCGTATAAAAGAGTCGCTCGCACTGTCGGTAAGAGTTGCTGGGGCTGTTGATAGAACCCAAGACCACTATGGGGATGAAAACAATTATAAAAAAAATTTTACAAAGGAAGGATTTTTTGAAATTGTGCAGTTCCTTGGTGACTGATGGCGAACTACTTAACACTGGTTCACAAAGTGGTATCAAGAATGAAAATCACGTTAGGATGGAAATCTGTGTGCACCGATAATTCCATTGTCGCCACCATCATAACCTCGACATCTCAATTGTGTACATTTTTTCGCACTTTTGGCAAACGTACCCCATAAATCAACTCGTTGGGTGCAATAAACTACCTATAAGCTACCTTACGTCGTTTTGAGAAATTGGAGATATTCAATGTTGTATTTCAAGTCAGAAAACGAACCATTGCGCGAAGGCATTTGACAACTATCATCGAGTACATCTTCTTACATTTCTGACCGATATTTCAAAAGTTATTTGAATCTGACTCAAACACGATTTTGGAATTACCGGATAAATAGCAAAAGCTTTTTGAGTGTCTCATTAATTGTATCGATGACAGTCTGGAAAATGGATGAGAGCAGCTCCTTTTGAATGAGATTATTTGTGAGAACGACGATACATATTTCCTCAGCCACAGCTTAATTACTGAAGGCAGGACACGAAGCAACAATAGTTCTCTCGTATTGAGATCTGAGGAACGAGAAGCTATCGTACGATCATTGTTGTAGCATTTAGATCAGCGCCTTGGCTTCGACGATTTCATGCAGGAATATTTGCAACCCCTTCATCCGATCAATATCTTGGCATCCGAAGAGTCTCTTCAATTGTGTCACAAATTCATTGCTACGGATTTCCAACCAAATACCTTCATAGAAGAGTACCGGGCTGCAGCCGCTTTAGTACATAACTATGAATCTAAAGGCCCATCACACCATTAAAGCATTACAGCAACTTTCAACTGAACCTTTCACGGCTATCAAAACTGCTTTTGGAAGATTAGCAGCAAAATCACTTTCGGCAGATGTTGAACGATTCATCAGTAATAATCTAGCATATCGCATCAATTCTTGTTTTGTAACGCGATTTTTGTTATACAACATCAAGTTTATTTCACATCTTGTACGTGAAGATGAACATGCCTACAGTGGAAAAATTAGACCCAAGTCCTGCAGTGCATCATTGGATGGCTCAGAAGAATAGAAAGCCAATTCAGGGCTCCAAGACAAGATAGCAGGAATGGTTTGTAGGCGTATTCGAAGAGCTGCTCGCCCGAAAACATATGCAAATTGTGAGATTTTGAAAAATCAAATAAAATTTTATGGGCAAATGAATTTATACAACAAAAAAATCAACTTTAATTGATTTCCTTAATTTTTGAGAAACTTTAGAAATATTGGAGAAATTTAAGAAATATTTGGGAAATTTTAGAAATATTTGAGAAACTTTGGAAATTTGAGAAATGCAGTTTTCAAAAAATAGGGTATGTCTAATTCTATGCTTGAAAGTTTCATAAATTTCTCACTTATGGCTAAATTTAACCAACGTCTTTTTCCTACGTTCATCACTCTCGTAGTTGTTGCATTCAATACGACGCACTTTATTTTGATGAATTGTGGAATTATATCATGCTCGAAACGGTAACGGAGAGCGTGACGCAGCCCCCACACCCCAAAAAAAAACGTCCACAAACCCAAAAACCTCCATACAAAAACCTTTGGGACAAGACACCATGTATAGGCGAAGTTTTGAGTTTTTCCCCTCGCCCCCTCCCCCTCCAAATTATTTTTAAAAAAAACTACGTCGCAGCAGCTATCCAACAAGCCCTCATCAAAATCGGTTGAAAATTGGCTGAGATATCGAGGTTTGAAAATGGTACTTTCCCATACATCTTACCAAAATCCATTGTTCTCATTATTACGTAAACTTTTTTTCTGATCTGTCGGTTTCTATATATCTATCTATGTTCTATCTATCTATCTATGTTCTATAAATAATTTTCGATCTCGAGAACTAGACAGCCGATTTTGATGAAATTTTCAGGGAACGTCAGAATCGGTCCAAAATGAAAAATTTCATATGCCGCTTTTCCGGGAAAACTCTGGAAAAGCCGTGGCATGTGGAAAAGCGGTCAATTTTGAGGGTTTTTCAGGTAATGCTCGGAGTTTTCGAATTTTAGCTCCGGAGTGACAATACCTAGAGAGTTGGTGTCTTCTAGAAAGTTTTAGAGTATGGTCGGGAGAATTTTTTGGGATATTAAGAAAATGTATGTGAGCTATCAGAGCGACGCCATCTTGAATTTTCCCAAGCGAAAAATTGTGAATTTTTTGGTTTTTGAATTTTAGCTCCGGAATGACAATACTTAGAGAGTTGCTTTCTTCGGGAAAGTTATAGAGATTGGTGAGGAGAATTTTTTGGGATACTAAGAAAATGGCTGCCAGCTGTCAAAGGGGCGCCATCTTGGATTTTCGTAAGAGAAAAATTGTGTTTTTATGGGTTTCGAATTTTAGCTCCGGAGTTACAATACCTAGAGAGTTGGTTTGTTCCGAGCGATTATAGAGTTTGATCAGGAGAATTTTTTGGGATTTTCAGAAATCTGCCAAAGTGAGCCATCTTGGATTTTTGTAAGGTATAAATTATGCTTCTTTGGGTTTTCGATTTTTAGCTCCGGAATGATAACACTTAGAGAGTTGGTTTCTTCTACAAAGTTGTAGAGTTTTATCAGGAGAATTTTTTGGTATCATTAGAAAATGGTTGCCAGCTGTCATAGCGACGCCATCTTGGATTTTCGTTTATGCTTCTACGGTTTTCGAATTTTAGCTCGGGAAGGACGCTACTTAGAGTGACTGTTTCTTCTACAAAGTTATAGAGTTTATCAGGAGAATTTTTTGGGATCATAAGAAAATGGCTGCCAGCTGTTATAGCGGCGCCATCTTGGATTTTCGTTTATGCTTCTACGGTTTTTGAATTTTAGCTCCGGAATGACGCTACTTAGAGAGACGGTTTCTTCTACAAAGTTATAGACTTTCATCAGGAGAATTTTTTGGGATCATAAGAAAATGGCTGCCAACTGTCAAAGTGACACCATCTTGGATTTTTTGCTAAATTCTGAATAAGAATACCTAGATAGTTGGTTTCTTCATGAAAGTTATATAAATCACTGAGAAGAATTGGTTACACGATGTGTTCCGAAGGCAGGCGAAGGTGACACGAAGTGTGCCGAAGGCAGCCGGAGGTGACACGAAGTGTTCCGAAGGCAGGAGAAAGTGCTACAAAATATTCCGAGGGTAGCCGAAGGTGATACGAAGTGTTCCGATGGTAGCCTAAGGTGTAGGAAACACTTTTTTTCGGAAAGAAAATTTTTTTCGGAGAAATTTTTTTTTCTTAGAAAATTTTCTTTTCTGAAAATAGAAATTTCGGAAAGAAAATTTTCTTCGGAGAATTTTATTTTTTTAGAAAATTTTCTTTCTGAAAATAGAAATAAGAAAATAAAATAGAGAATAGCAATAGAAAATTTTTCACATGAAGATTAGTTATAACAACTGAAAACTTCCAAAACTACTGATATCGCATACAAAAACCTCTTAAAAGGTAGAGTGTGACGCAGTCCGTAAGTCCGTTTCCAAAATTAATGATATCGCTTGAGGTGACGCTATCGCTGATAATACGCAGAGTTTGTTTGAAGGGAACCTTGTGTTCAAAGTTTTAATTCCCTGAAAAAATTACAGCTCTTTTTTTTAAAACAAAATTACGTTGTGTTAAAAAATTGCGTCATAAATGCCGGACCCAACGACGAAATAATTTTTCTGTACTTTCAGTTTTTGCGCTGCAAAAATTTGACTTTTGTTTCCTATTGCGTAGATTGTTTAAGGTAAATTTAAATTTTTGCGCGTGAAAACTGAAAGTGTTGAAAAATTATTCCGCCGGTGGGTCCGGCTGGTGGGCATTTCTCAAATTTCTAAAGTTTCTCAAATATTTCTAAAATTTCCCAAATATTTCTTAAATTTCTCAAAATTTATGGTAATCAATTAAAGTTGATTTTTTTGTTTATGTTTTCGTGCGAACAGCTCTTCCGCTTCGTCGAATAAGCCGACAAACCATTCCTGCTATCTTGTCCTGGAGCCATGAATTGACTTTCTATTCTTCTATGCCATCCAATGATGCACTGCAGGACTTGGGTCAAGTTTTTCCTCGGTAGGCATGTTCATCTTCACATACAAGATGTTAAATAAACTTGATGTTGTATAACAAAAATCCCGTTACAAAACAAGAATTAATGCGATATGCCAGATTAAAGTATGATTACGAAAAAATCCGGACGACTTTGTTCCTCTGCTGAGCCTAATATAACACACAGAATAATGCCATATTAATACCTCGTAGTCGTCAAGAACGTGCCATCCTTAGTATGCCAGACAAATTTAATTCAAGACTGTCTGCCAATAGTAAATAGTAATGGAGTTTGAAAGAAGAAAAAATATTTTGCACAAATATTTGCAAAATCCATCGTGGTCTCTAAAAAAGATTTCAAAGTCACTCAATGTGCCAAAATCAACGGTTGGAGATGTCCTTAAACGTTATAAGGAAACCTTATCCGTCGAACGAGCCAAGGGATCCGGCAGAAAGAAAGGACCACATGACAAAAAGCTCCATACAAACATTGTTCGTTCTTTCAAACAAAATCCAGTGCTCTTTGACAGAGATCGGGCAAAGAGATATGGAACTTCAGCGAAAATGATACATAACACACGATTGCGGACTGGCACACGGTCATACCATGCTATAAAACGACCGAACCGGAACGACCAGCAGAATTTGAGATCAAAAACGCGAGCCCGAAAGTTGTATGAGAC
>CM055404.1:106185674-106233784 GCA_029228625.1 Pseudolycoriella hygida | reverse complement strand
AATTTATTACTAAATTAAATTTGGTTTAATTTTTTACCAAACAAATTTTAGTTTTAAAACTAACTATAAAATTTTTGGTTAAAAGTAAAACCAAAAAATTTCGTGGTAATAGTTAGAACCACATTTTTTTGGTTGCACCGATTACTATATTTTGATTTTCAAAATTTAGTTTTATGAAAAACTATTAAAATAACGAAGTACAATTTTAAACCATTTTCCGAAATGAAAAAAAAAATAGTGAAACAGTTAACCATGCAGACCTCTGGTAACCGTCACCCCAATTGATATCTGTTGTTTTGGAAGAAGGTACGAGGACTTGCGTCACGTTTCCTTTTTAAAAACAGTTTTTGTGGTGATGTTAGTAGTTTTGGAAGAAAAGAGGAAACAATTTTTTGGAGAAAAAATTTCCGGCGAAAAAAATGTTATCCCCTCAACTTCCTCTACAACATTTCAAAAGTTTTTTTTTTGAGCCGCCGCCGCCGCCAAACCGAAGCGCAGCAGCTACTACTTCCATGGGCGAAAATGATACCCTGAACTGCCTTTACAACATATCAAAAGTTCCTTTTTTGAGCCCCGCCTATTTCCCGCCATTTTGGCGGTCATCCTGATACACTACACACCCAACCCAACAATTTTCCCTTTGACACCAAACCTCTATCTCGAATACCTAACCTTGTCTCATACAAAAGTGCTACCGCACATAGTACAGACACGAACACATGCATATGGGCTTTATGTAGCGCCTTCTAAGAGTTCTGGCGCTCAAACGAAGCCGGTACCCCCCGGTAAAATCTCATATGGCGTAGAATGCCCACCCGAAGATCCCTGCAAAATTTCAAGAACGTTATCGAGCCGTTTTCGTGCACGAGCCAAAAAAGTCGGTTTTCATACAAATGGCTCTGGAACTAACTAACTAACGTAGGACGTTTGCATTAACTTTGGCTTATATGAAGCAGCACATTTGGTATGGAAAATGACGATTTTCTATTGTATTTTGATAACAAGTGTTCAGCTAAGCTTTAATAATACAAAAAATATAATTAATTTTAAATAAATGACTTGCTATAAAACACTAAGTTAAGATTTTTACGTCATCAAAATTTAAAGGAAGAATTGTAATTTCTTTTGCATCTTATCATTTCATTTGTTTTTGTTTACATCACTCAGCTGTTCCTCATGTGTATATATACAAATTTCAGATCTGATGAAATATGCTGCAGTTGGCACTACAAACACCTTGTTTTGTGAAAACATGTGGCGCGTCATCTCTGCGTCACATGTGGAATCACAATTCAACTCATCGAAAATTCATCGAACGAGAAGTTTCGTCAAATAAAGTTAACGAATTATTTGTTTCGATTTCCCCCGTTTATAACGGAAGTTTTTGTATATTTAAGCAATTTTATGAAATAAATAGCCTTTCCATCATTGGGATTTGAATAAGCAACAACTCGTTTCACTTATACATCTCCCATATGATAACGCAAGATTATAATAAAATGAAAAGGAAGCTGAGCTGGTGGAAAAGTAAAATTCGTACAAAATTAAAAGTTTTCCGTTTTTATCGTACTCTATTACATGTCATGTACAACACTCATGGCGCTGTACATGCAACTTATATGGAATGGTACATGGGAATATGGTAGACCAGACATAACCTGAAACGAGGTTGATGTCGGAAAAATACACTCTCATGACCAAAAGCATGACCACCGCGGAAAATTCGAAAACCAAAAAAACCCTAATTTATTGCTTGGGAAAATTCAAGATGGCGCCGGTATGACTGCTGGCAGCCATTTTCTTAAGATCCCAAAAGATTCTCCTGACCAAACTCTATAACTTTCCCAAAGAAGCCAACTCTCTAGCTAACGTCACTCCGGAGCTAAAATTCGAAAACTCCGAGCATTACCTGAAAAACCCTCAAAATTGAACACTTTTCCACATGCCACGGCTTTTCCAGAATTTTCCCGGTAAAGCGGCATATAAAATTTTTCGTTTGGGGCCGAGACTGACGTTCCCTGAAAATTTCTGTCTAGTTCTCGAGATCGAAAATTATTAATAGATAGATAGAACACAGATAGATTTATTTAGCGTATGGTACATTACTCATATTGCACAAATTTTAAGTGACGTCAGAAAGTTTACATAAAATATAAAAAAACAAGAATAAATTTCGAGGAGGTTAATTCACATATCACAGGTCTAATCAGGATAGCCAAAGTAAAGCTTTATTATTCAAGTCGAGGAAATCGGTCGTTGCACCTCAGTATTTGTAAATTAGAGTAAGTGTGTCATCGTTTGGCGTTGACTTCCACACGCACAGTTGGGGTTATTGACCATCTTCCATTTGCAGAGCATGTAATTACATCGACCATGTCCTGTTCTTAATCTGTTAAGATTACACCATAATTTTCGCGATAGCAAGAATTCCCTTGATTTTGAGGAGTGGACATCGAAATCGAACAAAATACTGCTGTTGTGACTATTATGCCACATTTCTTTCATATTGAAATTTAATACGTCGAGTGATTTTGCTGTATTGATAGGTGGCTTACGTGACTTTAGCCTCTCAATCGTTGGTAATTTCAGATCATTGTTTAGAGGTATACATGTTCGTTGTTCAAAATTTTCCTGTACGTCGATAATATATTGTTCTGGCGTCTAACGGCTGGTGGTGTGATATTACTCAGTGCAGGAAACTATTCTAGCGGTGTTGACTTCACTGAGACAGATAGATAGATAGATAGAAACCGACAGATCAGAAAAAAGTTTTCATAGTGATGAAAATAATAGAAAAATCCAATTCAATACAAAAATGTCATTTTCAAACTTCGAAATCTCAGCCAATTTTCAACCGATTTTGATGAGTGAGGGCTCGTTTGAAAGCTGCTGCGACGTAGTTTTTTTTAATAATTTGAAGGGGAAGGATAGCAAAGGGAAAAAACTCAAAAATTTGCGTATATATGGCTCCTTGTCCCAAAGGTTTTTGTATGGAGTTTTTTGGGTTTGTAGACGTTTTTTTGGGGTTTGGGAATGCGTCACGCCCTCCGCTACCGCTACGGGCATGATCAAAAATTGTTTTTTTTTTCCGGATTTTCCACCACCCACCGGATTCTGAAGAAAAACAATTTTGCGGACATGACCATCCAAGACATCGTCAAAAAAGTGTTTAATTCCGTTCAACGCACGCAATGACACAAAAAACATGGTCAGCTATCCATTCATCAATCGAAGCACTGTGATAAGCCAAACCATTGCCATAAACGATTCAGCCAATTTTGTCGTCAATGAATCGATGAATACAACCCAAGCGAATGGACAACTGGGAGAACCAAACGCTAATTCGACCACCATTGCTACACCGAAAAAATTCGTTGGCATGACATATGTAGATGGACTCTCCGAAAAGTTGACAAAGGTCATCACCAGAGTCGCCCCGAATTTAACCGTTGCCCCGCGACCGATAGCAAAAGTCGGTGAAATTTTCACTGACATGAAATAAAAACTTTCAATAGACCAGCAATCGCTCGTGGTATACCGGGTAAGGTGCAAAATATGCAACAAATGGTACATTGGCGAAACCACGTGGTGCCTCTGCGATCGGTTTCGAACTCATGAATCAGACGAAAAGAACAAAGAAAAGAAGCCGAATAAAACGGCTCTAGTCAAACATGTAGTTGATACGGGGCATGAATTTGATTACGTTCGGAAAGAAATCCTGAAAAAAGTGAGAAAGAAAGGGATTCTCAAAATTCATGAAGCAAACCAAATCATTCTACACGAAAACGAAACGGTCAACTTTAAATCCGATGCAGCACATATCACACCAGTTTTTTACAACATCATCAAAAATAACTCGAAACTTCCAAATGTACACCCACCCCAACCGACGTCATATATTATGGAACAGGTGGAAGAAATGCAACAGATGTTTTAGCGGTTGACATTGAAAATGTCAACAATAACAATCCGCAAAAGAAACCTCTTACAGAGGAGGTGTGACGCAAGTCTTTATGTCTGCTTACAAAAGCTGTGAAATCAGAAAAGTGTGACGCATTAATCATCTAAGGTAAAAGTTTTTTTCTTCCAGTTACAAAAGTTCTGAAATCAGAGGGGGTGACGCATAAAGCTTCGATTCGCAACAAAAATTTTTAAACAAAATTATGTTGAGTTCAAAAAATTGCGTCGCAAATGCCAGACCCAACGACGAAACAATTTTTCTGTACTTTCAGTTTTTACGCTGCGAAAATTTGACTTTTATTTCTTATTACATCGTTTAGGGTAAATTTTAATTTTTGCGTCTAAAAACTGAGTGTTGAAAAATTATTCCGCTGGTGGGTCTGGCATTTGCGACGCAATTTTTTGAACTCAACATAATTTTGTTTAAAAATGTTTGTTGCGAATCGAAGCTTAATGCGTCACCCTCCTCTGATTTCAGAACTTTTGTAACTGGAAGAAAAAAACTTTTACCTTAGATGATTAATGCGTCACACTTTTCTGATTTCACAGCTTTTGTAAGCAGGCATAAAGACTTGCGTCACACCTCCTCTGTAAGAGCTTTTTTGGCGGATATCAGAACTTTTGTAGGTTTGTAAGCAACTTTCTAGCTGCCATAGTTCTTGAGGTAAGAATCATCCCTCTGGAATCTCGAAGTGGCGTTATCCCGGGATTAGGCCATATTTTCCCAAAACCATGAAACACGTGTACGCTAAAATTTAATTCTCTATAATTTCGCCTTTGGAACCAACTTTCTAACTCTCATAGTTCGAGAGATTTGGTTCATCCTGCCACAAATTGCCATAAAAAAGACAAAATTCTGGAAGTGACCATATACCAGGATTGGGCCATATTTCCCCAAAACCCTGAAACACGTGTTCGCTTAAATTTAATTCTCTACAACTTCGCCTTTGGAACCAACCTTCTAACTCTCATAGTTCAGGAGATCTGGGTCATCCTGCCAAAAATTGCCACAAACAAAGAAAGAAAGAAAGAAAGAAAGGTTTACCAAATTGACTAGTTAAAAATATTCGATTTGAGTCCATTTCCATACAAAATAGCACAATTTTTTAATTCATATCTCCGGATCGACTGAACCGATTTTAATGAGTGAAAAGGCACTTCGGCCTAAAATTTTCCGTAGAATCCGGGAAAAATATTTTCCGGGGGTACGTCGCTCGTCGGCCGACAATTTGTGGAAGAAACTTTTTTGGATTTGAGTCCTTGGACTTAGCTAGGGCTCTAAAAACGAGTCTCTGCTAGGGCCATACGTGTTTTTTGTACATAACTTTCCGTTTTTCAAAAATTGTTTTTGATCGAAAGGTCTAGGACTGTAAATTTTTTTAGTAGAAACCCTTCGACTCAGTCAGGACCCTAAAACTGAGTTTGTACTAGGGCCCAACGTGTTTGCTTACATAAGTTGGATCAATCCTAACTGATTTCGTTGATTCTTTTTCTATTTGAGAGGTAATCGAGTACCGAATTTTATTCAAAAACAAATTTGGACTCGGAGGCTGTGTTTAGGGCTGAAGTCCTAAGGTCTGTCTGTCCTAAGGTCGGCCCTAACCAAAAAATTTTTTTTTTTTGCAATGTTGCAGAGCAAATTGAGGGAAACATTTTTGTCTACGAAAGTATGTGTTCGAGGCATTTTCGTATGGTCCTTGGTCGGTCCTAAGGTATGCCCTATGCAAAAAAATGGTTTTTTGCTATATTGTATAAAAAATTAAGATGAACATTTTTGTATATTTGGGGGTCAATTTTGTACTTTCAGAAGGCCTATTTTACACCGTTTCTTCGGACGGGTTTTTCAATATTGTCCTCTCCGCAATTTTCAATACAATTTAATGTGGACGTAAGACAATATTTACTTAAATACGTGTGAGTCTTTTCGTAACATCAACTCTGCTAGCCACATCTATTCTGATACGTACGGGTTCCTTGCATATGTTTTTTACCCGGTTTTGATTGATTGATTGATTTGATTTATAATCTTGAAATATTAGATACATTTCTATTTTATACATAAGGAAATTGTTATAAAGAAAGAAAAGTTAATATTGGCTACTCCACTGTGCATAACACTATTAAGGAGTACAGCCTAGAGCCCAACATTTGAGAAAGAATTTCATAATTTCCCTAAATTTCCTCAAATTTCCTTAAATTTCCATAAAATTTTGTACACAATTCCATAAATTCCCACAAATTTTTTATAAATTTCCATAAATTTCTATATTTTTTCCAAGAATCGACAAAATCTTTAAAAAATAATTATATTACTTAGGACAGCAATTTCTTATTTAATTCTCCAAGTTTTATGGAAGAAAATTTTTTGAGTTTGGGTCCCTGGACCTAGCGGGTAGTCGACTGGGGTCCTACGTGTTTTTTGTAATTAATAGGTCAATGAATGCCCAATATTGTATTGAAGAAAAAAGTTTTTGAATCCGCCATCGGACCTAGCTGGAGCCCAAAAAAAGGGGGCGACTAGGACTCAAGTGTTTTTTGGAGTTACCTTGCAAGTACCAGTCATCGGTAAATTCTTAGAGTTCTGTGAAAAATGTTGGGCAGTTGGAAAAGTGATCAATTTTCAGGGTATTAGAGTTATGTGGGAAGCTATGGGAGTTAGAGCATTGGTTTCTTCGAGTAAGTCTCAGAGTTTTGTGAGTAGAAGAGACCGGTATAAGCGGAAAACATCGAGAAACAAAGAATTTTCCATATGCCTGTAGATACAATAACCATCGCAACTTCGTCAATCACTAGCAGTTTCTTTGAGAGTTGATGGTTCGGTCGATCGAACGGGGGTACATAATATATATGCCATAGCTCACATTGTTCGTCGTGACTTGGAAACAACCGCACTGTTCCTTGGTTTTGGCGTTCCTACCACAAGCAATGCTAAAGGCTACCTACAGTGTGTGAAAGAAGTGGTAAAAGATATTTTACCATGCGAAGAATTTTTCAACCTGGTAACATCTGTTGTAACAGATGGTGAACCATTGAACACAGGACGGCTGAATAGTCTGTGTTCTCGACTAAAAGAGCAACGATTGCTATCCTATCTTGCAAAAACTCCGTTGCTTTCCAGTTGGTGTGTTCCTCATCGAATGAATTTGTCATGGAAGTCGACGTGTGATAACTTAAAGATTAAAAACACAATCCGGCACTGCATTAACGTTTCAAAGCATTTTCGAATGTCTGTCGTTCGAACCAATGAATTGAAAAAAGTAGCGTCTGAACATCAGCTAAACCAGCCTTTACGATACCCATCATTTTTTAAAATTAGATGGACAGAATATGTATACAATTTGATTAATGCGGTTTTAAGAAACTATCGCGCCTCAACTGAATCTTTCAAAGTTAAAGAAGAAAGATTATTTTTGACGATATTTTTGCGCTCTAACCGACTACGATTCATTACATTTTTAGCGGATATTTTAACGCTGTTGAAAAAGTTTCAAAAGGCGTGTCAGTCTGAAAAAATATCTATCGCGAGTGTGCCCTCTTTGAAAGAAAAGTTTATAACAGAATTGATTAAATTAGAAAATAGTAGCTTGGAAGGCGGCTGGGAAGAACATTTCCTGGCTAGTATTGTTGACAATGGCATTGAACAACACCTCTACGGAATTAAATTGACTCAATTGGTCGGTCCTCGGTCCTCAAAGTGAGAGCGTAAGGTCGTTCAAACTTACGGCGCACAGCGTGTAAAACGGCTATCTTTGTGTTCATAAATCTAGTACTGCTGAAACAATTTTGACATAAGTTCTAAAGTTTTGCTGTAATTACTCTATAGTAATGACAGATTACTGGAAAAGAATAAAAAAAAGTTGACATTTTGAAAATTCACTCCAGTTTTGACGAATTTCTCTATATATCGAACGTCAAACTGTAAGAATTCAAAAATGTAAAAAATCATAACTTCAATTCTTAACGCCTTTTTCTGCTCTTTAACTCATGAAGATACATCATTACCTACACAATCAAAGTGACAACCGCGTTAGAAATGGGTGGGAAAGGTGATTTAGTACAATTTTATGGTCATTTCATATATCATTTTTGGCGTCCAATTATAGAGAAGTTCGTCAAAACCGGAATGAGATTATTGAATTTTTAAAATGTCAGATTTTTTTCATACTTTTCCAGTTATCTGTCATTACGATAGACATTTAAAAGCCACTCACAATTCTTCATCCTACTTCCAATTGTTTAACAAAAATCGAAAAACTAAAAGTGCTGATTTCGTCGTTTACGACTCATCAGTATACCTTGTCTTAAGACCCCCCTCCCTCGGAGCGTGACATACTTTATGAACGGCCCCTTACCTTCGGTGAGAAAATTGCATTCCAACTCGATCGAATTACGGTTCTCGCTCCACTTTGTCCGCAAATTTTCGCTCTTGCTCATCATCATTTTCTCTCCGTAAAATTAAAGAAAACTGAACAAACCTTTTCCGCTATCAAGGCCTGTATAATGAGTTCAAAAGCACTTTTCGAACAGCATTATCGCCCCCAGCTTTGTGGAATTATATGTATGTAAATGTCAACATGGGTACTTTGTAACAGTTTGACCCAACCTCAGTTGTAGAATATTAGATGAGCCAACGAAATAGACGACCGAAATTGAACGAAACGAGTACAGCGCAGGAGTGGTTTTTCGGCGTTTTCCACGATGCCAAAAGTGGGCGAAACAGATGGGGAGAGAGTAAAATTCAATTATAGACGTGATCATTTATTGTTTATCATTGTAAATCATTAGAACCTACACGTGCTCACTAGGAACTTGTCTAAAACAATTGGCCCTAGCTTCGGCACATCGAGCGATCTGATCGGATGACCACCCAGAATCCTATGTCTCAGTAGAGAAAATTTCGGACATTCACAAATAATGTGGTGTCCTGTTTCTCTACCCAGGCCACAGGTGCAATTGGGATCATTGACGATGCCCATTTTGGCTAAGTGACTGTTTAAACCACAGTGACCGGTGATCGCTCCCACAACTCTCCTTATTCGATCCCGGTCCATGTGCAACAGTTCCTTCGCCCAACCACGATCGGCCACTGGGAAGAACCCTTTTGTGTGTAAACCTCCCTTATAAGTTTGCCAATGCTTGTTAGCCTCTGACCATGTCCAATCCTTCACCGCCTTATCACACAGTGACTGTGGTATGGGAATGAAAGGTTCCGGTCCGTGGCTAGCAGATTTAGAGCCCAGCTTCGCAAGCTCATCTGCCCTCTCACTTCCATCTATCCCACAGTGTCCAGGCACCCAAGCGACCTTAACCTGATTTCTCAGACCCAGTTCGTTCAGGGTCTCCTTGAACTCTTTTATTATTTTGGATGTTGTAACGGGCGACATTATCGCCTTGATAACAGCTTCACTATCAGAAATTACAGTGATTCTTTCGTTTTCCATTTCTGGTCTTAAAGAGCACCGTAGTCCTTTCATCGCTGCAAACGTCTCTGCCTGAAAAACACTGGAGTATTTTCCTAGGTAAATACTCTCTTCCGTTCTGAGTTCCAGAGTGAAACTCCCAGCCCCCGTTCCTTCAGAGTTTTTCGAACCGTCAGTGAAGCTTATGAGTCCATCTACGGGTATGCAATCTGGCCAATTGTTTAGCCATTCTTGTCTACTCGGTATGATAGCCTCATAGCGCCTCTCAAAGTTGATCTCCGCATTTATGCGGTCTCTGGGCATGTGAAAAATAGGATCAGCTATTGCATTCCCTATCTTTCCATGTCCTAGAGAGAAGTTCCTCATCCACAGATCGTTGAGCCGTAGTCTATCTGCTGCCGCAAATGCTCTGGTCTTGACAATCGTATGGATCGGTGGTATAGCTAACTGCGCTTCTATAGCTGCCGTCGCTGTCGTCTTCATAGCTCCAGTAATACATATACATACCAGCCTCTGAACCTCGCTCATCTCCTTCTTGACGCACTCCTTTTCCAGCCTAGGCCACCACACAACACTACCATGGCAGATCATAGGCCTCACTACTGCTTCATAAATCCACAGTATTGCCTTTGATGGTAGGCCCCAATTCTTACCGAAAGCGTTCCTACATATCCAAAAGGCCGTCAGAGTATTTCACTTGGCTTCCAGGCTCGACATCTTTGCCAAACAGCCCAAATTTTCCAACCAATTCCTGACCCGTGCGTCTCCTTACTTACTTACTTACTTATCAGCCTTTCTAACCCAAGCGGGTTTTGGCTGACTCTACAACGTTTCTCCATCTGGAGCGATCCTGGGCCAGACTTCTCCACTGCGCAACGTCCAACTTTCGCGCGTCTTCTTCAACACCATCTAGCCATCTCTTCCGGGGTCTTCCTCTGCTTCTGTTGTTGTCGAAGTTTCGATCCATTACTCTCTTTGGCATTCGATCCTCGTCCATTCTCGCTACATGACCTGCCCATCGCAGTCTGGCAGATTTAATAGCTCCGACTAGTGTTTCGTCCCCGTAGATGTCTGTCAGCTCTCTGTTTGTTCTTATCCTCCATCGTCCTTGTTCGTATAATGGTCCACATATTAATCTTAGCACTCTCCTCTCGAAGCAGTTAAGTAGCGATTCTTGTTTGAGTGTCAAAGACCATGTTTCACAGCCGTATATTACGATGGGTCGGATCAGTGTCTTGTATAGGCGAAGTTTCGTGTTTCGACTGACCAGAGAGTTTCTAAACAGATGTTTCAGTGCGTAGAAGCATCTATTCCCCTGCATCAGTCTCGTCTTGATCTCTTCGTCTACCTCGTTGTCAGTGTTTATGATTGAGCCGAGGTATTTAAATGACTGGACAACTTCAAAGTTGTAATCGTCAATTGTGATGTTTTGTCCAATACGCGATCCTTGTTTTCTGTTTAGCGTAAGATATTTCGTCTTATCCTCACTGATTACCAGTCCAATCGTCTCTGCTTCCCTGTCCATTTCGACAAACATTTCCTTGATCGCGATCGCCCCTTGTCCTATCAAATCGGCATCGTCGGCGAACGCAGCAACTTGTTTTGAAGACGTAAATATCGTCCCGTTCCAGTTCACTGTCATAGCTCTGATTACCTTCTCCAACGCTAGATTGAATAGGATTGTCGATAGCTTATCTCCTTGACGTAGTCCGGTGTTTATGTCGAATAGGTCAGATTGGACGTTTAGAATCAGCACTTTACATTTGGTATTGGTCAAGGTTGCTTTCGTCAGGTTTATTAGCTTCTTCGGTATTCCAAACTCCTCCATAATACCGAATAACGCTGGTCTATCAATCGAGTCATATGCTTGTTTGAAGTCTAAGAATAGCTGGTGTATGGTCACGTTGTACTCCCATGCTTTCTCCATTATCTGCCGAATTGTAAAAAACTGGTCGGTCGTCGATCTGCCTCTCCTGAATCCGCACTGGTAGTCTCCAGTGATTTCTTCAGCATAGATCTCCAAGCGGTTATAAAGTATCTCCGCCAATACTTTGTACGCTACGTTGAGCAAACATATACCTCGATAGTTTTTACACTCCACTCTTGCACCTTTTTTAAAAATCGGTATCATCAGCCCCATCTGCCAGTCCTGCGGTATTCTCTCTTCATCCCATACTCTGTCAATTATTTGGTGCAGTCGGTGCCATAGGTCTGGTCCTGCCGCTTTAATCAGTTCAGCTGGTATGTTGTCGTCTCCCGGGGACTTATTCGGCTTGAGTTTGTGGATGGCTTCTGTAACTTCTTCGTAAGTCGGTGTTTCGATCATCGGCTCAGCGTTCTGAAAAGTACGCTGTGGTCGTTGTGTTGTCGGTTTGTTCGTGCGTCTCCTGCTAAAGAGAATTATGTCAGTTTTATCTGGATTAACTCTGAGACCCATTTTTCGACACCAGTTCTCTACCACTCTGATAGCGAACCTGATGCGATCCCCAAGCGTACTTTCAAACTTCCCTCTGATTAGTATCGTTAGGTCATCTGAATACCCTTGAGCGAAGATCCCTTTGTCATTTAACTCTGTAATTAGAGAATCCACCACTATACACCATAGTAGCGGTGAGAGTATCCCTCCTTGAGGGCACCCTTTCGCAGCCCATAGACTTACCTTGTGACCACATATGTTGGCCTCTACAGCTCTGTTACTGAGCATGCTGCATATCCACCTCACGACGACTGAATTTACACCTCTGTCTTCAAGGGCCAAACGAATGATCTCGAAGTTCGTGTTGTCAAATGCACCTTGGATGTCCATAAAACATCCAATTGCTATTTCACTCACCCCTAACGATCTTTCTAGTCTAGCCACTAGACTGTGCAGTGCTGAGTCAGTGGACTTACCAACTTGATATGCATGCTGATTTGCATGCAATGGGTACTTTGGCAGAATTTCATCTCTAATGTAAAAATCTATCAGTCTTTCTAACGTTTTTAACAAGATTGACGTCAGACTAATCGGTCGAAAGTCTTTAGCCTCCACATGTGATGGCTTACCTGTCTTCGGTATGAAAGTTACTTTCACTGTTTCCCAGGACGATGGTATGTGTCCTAGAATGAGTGAGCTACGCAGCACCTTACACAACGGTTCTAATAGAATTTCTCCACTCTCTTTAAGGAGAGCGGGAAATATTCTATCATCGCCCGCTGACTTGAAGGGCTTGAACTTTCCAATAGCCCATTTTATCCTTTCCACCGTGACGATTCGGCTTACCAGAACCCAGACCTCTTCACTTGGTGGAGGTGGATCCGGTGCTCTATCCTTTGCTTTCTCGCCACTACAACCGGGAAAATGAGTTCCGAGAAGATGCTCGGCTGTTTCCTTGCCTGAATTTGTGAAACTGCCATCCGGTCTTCGCAATGAACCTGGCAGCAGTTTCGAGTCTTTGGCTAGGATTTTATGAATTCTGGCATAATCTGGAATTTGTTCCATTTCTGCGCAGAAATTCCTCTACGTCTCTTTCGCTTTCCGCTTAACCGCCTTTCGAAATATCTTTTGAGACTTCCTATAAGCATCCCAGTCTACTTCAAATGAAGTTCTGTTCGCTCTGTTCCAAGCGCATCTCGCTTTACCTCTTAACTCGTTTATTTCCCTGCTCCAAAACTTACCATCCTTCTTTTCGGATGACTTTAATTCTGGGCAAGAGAATTCGTATGCTTTGGTTATTAATGAGGTTATACAATTCACGGCACTATTCAACTCTTCCGACGATTTAGGATTTGCCGCTGCAAGTTTGTCTTCAACATGCTGCCGAAGAAAATTCCCGTACTGTTCCCAGTTGGTTCTCGTGGGATCTCTGTATCTCACCACCTTTGGCACTTGGCCTTTCAGACTAAATTCGATGCACCTGTGGTCTGAAAAGCTAGGCGTCAGTGATACTTTCCAGGAGCTTACCTGATCTGCTATACAGTTCGAAGCTAGAGTGACATCCAGCACTTCGCTCCTACTTTTGGTAACAAAGGTGGGCACTTTACCTCTATTTAATATGCTGAGATCAGTGTCCGCTACAAATTGAAGAAGTAGCGTTCCTCTCGGATTTATGTCCCTGCTGCCCCAAATTGTGTGATGTGCATTCGCATCACATCCTAGAACAATCGGTACATTATTTACCTTTGAGAATTCCATTGCCTTGATTAGCAAGTCCGTGTATGGACATTGAGCCGTATCCGGCATGTAACAGGAAGCCACGAGCAGGTCACCGCCTTCAGCCGCCGTTCTGCAAACTCGCACTACAGTTGTGTCTCTGTCCGAAAATTGGTGGAGTAACAATGCTTGCAATTTTGGTGTCACATAAATGGCCGCTCTCGGGTTTTCCATCGTATTTGCTCTGAAGATTCTATTCCTGTAAAGACCAAAAACTAAAATCTTATTATTCTTTACCCAAGGTTCTTGGATTACTAATACACTTGTGTGCCCCACTGCTATGCCTCGACGAATGTTCGCCGTTGCCGCTTTGCAATGGTGCAAGTTAATTTGTTGAAATTTTATTTCTTTTATTATGTTCATTTTGAATTGAGTGAAAAATGAACAATTAACCAGCTTATTTAGCCGATTTTCCCGCTTGGCCGTTGCTCTTTTTAAGAGAGCGAGCCGAACAGGTTTGACCCTTGCTACTTTCGGTTAGAAGCCTTGGGGTTCCAGTCTGTGTCTTCTCGACGTGACTAGCCCCTCCAAGTCCAGCCATTGAAAGTGTCGGTGTTACCGCAACGTCGATACAGAAAGTTGCCTTCGTATCCCCTAAAGTCAGAGGTGTACCATCAGTCTCATTCTGTATCTTTGCGGTTATCACCTCAGTTGCAGCTGATCCTAATTCGGTTTCTGTCGCAACAACCGGTGAATCGTCCATCTCTGTATCATTTGCACGGGCCTTCGGTGCTTTCGATGCATTCTTGGGACGTCTTCCTGCATTTTCTAGATTAATGCTGCCTCTTTCTAGCTTGAACTTGATGACGTCCAATAACCAATGGGCCTCATAATTTCGAGCTTTCAGTAGCTCAACTGACCTGTCATCCACTTTCAGATGAAATTTAGTCGATTTGCCTAGGTCCTGCACGTATTTGACTTCCCAGTACCGGGTCATCAATTGGGGGTTGTGTGCCCGTAACACGTCCAGGAAATAGTCGCGGGTAGAGCGCCATGGTACGACGACACTCATTCGCAGCATTTTGCTAGGCTGATTTATGGCTTCCCATTCGTCCTTCGTCATGAGGGTCAATGAAGCACTTCTCCATGGTTTTTCCTCGGTACGACCTCTTTCAGCCATTTTGCCGCTCTTTCATCGGCACACACCAGTTCCAACTCCGTTTCCCCTTCGACTCTTCCGTTGAAACTGGGAGCCATAGTTCATATATGTTTCATATGTTACAATCAATTGACTAGACGTTGTATCGCTTGTTAATTTAGCCGGTAAAAAGAAGCCACTGAATTTATGTGTTCAATTTATTGTACTTCCATTGAATTCGGCCGTAGTTATCGACCATAATCATGACTAAAGACCAATAAAATAAAGAACCATAATACAGTGATTCATTCTTAGAACTAATTAAACTTACGTTACTATTAATCTCGCAACAATTTCCTTGGATTTAACAATTTCTTTTCCACAGATTACTCGCGATTTTCACATTGAACATATGACACTACTTTCTATGTAGAAAATCGGACATAAGTATGTTGAAATAGCGCTCACTACTCATCCATGTCGCCACTTTCTACGTGTAAAGTCGGACATAAGTATGTTCGATTTTTTTCCGACACGTGTCGCATCCTTCGTTGCAAATCGCCAATATCTGGGATGGTTATTGCGGGTGTGTTGTTGACAATTTTGTTGTCAGAGTGTGTCAAAACATCTGTTGCTGGTGGGGTCATCATAGAAGTTGGTTCAGCTGGGTTTACATTTGGAGGCTTGGAGTTGTTGGGATGATGTTGTAAAAAACCGGTGAGATGTGTTCAGCGTCAGATTTGAAGTTCACTGTTTGATTTTCATGCAAAAAGATTTGGTTGGCTTCATGGATTTTCAGCATGCCTTTTTTTCAGAATTTCCTTTCTTTCAAAGTCAAATTGGTGGTGATTTGGTCCAGTGTCAAAAACGTGTTTCACCAGAACCGTTCTTCTTGGATTTTTTGCCATGTTTCTGACATCCAATTGATGGGTCTTGCTCCTGTCACAAAGACACCACGTGGTTTCACCAATATAGAATTTTAAGCAGATTTTGCACCTAATTCTGTAAACAACGAAGGATTGCTGGTCATCCGTCAGTCTCTGCTTCATGTCGGTGAAAATTTCCCCAACTTTTGCAATAGGTCTGGGCGCAATTTTCAAATTAGGAACAATTCTGGTCATCGATTCGGTTAACTTATCACTTAACCCGGAAACATACGTCATGCCCACGAAGTGTGTCCGTTCAGAGATTGCGGTGGAATTACCATTGGGTACGTTGTCCAGATTGGGCAAATCATTATTCACCACAATGCTCAATTCCTCGTTGCTTGGATTAAGGATCGTTGTTTGGTTAATGAAAGGATAACTCACCAGATGTCTGTCGCGAGTTGTTCCGTTGCGCTGAACTATATACTTTTTTGATCAACTCAACAGTCATTTTCTTCGGGAAATTATTCTTTGACAGGATGCGCTTAATGGTTTGCTAGTTTTCGGTGTGGAATGACGAGTGGCTGATACAGAAAACTCGTTTAATAAATGCCGTTGCTGTGTTTAGGACCATACTTCTCGGGTGTTTTGAACAAGAATTTAGCAATCGATTTGATGCGATTGGCTTGTGGAACCATTTGGTTTTAATTTTCCTCCCACAGTTGTATACTGTCGTGTCAAGGAAGTCTATGGTTCCATCTAAGTTTTGGATTTCAACTGTAAATTGGACAAGTGGGTGGAATGAATTCAGCTTATCAAGCACTTTTTGAATCATGTCTTTCTTGATGGCAGTGAGGTGATCGTCAACATAAGTATACCATAAATCGTGCTGTAGACCCAGTTCACTCAATGTTGTCTCCACAATGTGCTCAACAACCCTTTCAACTAGAATCGGAGCTAAGGATGACCCCATGAACATGCCTCGATTTTGTCTATAGAATTTTTCTTCGTAGACAAAATAGTTAGCTTCACTAAGGCATAGTCCTAGTAACTTCATGAAGTCTTCCTTGCTAATGCATGTATGTGGCTTCACCATGTGAAAATCTCGATCTATCATCTCGAGAGCTAATTCAACCGGAATGTTCCCAAAACAATTAACCACGTCGAATGAAGCCAAAATGTGGTCTTCCCTGATGGTCATGTGTCAGATCTTCTTCACAAATTCCTTCGAGTTCTTAACGCTGAATTTCGATTTAAACGATTTTCTTAGGGTTGTGGCAAGAAATCTAGCTAATTTGTACGCTGCTGAATTAATCGTAACTGTTGCTGTTCTATTACTTCGTTTTTCAAGTTTTATCACTTTTTAATCTTTCAGTTTTTTCAAAAACCGAAACGTTTTGTTTGTTTGACATTTCAGATTTTTTATATATTTTTTTAAATATTTATATTCGGAAAAGTGTAGTATTTACCTCTTTTACGAAAACGACAGAGCCGGTTTCTAAGAAATCCGGCACTTATTACCGACAAGAAAAAACTAGGAAAAAAATCTAGAGAAAGAGCTTTTGTTTGTAAAATCAGACCGCTAGATAACTTTTTTCACAAAGTTTCTAGAGAACATGTATACCACAATATACGAACAATCAGTTACTGTCAATTCTAATGAAAACGAAAACTTTACTTCAACTGGTACAGGATTGCAATTAATTTATTTTTTCTTTGACATGAATGGTTTGGCTGTCATGTTCCTCAATAGTGATCGAAAAATCGAGACTGTTTTTATTATGAATTTGTTTATGACATCTAAAACCAGAAAATGTTTGCAATTTTAAGGTAAAGCAACTTAAGTGCTTTTCTTGATAAATTGGAATTGGCGTTGAAAAATCATCTAGCCTATGGCGCTGAAAAGCATAATCCGGCCCTGATTCTGGCCTAATTAAGTCGAGAGATCTACTCACTTTTCTCACTTATTTTTTTTAACTCACTTATTTGCTCACTTATTTTTGCTTTCTTAACTCACTTCTCACTTATTTAAAGTAAAAATCGAGATGCCTCCCTGCCAATGCCAATTCTACCGCAATCTCTTCGTGGGTATGACGTATGTTTCGGGGTTAAGTGAGAAGTTAACCAAATCGATGACCAGAATTGTTCCTAATTTGAAAATTGCGCCCAGACCTATTGCAAAAGTTGGGGAAATTTTCACCGACATGAAGCAGAGACTGACCGATGACCAGCAATCCTTCGTTGTCTACAGAATTAGGTGCAAAATCTGCTTTTCTATATTGGTGAAACCACGTGGTGTCTTTGTGACAGGAGCAAGACCCATCAATTGGATGTCAAAAACATGGCAAAAAATCGAAGAAGAACGGCTCTGGTGAAACACGTTTTTGACACTGGACCAAATCACCACCAATTTGACTTTGAAAGAAAGGAAATTCTGAAAAAAGTTAGAAAAAAGGGCATGCTGAAATTCCATGAAGCCAACCAAATCTTTTTGCATGAAAATCAAACAGTGAACTTCAAATCTGACGCTGAACACATCTCACCGGTTTTTTACAACATCATCCCAACAACTCCAAGCCTCCAAATGTAAACCCAGCTGAACCAACTTCTATGATGACCCCACCAGCAACAGATGTTTTGACACACTCTGACAACAAAATTGTCAACAACACACCCGCAATAACCATCCCAGATATTGGCGATTTGCAACGAAGGATGCGACACGTGTCGGAAAAAAATCGAACATACTTATGTCCGACTTTACACGTAGAAAGTGGCGACATGGATGAGTAGTGAGCGCTATTTCAACATACTTATGTCCGATTTTCTACATAGAAAGTAGTGTCATATGTTCAATGTGAAAATCGCGAGTAATCTGTGGAAAAGAAATTGTTAAATCCAAGGAAATTGTTGCGAGATTAATAGTAACGTAAGTTTAATTAGTTCTAAGAATGAATCACTGTATTATGGTTCTTTATTTTATTGGTCTTTAGTCATGATTATGGTCGATAACTACGACCGAATTCAATGGAAGTACAATAAATTGAACACATAAATTCAGTGGTTTCTTTTTACCGGCTAAAATAACAAGCGATACAACGTCTAGTCAATTTTTTTAAAGCTGATTCGTCATCTCTAGACGATTAGAAATGCATCCCCCCAACTCCCACCTCAATCTACCCCATGTTACAATAAAATTGCTTGTAGTAAACGTACGTCGCACGCGTCCAATAAAAAATATGTAATTAATCTTAAATAAATGACTTTCAATCAAAGACTAAGAGTAAGGAAATTTTAAAATCACAACAAAAACCCTTTTAAAAGGGAAATGTGACGCAAGTCCTTCTTCCTCCTTCCAAAACAACTGATATCAATTTGGGGTGACGCTTAAAGCTTTGAAACGCAAAAATTCTTTTGGAATGTTTTCATTTTTGATTAAAAAAATGCGTCACAAATGCCGGACCCCCCAATGTTATAGTTTTTCTGTTCTTTCAGCTTTCACAACGCAAAAATTTGTCATTATGTATGGCGTATTTTTGAACAGGAAATCAAATTTTTGCGTATGACAGCTGAAAGCGTAGAAAAATTATTACATTGGTGGGTCCGGCATTTGTGACGCATTTTTTTAATCAAAAATGAAAACATTCCAAAAGAATTTTTGCGTTTCAACGCTTTAAGCGTCACCCCAAATTGATATCAGTTGCTTTGGAAGGAGGAAGAAGGACTTGCGTCACATTTCCCTCTTAAAAGGGTTTTTGTTGTGATATCAGTACTTTTAGAAGTTTCGGCTACTACTGCCATGGGCGAAAATAATCACCTCAACTTCCTCTACAACATAAAAAAAGTTTTTTTTGAGCCGCCGCCGCCGCCAAACCGAGCCGCGGCGGCTACTACTTCCATGGGCGAAAATGATCCCCTCAACTTACTCTACAACATATCAAAAGTTTTTTTTTGAGCCCCCGGCCCATTTTCCGCCATTTTGGCGGTCACCCCTATACACTACACACCCAACCCAACATCTTTCCCTTTGACACCAAACCTGTATCTCGAACACCCAACCATGTCTTATACAAAATATGCTTCCGTACACACACACACAAACACATACATATGGGCTTTATATGGCGCCTTCTAAGAGCCCTGGCGCCCAAACGAGGCCGGTACCCCCCTTTTTTAAAATCTCATATGGCGTAGAATGCCCAGCCGAAGGTCCCTGCAAAATTTCAAGAAAAGATATCGAGCCGTTTTCGAGAAAACTCCAAAAAAGTGGGTTTTCATACAAATGGCTCTGGAACTAAGTAACTAACTAACTAACTAACGTAGGATGTTTCCATTAACTTTGGTTTCTATGAAAGTGCTTATTTTGTATGGAAAATGACGATTTTCTAAAGGTCATATCTCCGGATCCACTGGACCGATTTTTTTGAGTAAAATCAGAATTTTACGTAGAATCCGAAAAACTAGGGCTCAGAAAGATACAACGCAAGGCAAAAAAGTCAAAATCTAGCTATATATATTCCGAAGTCTACGAAAAAAAATTTTCTGAATTTTTTGCTCGTGGGGACTTGCGTCACGGGCGCATTGCTACCGCGCGCCCATGATAGTAGTTAGTAGTTATCAAAATTTAAAGGAAGAATCGTAATTTCCTTTAATCGATGTCCCACCGAAAACTTGTCATTACATGTATATGTGCGTCCCACGGAAATTATTCATTACATGTATGTTAGGGAAACTTCTCATTACATGTATATCTGCATGTAATGACGCGTTTTCGGATAGGACACCGATTAAAATAGCATACAGTGGGGAGTGCTTAGTAAGTCATCCATTCAGGATCATTTCGTGACACTCGCAAACTCATTCGTGTATTTTTAAGCAAAAATGGATCACTCATGTAATGACTTACTTCCGCACCCGCCACTGTAATCTACTGTTGTATCTTACCATTTCATTTGTTTTTGTTTTTGTTTACATCACTCAGCTGTTCCTCATGTGTATATATACAAATATTTCAGATTTGATGAAATATGCTGCAGTTGGCACTACAAACACCTTGTTTTGTGAAAACATATGATAACGCATGATTATAATAAAATGAAAATTAAATGAAGAGGAAGCTGAGCTGATGGAAAAGTAAAATTCGTATAAAATTAAAAGTTTTGCGTTTTTATCGTACTCTATTACATGTCATGTACAACACACATGACGATGTACATGCAACTTACATGGAATGGTACATGGGAATATGGTAGACCAGACATAACCTGAAACGAGGTTGATGTCGGAAAAATACACTCTCATGACCAACATGACCACCACAACTACACCATGTATCATGCAATTTATTTTAAATGCTGTCATGTCATGATTATTTGTGGTGTTACCAGCGCTAAAATTTTCCTCTAGGTAACGGAAACTTCGCCATCTATGTGTTGGTGCTTTAACTAAATATCACTACACCAATTTTCACTTCTTCTTTTTCGTGATATCTGGAAGTCCATAACTTTCATTCTAAACCTTGAAGAGCGATTTTCGCGCTAATTTCATAGAGATATAAGTCAAAAAGTTTCACTGACCACGTTTTTGACTTCTTTTTCGACCGTCCCAAGCAGCATTTCTGAAAACTTTAACTTATTAGTTGCCACACACGGTCAGCTTGAACGAAGTTATACTGAAAAGTTGCTGCCCATCAGATTTTATTGCTGATTGTGAAAGAGAGGCCCCCCTACGAGTTCGAAACTACTTTTAGTGAAATATATTTTCTTGTAAAATTTTTTTAAAGTCGATTTTTGTATAAAAGACCACCATCGGGAAGCTTTGCGCACTTCTCTAACTCACCGGTGAGAGTGTTTCGCAAGAAAATAATTTTTGTGAGTTAGCCTAAGTCTAAGCTTTCTAATGATACCAAACATGTCATGCATCAGTTGCGACAAGTATCTTTTTTGTTGAATCTTGTGAGTCAAACTCAAGGAACTCGCAAATATTCAAAAATGATCAAGTAAAAAGCTGTTGCTGCCTCACAAAATTGAAATACATACATGTGTGTGTAAAGTATGTTGTGATTACAGCCAGTTCAGGCAAGATACATAGTTACTGACTTCATTTTATCATAGCCAGTGGCACTTTTCCGGCCCAATTCTCCAAAAAATGATATTTACATCTGGATGAAAGTTCATTTTTTTAACGAAAAAATAGAAGAAAATTCACAAACAAGAAACGACCTTCAAGTCGGTGGGTCTTTTTTCTATTTTGAAATTGATCGATATTGCTATGATCTATTGTTATAAATTATAAAATTATAAATTGACTGACATAAAAACGAGTGCTGACCGAGTATTTTCGTCAGCCGACTAGCAGCTCTCAACCGATAAACATGTACGCGAAATAAAATTACAGTCAATATTCACTATAAATTACAAAATTATACTTTTATAATAAAAATTGTAATTACAAATTATAATTTTCAGGAATTGAACATTTTCGTTCTCGGTTTAACCGACTTGAATTTAAATTAATTAATTTTATAATCTTCGAAAAACTACGAATATTGAAATTAAAATCTGAAATAACAACACCCTTTGCTTCATAGCCCAGTAGGATTCGAACACACGCCAGCAAATATTTCTATTTACTAGTCGAATGCTCTAACCATTGATCTACAAATTATAAAATTACAAATTGGCTCATATAAATATGAGAGCTGACTGAGGAATTTCGTCAGTCGATCCTCAGTTATTCGCGAGCTTCTCCGTAATAATAAAATTATAAGTTGACTGATACAAATACGAGAGCTGACAGAGTAATTTCGTTAGTCGATTGTCAGTTCTTGGTGAGTAAACACCTCTGTAATAATAAAATTGATTGTCAGCTGTCATATATGTTCATGGCTCATGCAGATACGAAATTGTTTTCAGTCTTGCTGTAAGAGTACGCTGCTTGCATCTCGTATACATTTCAGTGGACTAACTTGAAGCGATACATGTCGGCCATCCAACGATGAATTAAATATGACTGTAGCTTTGAGCCACATATGATATTGTATTGGTCCCAAATGTGACTGGCAAGAACGTCGGCTATTGGACTGAGAATTTTTTTATGGCTCATGTAGTGAAGCTATCTACTACAGGCTATATATTGCCAGCTGCCAACTAACAATTATTTGCCATCGCTGCTACTATTATGCACTATGTGATTGCCCGCCTCATGAACTTGTGCGTGTAGTGGTAGTGGTGAGTGAATTTTTGAACTATAGACTCAAAGCGCCTTCGCAATATTTTCGCCATAAGTGGAACAGACGGACGGACGGACGGATGAAGTGTCCACAATAGGGTACTATAGAAAAAAGACCTAACAATGCAACTCAATATGTGTAAGCAACAGCAGCAAAATCTTTTCAAATTACCAACTTGTAAAGCAGTTCAAGTTTCATTTTTTAGTTTCGTTTAGTTTTAAAATAAAAAAATAAACAGAAGAACAAAAAAAAAAACAGAAAAAAACAAAAAAAAAAAAATAAAAAAAAAATGAAAACATTTTGGAAATGTAAGTGTTTTTATTCTGTTTTTTAAGGTTAGAAACAAAAAAAAAAAATGAAAAAAAAAACCAAAAAAAAAACACACATTGAAAAAAACAAGCTTCGAACGAAATTCGCGTTTGTCCACCCCTCGTGTAACCGTGGATCAACTAAAGTGTTTCATTTTTATTTTGTATTGATCACCGAAATTTAACTTTTTTGTAACAAAACAGTTTTAAGACGGTTGAATAGGTTCCTTTGTAACCCGGCATTAACTCATCCTCAACGGTTATCGTAACGTTACCCAAACGTTGTGGCAACTAACAAGTCATGGTTTTCAGAATTGCAGCTTGGGGTAGCTTCGAAAAATTCAATTCTGAATTTTTCCCTACGTTACAACCGAATTTCGGACGATATATGCGTAATTACGTAAGGTATATGCGTAAAATCATCACACAAACAATAGATTCTAAAAGTGCCATCTTTTGTCAAATTATTCAAGTTTCAATCAAAATTTCATTTCATTTATTCAATAGAAAATATCACAAAAATATCAAAAATGTTCCATTATGCAAAGCAATTTGAAGGAGCATTAGAATATCATAAAAATCAAGCTAACATCATTAATATATCAACAATATATCAAGAAGAAAAAATCTAAACAAAAAAAATAAAAAAGGCAAAAACCAAGAAACGACGAATGGGTGAAAATGGAGTTGGAAACATGCCAGCAAATAACTAACTCAAAACATAGGCAGTGTCATAATTCTATTCATTTATTCTTCATTTAAATCGACCAAAACCAGTTACCTCCGTCAATTACTATTTCACCAATAAGTAAGACTTCAATGATCGATAAAATTGTGCTTGCATGACTGACGATCGTACATCCAGTGGCAACGAATTGAATAACTTCGTCCCGGAAACAGTAACTCTACGCTTCCCTGAGGCAGTTCGTGAAAATGGGACACATAGCATCTTAGACCCTCTTGTACCATAACCATGCTGTGGCTTACGAAAATCCACCGTGTGGTGACATAGACCTCTAGTAGAATTAAATACAAATTTGCATACCGCATTTTTATACATTTTGTTGACAGGTAAAATGCCAGAACAGTGATCCAAGAACAGCAGATCTGAAGGGTATCTATAGGGTAACCTATGTATAACCCTCAGTACAATTCTCTGCTTTCTCTCAAGGTTCTCGATCAGATACTTGTTGGCAGACCCCCATGCACCAACGCAATAGGATAAGCGAGAATGTATCATTGAGAAGTATAGAGATTGCATAATTTTGGTAGGCAAAACATAACGCAATTTCCGCAAGACACCAGTTCACGGTGTCCCTCAAGCATGTAAAAGTTAAATAAAAATGTACACGAAATCTGAGCATTGCTGAGGCTTCAGGGCACCGAGAGAAATCGGAAAAACCGCAGGTCAAGGTCTGAGCTGCTCCTTCCCCATAGTCGATCATGAAGAAAACGATTTTTTCCATACATTTTGAAAAGTACTCTGAAAGTGATGAAAAAAAGTGTTGCTGAATGGTGTTTTTATATTTTTTATCGATAAAGACCATCATTCTGAGCAAAAAATTGTTCTATGGCATGTCTATAAAAATTGAAGTTTTTTTTATAAAGTTAAATTGTGGTCTTATTTCAGTACAATTTGGAGCATCAAAATCGCTTTATAAAAAAAACTTCAATTTTTATAGACGTGCCATAGAACAATTTTTGCTCAGAATAATGGTCTTTATCGATAAAAAATATAAAAACACCATTCAGCAACACTTTTTTTCATCACTTTCAGAGTACTCTTCAAAATGTATGGAAAAAATCGTTTTCTTCATAATCGACTATGGGCAAGGAGCAGCTCAGACCTTGACCTGCGGTTTTTCCGATTTCTCTCGGTGCCCTGAAGCCTCAGTAATGCTCAGATTTCGTGTACATTTTTATTTAACTTTTACTTGCTTGAGGGACACCGTGAGTTTGCCCTGAAATCTTAGAGCAAAGCTTTGTAATGTGAAAATTCCAGCTCAAGAACCTGTCTAAAATCAGTCCCAAATATTTGACAGAATCAACAGCCTCAATTAGATTTCCATTTAACTTAACTTCCAAAGAGCTATCAACTGTTGCACGAGGAGATCTAAAATAAACTACGTTGGTCTTTTGGAGATTCAAAGTAAGTTTATTGATGTCAAAGAAATCTGATAAAAATTTGAGGTCATTGTTAATATTCATAATATTATTTGCGAGGCAAATTGAAGAAGAAAAAGTGCTCGAGTCATCCGCAAATAGGTAAGGCTGAGATACTAAAGGAAGACGATGAAGGTCATTAATAAAGATCAAGAAAAGTAGTGGTCCCAGGACACTACCCTGAGGCACTCCTAAGGAAACACTTTTCCAAGGACTCAGACGCTTATTCACAACAACGCGCTGATATCTGTGCTCCAAGTAGCTAGAGATAAGGTCAAGAGCTAGACCTCTAATGCCGGCGGATGATAATTTACCCAACAAAAGCTCGTGGTTTACCATGTCAAACGCCTTTGAAAGGTCCAAAAAAAGGCCAGTAACTATTTTCCCTTTATCGATATGAAAAGATATATAATCCACGAGCTCAAATAATGCCACATGAGTACCACTTGAGGACCTAAACCCATATTGTTTATTATAAAAAAAGTTTGATGAATTGAGAAATCCAACGATATTAGAAAAAATCAATTTTTCAAAGATCTTGTTTACCACTGGTAAAACAGATATGGGCCTGAAATTAGTAATATCTCCAGAATCGCCAGATTTAAAAACTGGAGTCACGTTAGCCTTCTTCAGGATATCAGGGTACTTCCCAGTGTATACACATAGGTTGTAAATTACAGCCAAAACAGGAGAGATAACCAGGGAACAACTTTTTACTGAGCTCACAGATATCCCATCACAACCAGGAGATTTATTGCCATTCAATGAATATATCACCTCTGAGATGTCAACTTGAGACACACTATTCATAAAAATAGATCTCTCATTACGAATCAAAGTTTCATGATTAAAAATCTCATCATTGCGTAGGGGGATTTTTGATGCAAGCTGAGGTCCAATATTGGCAAAATAATCATTAAATGCCACAGGAACGCTTTCATCATCTAGATGAACACCGTTCAATTTGACATTTATTTTAGTACCACGTCTTTTGTCACCGCCAACAATCTGTTTCATAGCTCGCCAAATTTGCTTGGGGTTCTCACACTTATCAAGCAGGTCCTTATAATATTGTTCCTTATAAAAAGTTTGCAGCCGTGAAATCATTAAATTAATCACGTCAAGCTGACTCTCCCATTTCTTAGTCAGAACACTATTATTTTTCCTACCAAATCTAAGCTTATGCCATAATGTCCGCCTTTTGCCAATGTAATATACCAAATGATCATTCATGTATGGACACCTAACATAAGAGCGCTTAATTCGGCATCTTTTCATCTTAGTGAATTCAGATATACAACCGGAAAAACAATCGAAAAAATAGCCATAAAGGACATTAACATCATCAGTATCCGGATAGTTAGATTCATCAAGCATCAACCCCAATTTAGCATTTACTCTATCATAATCAACCATTGGCTTATCAATGGTAATGTATTTAGTCATCCTACGTTCCCATTTACGTGCGATATTATTGGGTTATGATCACTAAATTCACTACTGATAGTTGAATTGTGAACACTAACAGCATCCGAACAATGAAAGATGGCGTGATCAATAATTGATTTTGAGGAGGGACGCGTAATATAGTTATTAGACACAACTATGTTGGCCCCAAGCAAGATGTTGACGTATTCATTCAAATGGTGATTAGCATTATAGGGGGAATATTTCAGCACATCAAAATTAATATCACCAGCAATCATATAAAATTGTTCGCCTTTATTCACAGTCATAGCCAGGTGTTTCAAGAACTGAGCCTCATTTCGATAATAGGGAGGCCGATAATATGCATGAAGTTTAAATTCCTTAAAAACACAATCCTTTAAAAAGATTGTGCCTGATATGTAAAAAAAATTTGTAGACAATATTTACTGAAAAGTTAAAAAAAGTTAAAAATGAAATTCAAACGTAGGGCAAACTAAAAGCGTCTATTCAATCCAGTATTGATATTTTCAATTATCTTTCATGAAAAAAAAGATTTTGAAAATCGGATAAGATTTATCCTATTTATGTAGAAAAAACACGTCGGGCCCTAGTAGAGACTCACTTTTAGGGCACTGGCTGAGTCCATAACGTCCATAAGCTCAAAATCAAAAATATTTCTTTACTAACACTCGCGCTGGTTATAAACATTTGATTTCTTTTGCATGATGTTCTTGTGTACATAACTCAGTTATTAAGGCCATATCCCATTTGTGTTGTTATATACACAAAAAACAGAAAGAATCGACAATCACACCAGTAACTAACATTAGCTTCAATTGATTCACCGTTAGGTCAATACATTAGCCGGCAATATTTGATGTATTCCAATAAAAGCATTTCATTCAATATAAGCATACACATACACACCCACATTTGCATGCATACCATTTTATTTATATATGAGAACAGTTTAACGCATACACAAACATATGCATTGACAAAACTGTGCGTTATTTTCTCTAAAATCTAAAATGTAATTCTCTTCAACTTTGCCTTAAGACGCAAACTTCAAACTGCCGTAATTTTATGGATATGTGTCATCTCTCCCAACTCTAGAAGTTGCTTTATCCCGGGATTTGATAATTTTACCCTAAAACCTTGAAACACGTGTTCTCTAAAATGACTCTCTACAACTTTGCCTTTGACAGTAAATCTCCGTCACAACAAAACTCCTTTTAGAAAGGGCAATGCGACGCAAGTCCTCGTCCCTTCTTCCAAAACAACTGATATCAATTCGAATGTTTGCATTTTTGATGAAAAAATGCGTCACAAATGCCGGACCCACCAATGTAATCATTTTTCTACGCTTTCAGCTTTCATACGCAAAAAATTGATTTCCTGTACAAAAATATGCCATATATCCCATAAAGTCAAATTTTTGCGTTGTGAAAGCTGAAAGAACAAAAAAACTATTACGCTGTGGGGCCCGGCATTTGTGACGCATTTTTAATAAAAAATGAAAACATTCCAAACAATTTTTTTGCGTTTCAAAGCGATAACCGTCACCCCAATTGTTATCTGTTGTTTTGGAAAAAGCTACGAGGACTTGCGTCACGTTTCCCTTTTAAAAACAGTTTTTGTTGTGATGTTAGTAGTTTTGGAAGAAAAGAGGAATCAATTTTTTGGAGAAAAAATTTCCGGCGAAAAAAATTTTATCCCCTCAACTTCCTTTACTACATATCAAAAGTTTTTTTTTGAGCCGCCGCCGCCGCCAAACCGAAGCGCAGCAGCTACTACTTCCATGGGCGAAAATGATACCCTCAACTGCCTTTACAACATATCAAAAGTTCCTTTTTTGAGCCCCGCCTATTTCCCGCCATTTTGGCGGTCATCCTGATACACTACACACCCAACCCAACAATTTTCCCTTTAACACCAAACCTCTATCTCGAATACCTAACCTTGTCTCATACAAAAGTGCTACCGCACATATTACAGACACGAACACATACATATGGGCTTTATATGAATGAATGAAGGTTACTTTTATTGTCTACTATCTTCTAGCTGACATGGTTAAAAAAGAGTAATTATGACGGAAGTCATAATCCTCGTTAAAAAAACCAAAAACGTTACAATAACTACTTACACAGTAAAATTACAATAACATGAATCCGAAAAGTAATTAAAAAACAAAACAAACAGAACTACATGAGGAAAACATTGAAATTAAAATTAAGAACATTAAAAAATAAATAAAGTATAAAAATCATCACAATGGTGTCGTCAAAATGGCTGAACAAAAAATAAATAAAATATAACAAATATCACACAAAATATCGCCGTTAGGCTGTCGTCAAAATGGCTAAACCAAAAGGATGGAGTCGTCAAAAATCAAAATGAGGAAATTCAGATATCACATCATATTGCCAATTAATGGGTCGTTCAATTAGATGTGTAGTCACGAAATAAAATTGAAGTTTCTGTGGAAAAAAAAATCCTTAGGCTTTTAGACATATCGATCAATAAATTAAAAAATTAATCACCGGGCGCGGAGCTTTCTGGTTTCTAAGATTTCTGGCGCTCAAATGAAGCCGGTACCCCCCCCCCCCACCCTTTTTAAAATCTCATACGGCGTAGAATGCCAACCCGAAGATCCCTGCAAAATTTCAAGAAAAGTTATCGAGCCGTTTTCGTGCACGAGCCAAAAAAGTCGGTTTTCATACAAATGGCTCTGGAACTAACTAACTAACTAACGTAGGATGTTTGCATTAACTTTGGCTTATATGAAGCAGCACATTTGGTATGGAAAATGACGATTTTCTATTATATTTTGATAACAAGTGTTCAGGTAAGCTTTAATAATACAAAAAATATAATTAATTTTAAATAAATATGCTATATACTTGCTATAAAACACTAAGTTAAGATTTTTACGTCATCAAAATTTAAAGGAAGAATTGTAATTTCTTTTGCATCTTATCATTTCATTTGTTTTTGTTTACATCACTCAGCTGTTCCTCATGTGTATATATACAAATTTCAGATCTGATGAAATATGCTGCAGTTGGCACTACAAACACCTTGTTTTGTGAAAACATGTGGCGCGTCATCTCTGCGTCACATGTGGAATCACAATTCAACTCATCGAAAATTCATCGAACGAGAAGTTTCGTCAAATAAAGTTAACGAATTATTTAGTTTCGATTTCCCCCGTTTATAACGGAAGTTTTTGTATATTTAAGCAATTTTATGAAATAAATAGCCTTTCCATCATTGGGATTTGAATAAGCAACAACTCGTTTCACTTATACATCTCCCATAAACATATGATAACGCAAGATTATAATAAAATGAAAATTAAATGAAAAGGAAGCTGAGCTGCTGGAACAGTAAAATTCGTATAAAATTAAAAGTTTTCCGTTTTTATCGTAATGCATTACATGTCATGTACAACACTCATGGCGCTGTACATGCAACTTATATGGAATGGTACATGGGAATATGGTAGACCAGACATAACCTGAAACGAGGTTGATGTCGGAAAAATACACTCTCATGACCAACATGACCACCACAACTACACCATGTATCATGCAATTTATTTTAAATGCTGTCATGTCATGATTATTTGTGGTGTTACCAGCGCTAAAATTTTCCTCTAGGTAACGGAAACTTCGCCATCTATGTGTTGGTGCTTTAACTAAATATCACTACACCAATTTTCACTTCTTCTTTTTCGTGATATCTGGAAGTCCATAACTTTCATTCTAAACCTTGAAGAGCGATTTCCGCGCTAATTTCATAGAGATATAAGTCAAAAAGTTTCGCTGACCACGTTTTTGACTTCTTTTTCGACCGTTCCAAGCAGCATTTCTGAAAACTTTAACTTATTAGTTGCCACACACGGTCAGCTTGAACGAAATTATACTGAAATGTTGCTGCCCATCAGATTTTATTGCTGATTGTGAAAGAGGGGCCCCCTACGAGTTCGAAACTACTTTTAGTGAAATATATTTTCTTGTAAAATTTTTTAAAAGTCGATTTTTGTATAAAAGACCACCATCGGGAAGCTTTGCGCACTTCTCTAACTCACTGGTGAGAGTGTTTCGCAAGAAAATAATTTTTGTGGGTTAGCCTAAGTCTAAGCTTTCTAATGATGATCAGTTGCGACAAGTATCTTTTTTGTTGAATCTTGTGAGTCAAACTCAAGGAACTCGCAAATATTCAAAAATGATCAAGTAAAAAGCTGTTTTTGCTTCACAAAACTGCAATATTTGCATGTGTGTGTAAAGTATGTTTTGATTACAGCCAGTTCAGGCAAGATACATTAGATTAGATTGGAATTGTTGGGGTGTTGGCACCTGGATCGGAGATCCTTTGTACCACCCCCGCCGATTCATCCTTTATTCAAGAGAAAGATTCAGGTAATACAAATACAAATGTGTTCGAGCTGTAGGCTCGGTGTCAACTTTAAGATATAAATTGAAGTTATATAAAGACACAACTTCAAAATAAAACCAAACAAAACAAAAACAAAACCAAACCAGCCCGTTGTAATGATTGTAGTTGAGCATCTAAATGGGTCGATATTGGCATTTTACAACACGTTGCGAGGAAACCATAGAACTCATGGAAACCTTCTGGTTTTCTTAAGAAAATCAGCCAGTTTGTTAATAACCATAGAGTTGAGAAGCAGATCGGAGCGAACTAGTTGTGGTTTACCCAGTATATTTCTCCTAAAGAGTCTATATCTGGGACAGACACTAATAACGTGAAAACCTATCCGAGTAGCATATGTCATAGAGATATTTATTAAGTCCACAATGGTTAGTGACGGCTTCGATGACTCTTTTTATGTCCGACCTGCCAAGCTCGATCAGTGTCTTACCCACTTCTGTTGATGGCGTTTTGCAGAACAATTTGGTATGTCTTCCGCCGTCATAGTCCCTCCATCTTTTGAAATGTTGGTTCTGAAGAGAATTTTTAACTATGACCTTTCTCGTCGACATTGATATACCAAACATAGGCTCCGGACCATAAGCAGCTCCCTCGCGAGCCAGGGTGTCCGCTCTTTCGTTACCTGAGATGCCCATATGGCCGGGAACCCAGACAACTGTGACGGAGTTGGTTCTACCCAGCTTGTTGAGTCTTTCTTTGCAGTCGAAAACCGTTCTAGACCTGACCCAGGGAGAACTAACCGCTTGAATAGCGGATTGACTGTCTGTGCAAATGTAGATATTTTTGCCTTATCGATCTTCGACATTACTACAATTTCAGCGCAAATCGTCTCGACGAGGTTCATGAAAGCAATAGAAAACGTGTCGAACAGCATGCTCGCTATGGCTGGAGTCCCATAATTGTTGATAACACAAACATTAGAATATGGGAAATGAGAAATTATTTCGAGATTGCAGTGCGATTTGGATATTTGGTTAAAATTGTGGAACCGGAAACCGCGTGGTCTCACTCAGCTAGTCAATTATCGATGAAGAACAGTCACGGTGTATCCAAAGAAACTATTGAGAGAATGATGTTGAATTACGAGCCAACATCCGTTGAGTTGGCAATGGAAAACTTTCATTTTTTTTTTCATTTCATTTATTTTTCTTCATAAAATACATCAATATTTCATTGCGTAACTCTAGTATGCCAAGCGGCAATTCGGAAGAGCTATAAAACTCATAACAAAAAATAAAATGTTTCAGCTAATAGGTATTACTTATGGTGGCAGGACATTTCTCCGCCGCGCCGCAAATAACGCCCGGGGCGTTAATACCACCCGGGGCGTTATTAACGCCCGCCCGGGTGTTATTAACACCCGCACTAGGGGCGCTAATAACGCCCGGGGTGTTAATAACGCCCGCACTCCGGGCGCTAATAACGCCCGGTGTGTTATTAACGCCCACACTCCGGGCGCTAATAACGGCCGGGGTGTTATTAACGCCCACACTCCGGACGCTAATAACGCCCGGGGTGTTATTAACGCCCACACTCCGGGCGCTAATAACGCCCGGGGTATTATTAACGCCCACACTACGGGCGCTAATAACGCCCAGCTGAATAATTGGATAAACGCTACAAAATGGCGCTTTAATCAATAACTTTACTTATAGAGCATGTAACTAGAAGAATTTGACTAAGGGGAAAATTTTTCTCATACAGAACGTCAATAGGGTTGAATAGAGGAAAGTTTTAACTCACGAAACTGGGAAAAATTTTTTGTGGAAATCCGGTCAGGGGTCTGGGCACTGGGACCAATGGAATGGACGAAATGGAGATTCTTGGCCATATACGAAAACAGTTTTTCGTCTATATTTCCTTAACTATGCGATATGGGGATTTACTGTCAAAGGCAAAGTTGTAGAGAATTAAATTTGAGATAACACGTGTTTGTGGGTTTTAGGGAAAAACGACTTAGTCCTTTGATATAAGCTTTTCTAGATTTGAATGGTCTGAGACGTACTTCGGTAGGGCCTTTGACATTACCTTGGGTAATTTCTATGGATCTTTGAAATTCTTACAGTTACAAAAGAACAGAAAACGTTGGATTGTTTGCTTATTTGTATATTTAGATACGTTCGAGTCTCTTTGCCCCATGTATTCTGTTTGCCACATCTATTCTGATACGTACGGGTCTTTGGTTACGTTCTCCACATAAAATTAGGAAATGCATTGCTAGATATTTCAGCAAAAACACTAACCTGCTTTAATTTTCCTTTTTATTCGATTTTTCTTTATTGAGTTGTCAACAAATTTATGTTTTTTTGAAACGTGAATTTGTCATTTAGCCGCCGCCAGCCGACTTTTTCGCTCCTAGAGTCCTCGCCCAAACATTTAATTTCTGAGGCCGCTGTGTATGTGCTTCACGATGTTGTTTCGGTTTTCTTCGCACCAATAGCGGTTGACATAACCGTTCAAATGGAAAGTAGATTCATCCGAGAGGCAGATTTTTTGTAGGAACTTCTGGTTGTGTGTTTCCTTTTCCATCAACTCACAAAAGTTAAGACGTTTTCCATAGTCACTTTGCTTTAGCTCTTGTGTCAGCTTGACTCCATAGGGGTGGAATTTATGCCATCCAAACAGATGCTGTGCTGTTCCCTGTCTCATTCGCAATCTCTCGAATGCTCTGCTGTCTTTTCATAATTACACTTCCTAGTACCATGACTTCATTTTGTTCATCTGTCGCCGATCTAGGCCGAATTCCAAGTGGTGATGGAACAGGCCGACTCGGAAATAATTGATGAAATCGACGCGCAATCTTTCGTAAACTAAGGCGTTCATCCAAATGAAGGAAACAAATGACCAGTCTTTCCTCATTGGAAAAATACATTTTTGCTTGCGAAAAATGTTAAACACTAAGTTAAAATGAAACGCCGACTACTCTGGCAAGTTGAATGTTAGTCAATTTAAAACTAAATTCAAACGTAAAGGTTATTTTTCAGGTGTACAAAGTGTAAACATTGCATTTTTAGACCCTCTACGAAGAACGAAGTTCTTCGAAAAGGGGTCTTATGCATTTACCACGACGTTTGTAACCACCCCAATTTCGACTGGGGAGTAGGGGGGGAGAGGGGAGCATCGATCATAGTCCTTAGATGACGAATCAACAATAAAAAAATGTCCGTCCGTCCGTCTGTCAACACGATAACTCGAGTAAAACTCAACCGATTTTCAAAAACTTTTTTTCTCCCTGAAAGGTAATCGAAAAATCTTTTATGGTATTGAATCTGGGCACTGTCGGCTTAAGGGCCGCGGAGCTAGGGCCGCTTAAGTGGTTTTTGGTCTTTTGTATATACCTCCGATTTTCATAAATTTTTTTTGTTTCAAAGATTTGGGCACGGCCGACAATTTATGGAAAAAGCTGTTTTGGACTTGAGTCCTTGGAGTTAGCTAGGGCACTACCAAACGAGTCCCTACGTATTTTCCGTACATAACTCGAGTTAATCTTTTCCGATTTTCAAAAAAAAAAATATGACTGACAATTTATAGAAAAAACTTTTGCCTGTGCTTAGGGCTCAAGTCCTATGTCGGTCCTAAGGTCGGCCCTAGCCAAAAAATTTTTTTTGCCATGTTGCAGAGCAAATTGAGGGAAAAATTTTTGTCTATGGAAGTATGTGTCCGAGGCCTCTACTTAGGGTCCTAGGTCAGTACTAAGGTCGTCCCTAGCCCAAAAAATGATTTTTTGCTATGTTGTAGAGAAAATTGAGGAGAACGTTTTTACACCGTTTCTTCGGACAGGTTTTTCAATATTGCCCTATCGGCAAATTCCAATACAATTTAATGTCGACGTAATTTCATGCACTTAAGAGTTTAGGCAACATTTCATATCTTTTTGCAATATCTATTCTGTTTGCCACATCTATTCTGATACGTACGAGTCCCCTGCATATGTTTTTGGTTAGGGCCGACCTTAGGACCGACATGAGGGTCACTTGAGCCCAAAGCACAGGCAAAAGTTCTTCCATAAATTGTCGGCCGTGCCGAGATCATTCAAACAAAAAAAAGTTTTTGAAAATCGGAAATGATTTACTCGAGTTATGTACAAAAAACACAGAGCCCTAGCAGAGACTCGTTTTTAGTGCCCTAGCTAAGTCCAAGGACTCAAATTAAAAAAGTTTTTTGCATAAATTGCCGGCCATGCCCAGGTCTTTCAAACAAAAAAAAAAATATGAAAATCGGAAAATATTTACTTGAGCTATGTACAAAAGACCAAAAATCACTTAAACTGTCCTAGCTTGGCGGCCCTTGGACCGACAGTGCCAAGATTCAATCCCATAAAAGATTTTTCAGGGAAAAAAAGTTTTTGAAAATCGGTTGAGTTTTACTCGAGTTATCGTGTTGACGGACGAACATTTTTTAGACCCATACGAAGAACGAAGTTCTTCGAAAAGGGGTCTTATGGGCTTACCACGACGTTTATAACCATTCCAATTTCGACCCGGGAGTAGGGGGAAAGCACCGATCATGGTCCTTAGATGACGATCAGCACTAAAAAAAATGTCCGTCCGTCCGTCCGTCTGTCGAGTAAAACTCAACGGATTTTCAAAAACTTTTTTTCCCTAAAAGGTAATCAAAAAATCTTTTTTGGGATTGAATCTAGGCACAGTCGGCCCAAGGGCCAATGAGCTAGGGCCGATTAAGTGGTTTTTGGTCTTTTGTACATAACTCGAGTAAATCTTTTCCGATTTTTAAAAACTTTTTTTTGTTTGAAAGGCCGACAATTTATGGAAGAAACTTTTTTGATCTTGAGCCCTAGGACTTCGCTAAAACACTAAAAAAAAGTCTCTGCGAGGGCCAAACGTGTTTTTTGTACATGACTCGAGTAAATCTTTTCCGATTTTCAAAACGTTTTTTTTAATCTAAAGGTGTGGGAATGGCCAACAACACTACTCGACACTATTTTTGTAGCAAATATGATTCCAAAAACCTCCAACCCGTTTTTTCTCTAGAATCAGAATGTGTTCTCAAAATTTCTCTATCACGTCTAAATTTTGGATTATATCAAATTATAGTTACATGGGACCTTCGAATGTTAGAAAGAGATATTGCGAAAGTCTCTTTCTAACATTCGAAGGACTCATGTTACTTTAATTTGATATAATTCAACATTTAGACGTGATAGAGAAAGTCTTTTTCTAACATTCGAAGGTCCCATGTAACTTTAATTTGATATAATTCAAAATTTAGACGTGATAGAGAAATTTTGAGAACACATTCTGATTCTAGAGGAAAAACGGGTCTGAGGTTTTTGGAATCATATTTGCTACACGAAAATTTTTAACATTTGTAACCTAGTGCAATTTATGGAAAAAAAAAAATTACTTTGTGTCGCTGAAGAAGCGGACCCACTAGCGCCCTACTTGTTTTTTATACATAAATCGAGTAAATCCCATCCGATTTTCGTGATTCTTTTTCTATTCGATAGGTAAAAATGTGGGCCCGGTCCGAGCCTAAGATGGCCGCTAATGTTAAGGTAGATCGATCTATTTATTTTGGAAAAATTCAAATATTTTGAAAACGATAAGAGATAGAAGATTGGTGTCAAAGGAAAAATATTTTGGTTTCGGTGATACGCATGTCATGATGTCTCCCAATATGGCCGCTAATGTTAGTGTGGATCGATCTAGACAATATATATTTGAAAAAGTCAAACATTTTGAGAACTATAAGTGACTAGTCGAACCCCCGCCCCTAGGGGCTACACAGGCTTTATCATTTTCGCTTCAACATTAACTGGTAGGTTACGTAGTCGAAACCCCCGCCTCAAGGGGCTACGCAGGCTTTATCATTTTCGCTTGTTATCTATTCAGAGAGCCAAAACATTTTTTTTTCGTTTTAAATAATGATGCGTAATGTATCATGTCATTATATCACTTCGTTGATATTACCGCTAATAATACTAAAATCGAAGTGGGCGAGAAAGGTACTATAAATCAAAATACTTTCATTGCCGCAAAATTACTCCACTTCCCCCTTATACCACTTCTTCCGTATTCCACTTGCCCCGTATTCCACTTCCCCCGTATGCAACGTTCCCCGTATTCCAAGTTCCCCGTATTCCAAGTTCCCCGTATACCATTTCCCCCGTATTCAACGTTCACCGTATTTCAAGTTCCCAGTATTCAGCGTTACACTTGCTACGTATTTTACTCTGACACTTCCCCGACCAAATCTCTAAGACGACATCTTGACTGACTTTTGGCCGATTTTCAATTATAACCCGTTTTTTACCCATAACTCCCTTATTTTAGAACAATATCCCACCCGGAACATGTTTTCTCGACGTTTTGCACCATACCCGACAACATATCAAAAATTAATTTTTCAGTAATTTTCGGACAGCGGAGCAAATTTTTGTCCATTTTTGCTTCCTTTGATCGACCCTGGGCACCGAACCGCTCAACCGATTTCCTTCAACCCAATTCTGCTACCTCCACACTGCCGAAACCTTTCATTTGACACCTCACTGGCCTCATTCCGGCAACTACCGGCCGAGATATAGGTTAATAGGTGCTCTAGCTCTGGACAAAATCGCCAAAGAACGACCTATAGCTCGGGAATATGAAACTTTTTCACCCAACATTGTTCAGCAGTTTTGTTGGCCTAAGCCTCCACTATCGATTGGCACTCAAAAATTATCTCTACTTTGTCCAACAACAAAAGATCCCTAACAACAAAGTGAGGAAACCCCAAAATTTTAACAGTTTTCGCTGCCTAGCTCCTCCGCATGAAGTCGGATCAAAAAAATTTTTTCTACAAAGTTGTAGGCAATCAAAAACTCTAAGACTTTGCTTCGCCGATCAAATCTCTAAAACGACATCTTGACTGACTTTTGGGCGATTTTCAATTTTCACCCTTTCTTGACCCATAACTCCCTTATTTCAGAACAACATCCCACCCCGGAACATGTTTTCTCGACGTATTTTTTTTTCTCCGCCAGTGTAAACGCAATTAAACGCAAAAACAACGGGATCGTTACAGACGACGTTAAGTTTCGGTCCTTGCATTACCATTTTCAAGTAAATGAACTTTTCAAACTAAAAAACAAACCTTCATAACGGACCTATATCTTTCTTAAACAAAAGGTATCTTTCTCTTTGCCATCAATTCAAAAATTAAATAAAAAACAACCAACAAATAATTCTAAACAACACAGAAATTCCTCGGTTTCACCAATGAAAAAAATCCTTCATGCTGAAATTCACGAAAGTTCTTAAATGAAAGTTGCTGCAATACTTCATCAATGCTAAAATTTGCGTGTACCTAGATTTTCAACAAACGAATTCTTACTTTTATTTCTATGTGAAGCCCACAATTCAAAAGTTATAAAAGATGCAAAAGTCTTTTGAAGTATTCTCACGGTTTCTCACTTGATTCTGTTGGCAGATAATGTTCTGATGGTGTGTATGTGAGTATTATGGGATGAATATGAGTGTAGAAAAGACTTTGCAGGTCGGCAAATATTGGAATAACATGGATTGCAGTTCAAATGTGGTGCTACTAGAGCAGATTTACAGAATTTGAATATTTTAGAACTATTTTTACAGAGGATGCCAAGTTAGTTGGGTAATGTGAGGAAAAAAGGATACGGGAAACGCGATAGCCAGTCACGTTTTCAACAGAAAGGGATTAAGTAGGAAAATTAGCTATCCACCGATCAATCCACAGTCCAATGATTTCGTATGGCAGTGAAATTTAGATTTAAATTCTCAAAAATCTCGATTTTTCACCTTGATTGCAAGTTTATGTACTTTTTTCCACAGAGGGTATGGTTAGCCCCTTGGAGCCGAAATATTCAACGTAAATACTATCTTAGTCGTTGAATCGTGGTAATCTGCTTAGCAAAATAATCCAAATTAAAAAAATTACCGAAACAAACTTCCAAAATGTTCAAACGAAATGGCATGCATCCAATCGTGGGATCTGGATTGTATAAAAGGCGAGTTGCCATAGTCTGAGTATCATTCTAGGGCCATCTATGCTGGTATACACACATGGTCTTACACCTTGTCGTACTGATGAGCCGTAAACGACGAAATCAGCACTTTTAGTTTTTCGTTTTCTGTTAAACAATTGGAAGTAGGAATAAGAATTGTGCGAGTGGCTTTTGAATGTAATTTTGTAAAAAAATATTGTCTTTTTTCGATGCTCGCATCGTTACTTCTCCAATTTCGGTTTTTTGAGGCAACTCCATTAATACTATGTCGCCCGCGGCCGGTTATTACGAAAATCTCTTTATGTGATCGAGGTTGGGATTCTAATAGACAAATATGTTTGTCCAAAAACAAGTCGAGGAACTCTGAGGCTTCGTTAACATGTAAGTAATGCAGATCCAACATATCTGGAAAAAGTTATTAAAAAGCCCTATGTTAAAAACGGCAAATGCTGGTTGGTTGGCAGGCCTATTTTCGGTAATCCAAATTACTAAAAATTACCGAAAGTTACTGAAAATTACCGAAAATTACCGAAAATTACCGAAAATTACTGAAAATTACCGAAAATTACTGAAAATTACCGAAAATTACCAAAAATTACTGAAAATTACCGAAAATTACTGAAAATTACCGAAAATTACTGAAAATTACCAAAAATTCTAATAAATAAAGAAAATTATAAAAACAGAAATTTATAAAAATTACAAAAAATTAGCAAAAATGGCCTGGTGAAGTAAAAAGTCAAAACCTTCTTTATATTTAATTTCGAAAACAAATTTAATTTTCTTTTGTCATTTGAATTGTTATACTTTAATTTTCATGAAACATGTGTTAAAAGACACATCAAATTAAATTCGTTTTACATTTCTAATTGAAATCAAACAAGTTCAAGAAAAAATTTGAATTAAACATCCACTGCTATTTTCATAACGTGGCTTCGTTCTTCCTTAATATTCTTTGCATAGTAGACAACATGCGAGTGACCTGCGACAGTGTGCTGTCAAATTTATCACAATATTTATTTTTGTTGTGGCATCTTAAACTTTAAAAATTATAGAAAAACATAACCAAAGACCCGTACGTATCAGAATAGATGTGACAAACAGAATAGATGTGGCAAAGTGACTCGAACGTACCTAGATATACAAATAAGCAAACAATCCAACGTTTACTGTTCTTTTACTGTAACAATTTCAAAGATCCATAGAAATTACCCAAGGTAATGTCAAACGCCCTACCGAAGTACGTCTCAGACCATTCAAATCTAGAAAAGCTTATATCCAAGGACTAAGTCGTTTTTCCCTCAAACCCAGAAACACATGTTATCTAAAATTTTATTGTCTACAACTTTGTCCTTGGAAGCAACTTTCTACCTCTCATAGTTCTGGAGATCTGGGTCATCCTGCCCAATTATGGAAGTGGCCATATACCAGGATTGGGCCATATCTGCCCAAAACCCTGAAACACGTGTTCGCTTATATTTAATTATCTACAACTTCGCAACAATCATTTTGGGCAGAGAAATTTATTTTCGCCCATTCCATGGCTCACAGTGCCCAGACCCCTGACCCGATTCAACAAAAAAAAAAAATTCCCCAGTTTTTTGAGCAATTTCCGTGCGTTACTTGCCGAGATATTTGCGAAAAAGTTTCACCGACTCTCGAAAAACCATGTTTTTGGTCACTTCCTCGACCATATCTCCGGAACCACTTCATTGATTTTGCTCATCTTCGAACTTGAATCATGGGAGGCAGGCACCTTTCAGGAAAAAAAAAAGGTTTAGGCTGATCGGTTGAGCCGTTTGGAAAAAAATGTGGAGACAGACAGACGGACAGACGGACGGACAGACGGACGGACGGACATTTTTTTTATTGCTGATTCGTCATATTTAGACGATAATAGATGCATCCCCCCAACTCCCACGTCGACCTACCCCATGTTACAATAAAATTGTTTGTAGTAAACGTATAGGACCTTTGTACTTCGTACGGGTCCAATAAACTAAAACAACTTGATTTTTTTTTTAAAGCAGAGTATTAATGTATAGAATGAGGGAAATATAATTCCAAAAATTAAAAGCGATTAGTGAAAAGTACGAACTTTTTGAAAAAGATAATTAAGTATTGATCGGTCAGATTTGTAGAACCGTTTCGTTTTTACTTTGAAAATCAACTGTATTCCTGTTGAAATTATGAGTCAAAAATGAATTTGGGTATTACGGCATTTTTCCTTCTGGTGCTGTGCTTCTGGAAAAACATTTTTAAACCGCTCTTGCTCTTTTAGTGTTGAACTTTCATGGGGCTTTCTATTTTTTTGATCCATCCATAGCTTCGTCGCAGTACTCGGATCGAATTCCGCGACCGTTGTCATATATATTAACACATTAACATTAACATATAGATAGTTAAACAATGTTAACCCAGTTAAACTTGTTCGGTCAATAGCTTTCAGTTTGTTATATTCGTCTGTATAAATCAGAGCAAGAAGTGAAGAAAGATCGACATGACGTACTAATCAATCGTTCCACATCCGCCGAATGGGGCTTCGCCGCCACAACTCGAGCCGAAGCAAGTTTTATAATGTGATGGTACAAGCGTGCATAATTGCTGTAAGCTGCTTAATGGATTGGTGAATTCATGTCCAGCAAGCAGCTCTGCATCGCGTCGATATTCAAGGAAGAACGTAGCCTCATCGCGATCAGGTACAATTGTTATGTAACATAATTTGAGCCTTTCCGTCGGTGTTATTTCAAGCAAAACTTCCAGGGCCTCTTGCAATTCAATGTCGTAATCAAGTCTGATATTTTGAAATTTTGAAAGCAAAGCATCAATGATGGACTTTCGCTTAGAAACGTTGAAAACACAAGTTGACTTCTGACTACATCGTCCTTGATTCTCTAATAACTTGTGTCCGTAACAATATTTTCCATCATTCTTGACTTTAACGTTCGCTAGAAACAGTTCTTCCCAACCGTTACCAATAGGTGCATTCACTGCGTTTCGCAAGATGTCAAATAATTTGCACTTTATCGGTTGAATATTGAGAATACTGATAGTGTTACTTTCAAACTTTTTTTGAACTTTCTTCAACTGCGTCAGTGTTGCTGACAGAGGATTCGAATCGGGTTTCACTAGATGCCTTGCGGTTTTCCGGCCAACGAAAAATAAGTGAGCGACAACAACTTGTATGAAAAGAGTTTATTACAATACGAGTTGACTGAAGCTACAAATTTCTATAAGTCGGAAGATGTTAGTTTTTGCCTACCTAATATTTTAACAAATTACCTACGTTTTCTATTTTGACCGTACTCGAGAACTAGGAGGTCTAGTGACAAACTTGCAAGTTTATAAATCGAAGCGACTAAGGCATTAACAATGGACTGAATTTCGAAAACGTCTTCGAAGCAATAAACGAAAGAAAATTCGTTAAAAATTTATTGTTCATTTATTTACAGCTTTCAAAAAATCGTTTGGGTTAATTCGTCATAGTTACTGAAAATTACCGAAAAATTACTGAAAATTACCGAAAATTACCAAAAATTACTAAAAATTACCAAAAATTACTAAAAATTACCGAAAATTACCCAAAATTACTGAAAATTACCAAAAATTACCAAAAATTACTGAAAATTACCAAAAATTACTAAAATCTACCGAAAATTACTGAAAATTACGAAAATTACCAAAAATTACTGAAAATTACCAAAAATTACTAAAAATTACCCAAAATTACTGAAAATTACCGAAAATTCAAAAAAAAATTACCAAAAATAGGCCCTGCTTCACACCCACCCTTTTCTTATGCTGTCAGAGGCAAACTGATATGTCGTTGTGTCTCACATTCGCGAGCATTTTTTGAATAAAAAATTTTGTAACTCAAAAGGGCGTTTCTAATGAATGTTCATGCATTTATTGCAGCACAAGTGTTGTAATGAAAACGGTAAAATTGCTTAGTAAGGAAAAGTGTTGTCCCTTACGCATGCGCAAAGTTATGAAGACTTCAGAACTCGCCACCGGCTTACACTGGCAATATGTTCATTTTAATGGAGTGGCTCAAAACGACTCGATAGCGTGGGTCTATGAGATTGAATTATCAGTTCGTCAGTTCGAAACTCAACCCCGTATGGATTTGTTTCGATTATAACATTTGTAAACAAAAACAAAGCTGACGTTTTTGGAACGATATTATCGCCCAGTGGTATGACAATATCGTTGAGCTACAACAGCGTTACTTCTTGCAAATTCTGCATTACCGGCGAAGAATCAAAAACTAATATCGTGATAATATCGCCCTGACAAGAAAATACAGTGGGCGATTTCGCCCGCTCAATTTATTAACAGAACAGTAAGAACTTTCATGTAATGAAAGGATCTCAAAAAGTAGAACCACAAAAGTAGCGAAACTTGTAAATAACGATCTAGCCTCTTACCCTTTGTTGGTTGTTAAGAGAGGTAAGCTCCCGAAACTCTACTAAAAACCTGTCCCGACCCGAATCAATCTGTCGGGTCGGGTCGGGTTTTTCAAACTTATTTTTTTGTCGGATCTGGTTTGAATTTTTGTTTTTTTTTTTGGTCGAGTTGGGTTGGGTTTCAAGACTTCAACTAACAAAAAACAAATTCACTCAATTATTTTCTAAAAATTTAGTTTAAAAAGGATTTGAAATACAGGAATCATACAAATCAGAAACTTGTCGGATTTCATTTTTCCGTTCCTGCAAAATTTTTTTACAAAAAGTTCGGGTTCGGGTCGGGTTTGAAATTATTATTTCAGATCGGGTTCGGTTCGGGTGGGGTTTGAATTTTTATTTTGGCTCGGGTCCCATTTGGAAAAAAGGGTCGACCCGCACACCTCTAGTTGTTAAGAGACATTAAGGGATATTATTTGTATTTACTGACTTACAGACGAACATTACTGATAAAATTGTTTGTCCGTATTTTCATTATATCACCTGTATTTTTGATAGTTGACAGCTGATAGTAAGTTCTAGAGATGAGCGGGTCGACCTTTTTTCAAAACCCGACCCGGACCGAACGCAACCCGAAATTTTTTTTCGAAACCCGAAACCCGCTACCCGAACTGTTTCGAAGCCCGACCCGGACCGAGTACGACCCGATTAAATTTGTCGAAACCCGAAACCCGAACTTTTTCGATACAAGACCCGGCAAGAGCCCGACCCGATCGAAATTTTCAAAACCCGAAACTCGTGAACCCGATAAAAACAATTCGGGTTCGGGCCGGGTTTTTCATAGTTTCGGGCGACCCGCTCATCTCTAGTTAGCTCGCAACATTTTCATTTTAACGGAGATGTTATTGGCCGACAGACAATCACCGAGCGTAACAATTGTTAACATAACATAAAGGTGATGTAATGTATGTAACCCACAATTATTTATTTTTTCGAATATCGTGCTCTTCAGCAGAAGAAACACGGGACACGCCCTTGTGGGGAACTTTAGGCTCTTTGGTAAAACCAGCCCGAATGTAAAGTATTTGGGAGTTATTCTCGACCAAAAGCTCAAATGGATCGAGCAAGTCAGAAACAAAGCGGAAAAAGCGATGTCTGCTTTCTGGATCTGTCGGAGGGCTTTTGGAAGGGACTGGGGTATACCGTCTAGAGCCGTTATGTGGATTCCGATGGGGCACAGGTAGGCTTCACTGATGGATCAAAGACTGAGCAGGGAACGGGAGAAGGAACAACGGCTAATAGAGCACTAATATGCTCGGACAGCGAGTCGGTAATCAAAGCACTCGCGTCACCTGTCACAACGTCTAGATTGGTTGGTGAGCTAAAGGCGACTCTATATCGACTGGGCATGAACAATCAGATCACAGTGGCTTGGGTCCCAGGGCACGCCGGCATAGACGGCAATGAGAGGGCAGATGAGATGGCCAGACAAGGCTTAGCAAATGTTACCGTCGGCCCAGAGCCCTTCATCCTAATGCCACACTCCCTGTGTGTTAGAGAGATAAGAGCCTGGGTACGAACGGAATCCGCAAAACTTTGGAGCGCATACGATGGAGGAGCACATACGAAGCTCTTATTTCCGGTTCCTGACGAAAAGTGGGCCAAGGAGCTGGTTGGCATGGACCGTAATAGCATAAGGAGGACAGTAGGAGCTATTACGGGGGACTGTAACTTGAACAAGCACTTGGCGAGGATGAAGATCGGAAATGATCCAAATTGCAGTTGCAGAATGTACGAAGTACTATACTCTGAGAAGCAGAATACTGGGTGCTCGTGTGGTTTCACCTTCAGAGATCCGAAAACTAGGACCTGTTGCTTTAAACAGGTTCCTAGTGGGAACTGGGAGGTTCGAATGATTTACATGATGAGCAAGATGAAACAAAGGATCAATAGATCTGTGTTTCGAGTCCGGAAACGCACGTCCTAACTTGATAAATCTAAAAACCCAATTATTTGATAGCTACATACCAGGCATAGGTTACTAGTGAAATTTTTCTGAAAAATTAAATAATTGCGCCAAGAATCTTTCGCTTAATTGTTTTTTGTTCTATTAAATTCAAGAAAAACACAGTAGAACATCGCAACTTTTTTCGGGCTTGGGTTTGATTTTTTACATTGGATCATGTTCGGGTTCGAATTTTCATTTTGGATTGGGTTCGGTTCGGGTTTCATTTGGAAAAAGGGGTCGAACCGCACACCTCTACTTTTAAGACGGCATAGGAGTCTGATGTCTTCAAAAAAATCTTTATTTTTAAGACTTTTTGGTACTTCCCACTAAGCTCTCTGGTCCGCAAACAGCACTGGCCGAAGGATATCTACAATGTTTTTGAAATTTCAAATCTTTGTGCGTCTGATGGTACATTAGGTTTTGCTGGCTTCCGCTATCAGCGACCTCTACAGCTCTTTCAAAATCGGACCACAGATCGACTTTTGACGATTTTTAAAATTTTTAAAAAATTTTCCTCATCAACCTACACAAATAAGACCAATTCAGTCTAATCCCAAAAATCATTGCGAAAATCTCACGAATAAACGTTCTCAGCGACTTTCGTGCAGAGGTACTTTTCAACAACTGCCATAGTCGAACAAAATTTTTTGGAAAAAAAAATTTACTTCTACGATTTACTCAGGATAGCCCAGAGATTCGATTAAGACCAAATTTTCGAAAATCAAAGATGTTATGCATGTGAGCTTCATACAACCTAGTTGAGATATTCGCGAATTCACTAAATGTCAGATGCTTACATAACCCAGCGAACAATGAGTTGTATATAATAAAAGTGGCGCTGTCCCGTGTGTTTTTAATACACAATGTCAATTCGAATGCTGCTAAAGTAATTTTTTTCCTCTGCTTTAGGGGATAAACGTGCATATAACGCTTAACTTCCGAATGATACAGCCAAAAAGATAACTTACATTGGATGCTTGGAAATCATCTATTAATTCGGAATCAATTTTGTGAACTCCTCAACTCACTCGTGTGTTTTTAAGCAACTCGCTTTGGAAACTGTTATTTTGACCTGTGCAGTTGCAAACTCTACACTCGTTAAAACAAAAGTTTCATGCTTGTTGCTTAAAACCCCCTCGTGAGTTTGGCTCGTATCACAAAATTGAATCTCCATGTAATCATCCTCATCCACTGTAATATACAATTTCTCTTTTTAGATTCTGATCAACATTATTTTAACATTAATGAAAAAACATAACCAAAGACCCGTACGTATCAGAATAGATGTGGCAAAGAGACTCGAACGTATCTAAATATACAAATAAACAAACAATCCAACGCTTTCTGTTCTTTTATAACTGTAAGAATTTCAAAGATCCATAGAAATTACCCAAGGTAATGTCAAAGGCCCTATCGAAGTACGTCTCTAGAAAATGTAGAAAAGCTTATGTCCAAGGACTAAGTCGTTTTTCCCTAAAACCCAGAAACACGTGTTATCTCAAATTTTATTGTCTACAACTTTGTCCTTGGAAGCAACTTTCTACCTCTGATAGTTCTGGATATCTGGGTCATCCTGCCCATTTATGGAAGTGGCCATATACCAGGATTGGGCCATATTTCGTCAAAACCGTGAAACACGTGTTCGCTTAAATTTAATTCTCTATAACTTCGCCTTTGGAACTAACTTTCTAGCTCTCACAGTTCTGGAGATCCGGGTCATCCTGCCCAATTATGAAAGTGGCCATATACCAGGATTGGGCCATATTTCCCTAAAACCCTGAAACACGTGTTGCCTTTGACAGTAAATCTCCATGTTGCATAGTAGGGTGGGTCGAATTATTTTTTTCATTTTTTTCGGGAAACGTTGGGGTCAGGCTGTACCCGGAATGGTCCAAGAAAAGTTTCTACATACTTGGATTTTTTTAAAAATTCGATCTACTATTGCCGGGAAGCGGAAAACTGGTTTTTGGGCTTGATTTACGAATTGATCACATTTAGACACTAATTTCTATTTCAAATAATAATGAATATGAATGGATCTATCTGTGCCGAAGAACTGGGGACTAGTAGCTACTAGAACCGGCAAAAGAAAGGTTTCCGAAGAGAAATTGTCTCCGAGCTACACACTGTTAAAGTTGCCGAAGGTCAATTTTCACACATATTTTTCGACTTTGATGTCATAGATCGGACTTAAAGGGGGGTGGTGGGAAATTTGTCCTTATGTGTTTGGATATTGGCTTTAATGGAGATTTTAAAACAAAGATGGTTTTGAAGTTTGACGATGAACTCATAAAGTGCGATGAATTTAGATAAATCTCCATTTTTAGTGTAAAAAGTAACAACTTCAAACTAAGCAATTTTTGTTCAACAAAATGCGTCACTGTGCATTGCATAGTGTTTTTTTGTATCGAATTGTGGGATGATAGCACGAGATCTCAGTGTTGCTCTTTATAGCCATCGCGATATTCGGGACCATCAGCCTTTATAATGCTTCCGTAACTAGCTATAACATGAATACACATAGGGTGGATCGTTTTGAACTTTTGATTTTTAATTCTCAATGCACATGGTTTTCCACATCCCCAGGGCCCCCAGATTACGAATATATCAGCCG
>CM055404.1:106121452-106185174 GCA_029228625.1 Pseudolycoriella hygida | reverse complement strand
CCTGAAACACGTGTTGCCTTTGACAGTAAATCTCCATGTTGCATAGTAGGGTGGGTCGAGTTATTTTTTTCATTTTTTTTTTTCGGAAACGTTGGGGTCAGGCTGTACCCGGAATGGTCCAAGAAAAGTTTCTACATACTTGGATTTTTTTAAAAATTCGATCTACAATTGCCGGGAAGCGGAAAACTGGTTTTTGGGCTTGATTTACGAATTGATCACATTTAGACACTAATTTCTATTTCAAATAATAATGAATATGAATGGATCTATCTGTGCCGAAGAACTGGGGACTAGTAGCTACTAGAACCGGCAAAAGAAAGGTTTCCGAAGAGACATTGTCTCCGAGCTACACACTGTTAAAGTTCCCGAAGGTCAATTTTCACACGTATTTTTCGACTTTGACGTCATAAATCGGACTTAAAGGGGGGTTGTGGGAAATTTGTCCTTATGTGCTTGGATAGTGGCTTTAATGGAGATTTTAAAACAAAGATAAATCTCCATTTTTAGTGTAAAAAGTAACAACTTCAAACTAAGCCATTTTTGTTCAACAAAATGCGCCACTGTGCATTGCATAGTGTTTTTTTGTATAGAATTATGGGATGATAGCACGAGACCTCAGTGCTGCTCTTTGTAGCCATCGCGATATTCGGGACCATCAACCTTTATTAATGCTTCCGTAACTAGCTATAACATATATACACAATGTGGATCGTTTTGAACTTTTGATTTTTAATTCTCAAGGTACATGGTTTTCCACATCCCCCAGGGCCCCTAGATTACGAATATATCAGCCAGCCGCTTTTTTTTAATTGACGTTTTAAGGGTACTGACCGAGCGATTTCCGAGTAGAGAATTTTCATACGCATTTTCATACGCAATTTTCAACGTATAGGGTGTAATTTCAAAGAAAATGGAATAAGATAAGCGTTAAAAATGGATTCAGACATGTGCGCTTCAAATATCGAATTTGGTTAGGCTTTAAGTGCCAACTGGAATGAAAACTGCTGTTTATTCATATTTGGACCGACAAGATATTGTTTTAACTTCGAAAAAGGAGAAAAAATTGTTTTTCGACGCAAAAAATACTACTTTTTATGGGATTTGAGGCCAAAAGTTACAAAAATGTAAGAATTATTTATTAGTTTACAATTTCTGCTGGGGCGTTTTTCCTCTAAAATGTGAACAAAATGAAAATTTTGCACTCCAAGCTCAATTCTGAGCTCATTTTCGGATTCCTCATGAAATTCTAGGATAAAATAAGCTTTTAGTCGATATCATACCACTTTAAAAGTTTCCTTGTATGTAACTTCAAAGTTGACTCATTCATAGCTGTGAACCACAAATCCAACTTTGATGACCTGCAGTTCTTACATACTTGATTTTCTTCATTGACAATGTTCAGAGGAAATAAACTTTGGACTGTCCCTGACATTTTCTCTGAAGACAACTATAACGTAACTTTCGAAGCTTCTGCGCAGTGACTGCTTGGAAAAGCCTTTACACGACGAAAATTCTCTACTCGGAAATCGCTCGGTCGGTACCCTTAAAACGTCAATTAAAAAAAAAACGGCTGATATATTCGTAATCTTGGGGCCCTGGGGGATGTGGAAAACCATGTGCATTGAGAATTAAAAATCAAAAGTTCAAAACGATCCACCCTAATTGTGTACATATGTTATAGCTAGTTACGGAAGCATTAATAAAGGTTGATGGTCCCGAATATCGCGATGGCAATAAAGAGCAACACTGAGATCTCGTGCTATCATCCCATAATTCTATACAAAAAAACACTATGCACAGTGACGCATTTTGTTGAATAAAAATGGCTTAGTTTGAAGTTGTTACTTTTTACACTAAAAATGGAGATTTATCTCAAACTCATCTCAGGACAAGTCCCACGTCCAAACGCATTGCTTGATTGAATGCGAACCAGCTGTATACTCAACACCGACTTCCTTCGAACAAATTTACTGCTTCAGGAAGGCGCCATACAGCTTAATCCGTGACGAGCTGGCTAAGATTGATTTCGATATTCTATTCGATGGAAAAAATGTAGATGACATGCTCAAAGCTCTATATGACATATGCCATGAAATTTTTGATAATTTCATTCCCAAAGCTTCACTCCGCACGACGAATCATCCCCCGTGGTTTGATGGTAAATTAACTAATCTTAAGAATAGAAGAAATCGAGAATATAATAGATTCCTCAATAAATCCGCTAAAAACCCAATGAACAAAGATATGTCTTCGTTTATAGCCGCTAAGGAGGATTTTGAAAAATACCGTGACGAACTTTACAACTCCTTCGTTCGTAATCTGGCATCTAACTATCATAAACAACCGAGAAAGTTCTGGAATTACATTAACTCAAAATATAAGAGAAGTAGCCTTCCGGGAAAGATGTCTTATGGCAATGAAAATGCAACGAACGACGCTGAGAAAGCTAACTTGTTCGCCAGATATTTTTCTTCTGTTTATAAAAAACACCCTAATGACGCTGATGATGATGCAAAGTTGCTTTCTTTTATTAACTCACGGAATGACGCTGGTTTCTCTAACATTGTGATAACAAAGGATATCGTGACGAAAACTCTGATGAGTATGGACTTAAGCAAAGGGATTAGTCCAGATAAAATGGCACCGCTATTTCTCCGTGAATGCGCCGAAGTATTATCAGTGCCACTTTCAACGATCTACTCGAGATTTCTGTTAGAATGCCATTATCCCACCCTCTGGAAAACAGGTCACGTGACTCCAGTCTTCAAATCTGGCAAGAAGACGGATATCACCAATTACAGGGGTGTTTATATTTCTCCAAACTTTGCGAAGGTGTTCGAAATGATAATTTTTGACCAATTGAACTACAACATCTTTCCACAGTCATCATTATCCCAACACGGCTTCTTTCCTGGCAGAAGACTTGAATCCAATTTGATGGAATTATCGATCATGGTACATGAATCATTTGACAACAACGAGCAAACTGACTTATTTCTCGCCGATATTCATAAAGCCTTCGACGTTATACGATCTCCTAAACTGACGATGAAGCTATCTTCGGACAAGTACCGAATCTGCAACTCAGTCGTGTTATGGTTCCGTTCGTTTTTCAAAGGAAGGAAGCAAAGGGTTAAGATAAACTCCACCAAATCAGATTTGATAGATGTTCTATCTGGAATCGGTCAAGGATCGATATTAGGTCCATTGATGTTTCTGGTGTTCTTCGACGACTCTGATTGCCCTTCTGGTCCAACAAGAAACATCAACCTGGCTGATGATAAGAAAATCGTTCATAACAGCATCACCACAATGGAAGACACACATTACATGCAAGATTCAATAAACAATTTTATTAAATGGTGCTCTGATAATGACTTTGAGCTAAATACTGACAAATGTAAAATAATCACCCTATCTCGAAAGCGCTCGCCTATATTAGCGGAGTACCACATGAACGGCAAGACGATCAAACGTGTTCATAATGTGGAGGACATTGGTGTTACGTATGACAATAGTTATTCCTTTAATGAACACTGGGAACTGTCGATAAATAAATCTAAGTCTATGCTTTCATTTGTTAAGCGTCAATGTTATGGACGTTTTAATGTTGACACAGCCACTATGCTTTACTCCGCCATAGTTCGCTCTCATCTGGAATTTGCCAGTACGATTTGGGCACCGCATCAAGCAGTTCACATCCAGTCGTTAGAAAGTATTCAAAGACAGTTCGTGTTGTACGCTAATCGCAATCGATTTGTCAGTGAAGACGATGATAGCTACCGTCTTCGCCCTTACATTGATAGGTGTGATGAACTCAATCTGAAATCTTTGCTGAGACGTAGAACCAATGCAGCAGTTTTCTTCATCCACGATGTTTTGACTGGAAGAGTGAACTCTCGTTTCATTCGCGACAAGATTAAGTTCGATGACGGCTCGCGAGTTTTGCGAAAATCCTCATTAATTAGAATCACGGGTTCCGTTAATCAGTACTCACAATTCTCGCCTTTCAACTTCGCATGCCGGCTATTCAACCTTGCTGCAAACCACGTAGATCCAACTCTTCCGTCTCGCGAGCTCAGAAATGAGGTCCATAAGCTCCGTGACTCGGTCTTTGATAAATTTGGCATGGTTGGATAATGTGTTTATTTAGTGCTTTCTTTTCACTACGCGATGGAGCATTTTTGACGAGCTATTTTAGCAATCTTTATTTTATATTTTTGACTATGCTGATTTGGCAAATTTTATATTCAACTTTCGACGATGTTCTTCTAACAATTTTTATTTATTTATCTTTAAAATATTTTGACGATGTTCTTTCAACAATTTTTATTTATTTATTTTTTAAATATTTTGACCTGAATTCATTTCATTTATATACTCGTTAATTATTTCACTTGATTTTGATTCTGTTTTTTGTAATATTTGTTTTTGATCCTTTCTCTATGTTAAAGTTATTAATGTTAATCAAATATTATAACGATTTCATGGTTTTTTAACGAGAGCTATGGCAGCAGTCATAGCTACTCTTTTTCCATGTCAGCTAGAAAATAGTAGACAATAAAATTATATATCATCATCTAAATTCATCGCACTTTATGAGTTCATGGTCAAACTTCAAAACCATCTTTGTTTTAAAATCTCCATTAAAGCCACTATCCAAGCACATAAGGACAAATTTCCCACAACCCCCCTTTAAGTCCGATTTATGACGTCAAATTCGAAAAATATGTGTGAAAATTGACCTTCGGGAACTTTAACAGTGTGTAGCTCGGAGACAATGTCTCTTCGGAAACCTTTCTTTTGCCGGTTCTAGTAGCTACTAGTCCCCAGTTCTTCGGCACAGATAGATCCATTCATATTCATTATTATTTGAAATAGAAATTAGTGTCTAAATGTGATCAATTCGTAAATCAAGCCCAAAAACCAGTTTTCCGCTTCCCGGCAATTGTAGATCGAATTTTTAAAAAAATCCAAGTATGTAGAAACTTTTCTTGGACCATTCCGGGTACAGCCTGACCCCAACGTTTCCGAAAAAAAAAAATGAAAAAAATAACTCGACCCACCCTATTGCATACTTAAGGAAATATATACGAAAAACTGTTTTCGTATGGCCAAGAATCTCAATTTCGTCCATTCCATTTGTCCCAGTGCACAGACCGTTGTACCGATTTCCACAAAATTTGTTTCCCAATTTTGTGACATCAAATGCTTTCATTTGACACCAAAATGAGGAATTTCCGTGCTATACTTGCTGAGATATTTGCAAAAAAGCTTCACCGACCTTCGAAAAACCATGTTTTTGGTCACTTCCTCGACCATATCTCCGGAACCACTTTATCGATTTTGCTCATCTTCGAACTTGAATCATGGGAGGCATGTACCTTTTCAGGAAAAAAAAAGTTTAGGCTGATCGGTTGAGCCGTTTGGAAAAAAAAGTGGAGACGGACAGACAGACATTTTTTTATTGCTGATTCGTCATCTCTAGACGATAATAGATGCATCCCCCCCACCTCGATCTACCCCATGTTACAATAAAATTGTTTGTAGTAAACGTATAGGACCTTTGTACTTCGTACGGGTCCAATCATTTTGTAGCTTTTCGTAGTTTACTTTATTGTACCCGTACGAAGTACAAAAATGTCCTATACGTTTACTACAAACAATTTATTTTATTGTAACATGGCGTACATCGAGGTGGGAGTTGGTGGGATGCATATATTATCGTCTAGAGATGACGAATCAGCAATAAAAAAATGTCTGTCTGTCCTTATTCACTTTTTTTTCAAACGGCTGAACCTATCAGCCTAAGCTTTTTCTTTCCCTGAAAGGTACATGCCTCCCATGATTCAAGTTCAAAGATGAGCAAAATCGATCAAGTGGTTCCGGAGATATGGTCGAAGAAGTGGAGGTCGGACATGAAATTTTCGAGGGTCGATGAAACTTTTCCGCAAATATCTCAGCAAGTATAGCACGGAAAGCATTTGATGTCACAAAACTGGGAAAAAAGTTTTGTGGGAATCGGGTCAGGTGTATGGGCATTGGGACCAATGGAATGGACGAAATTGAGATTCTTGGCCATATACGAAAACCGTTTTTCGTCTATATTTCCTTAACTATGCAAAATGGAGATTTACTGTCAAAGGCAAAGTTGTAGAGAATTAAATTTAAGCGAACACGTGTTTCACGGTTTTGAGGAAATATGGCCCAATCCTGGTATATGGCCACTTCTAGAATTTTAAGGATGACTCATATCTCTAGAACTGTGGCAGTTAGAAAGTTGGTGGAAAATAAAGGTCTCAGATGTCAAAAGACGTACTTCGGTAGGGCCTTTGACTAGGGAATTCAACCGGTAAATTTTTTTCCGGTAACTACCGGTAAAGATAATTACCGTTTACCGGTAAATGGAAATTTTTTACCGGTTGAGACCACGGTAACAGATTTCAAATTTACAGCACAAAAAAATGAGAAAAATGACATCAAGACCATCTACCATTCTCTTTTTTTCGATAATGATTATTTCCCTGAGACAGAAAAACCTTATTATGTGTCATATAATAAAAATTCTTGAAAATCCGACTCGAAATGTCATGTTTCTTCGAAGGCTAATGTACCTGGTTCCTGGATGAATAACGTTTAGTGAGATTTTGTGGCTCAGAGTAATAGTCTGTATCAAAACAAAATGTTTGTTGAAGTACTCTTTTATACAAAAAGAAAACGAAGCATGAGAATTCTTAAGACATTTCATTTCTTCAAACGGTAGAGTACGATACCGAATTAATTTTCTTTGACAATTTTCGATTTTTTTGGTAAAATATAAGCTTGCGTATATTGAAGGCAGTGGAGACCGGTTTCCATCTAATTCGCCGTCGATCACTTCAACGCCTTATACAAATCTTGTGGCAGCGGGTGCGGCGAGTTCAAATTCTTCAAACAAAACCAATAAAGATTTGCATTTTCTCAAGTAACATTAAACACTTAGAAAAACGTAGCCTATCAACGAAATTTCTTGCAGTTTCAAGTTATTTTGTATAAGGAAGGAAGGTCAAAATTGAGAAAATTCTCGTGCTGGTACAATTACACCCATAGAAGTAATATTTTACTATGGCTGTTCTTCCAATACTTCCAATTGTTCAACAAAAAATCGAAAAACTAAAAGTGCTGATTTCGTCGTTTACGACTCATCAGTACACCTTGTCTTAAGACCATGTGTATATCAGCAACGATGGCCATAGAATGATACTCAGACTAAATGTCAACTCGCCTTTTATACAATCCAAATGAAAATAATGTGTATAAGGAAGGACTCAGTGGAATATTTGAGGTAGTCTTTATGTCATTTTCTTAAAGGTGTCATCCGGTTGAGTAGTAAAGGGCTACGTGTCATTTGTAAAAAATGGGTGTTCAGTCCGTGAAATCGTCTCTTCGTCCAATACTGATACCATCCGTGAAGCTCGTCAACCATTTTCGTAATCCACCGCATGCTATATGCTGAATATTTCTTGAGAATATAACCCTCAACACAACGTCAATTATGTGAACAAACACGAACCATTCTACCGCTGTAAACAATGTAAATGCTAAAGAAACTGAGTGTACACAAATGTATTTTCGTTCACTTTTAGAAAAAAGTTACCAGTTTGTATGGAAAACAATGGTGAACGCAAGCAAATTCACAAAGTTTGCAAAGTAGACGTGTTGTAATGTAAGGAACGGTATGTTTTCATTCAATTTGAAAAGACCATGTAGTTAGAGTAAAAAAGAGGCAAATAACGTTCCCTTCATTACATACCGTTGGAATGAGCCATATGGGTAAAATTTTACTTTAGTGGCAGTATCCCGGAGAGGGGAGGGGAAGGGGGGGATCGAAATCGGATGTCCAGCAGATGATAAATCCGTTGGACCGTTGGAAGTAGGTGGCGCTCGCGTTCCGTTCAAAAGTTATGGCGATTCAAAGTTTGAAATTTTCAATGTACTGAAAGTTTAAAAAAAGACTGGAAAATAGAGTGTGAGACGTTGTAAAATGGTGGTATTAGCCATGAATGTAGCGCGTTAGCTGTGTAAACATCCGCTAAGAATTCACTTACCCAGGATACGCCACGGGGAGGCTGTTTACGAGTATCCCATTGGCCCGAAGGCCGGACATGACAGTGTGGTGGGGACCCCTTGTTTCGTCAATCGCAAAATATTTAAAGACTCCAAACCCCCCGCACTGTCATGTCCTTTTAAACAGAATTTAGCGCTTTACTTTGGCGCTTTAACTACTTCTTCATCTTCTGTTGCCTGGAAAATAGTGTGTGAGACGTTGTAAAATGGTGGTATTAGCCATGAATGTGGCGCTTTAGCTGTGTAAACATCCGCTAAGTATTCACTTACCCAGGATACGCCACGGGGAGGCTGTTTACTTGTATCCCATTGGCCCGTAGGCCGGACATGACAGTGTGGTGGGGACCCCTTGCTTCGTCAATCGCAAAGTATTTAAAGACTCCAAACCCCCCGCACTGTCATGTCCTATTATTTCATGGGTGCATGTTGTGACGTTAACGTTGCTTCGGGCGTTCGTCGAGGAAAGTAACTTTTTTTAAACTTTCACTACATTGAAAATTTCAAACTTTGAATCGCCATAACTTTTGAACGGAACACGAGCACCACCTACTTCCAACGGATTTATCATCTGGTGGACATCCGCTTTCGATCCCCCCCCTCCCTCTCCCCCCTCCGGGATACTGCCACTAAAGTAAAGTTTTTCCACAGTACGTTCGTTCCTAGTACATCTCATGGATGGCACTGGGTTTGTCGCACAGCTTACCTCTGGCACAGTAAAAACTTTCCGGTAATGAAATGATCTCAAATAGTAGAACAAAAAAAAGTAGCGAAACTAGTATATAATGATCTAGCCCCTAACCCTTCATGGGTTGTTAAGGCAAATTATTATTATTATTATTATTATAGATGAACAGTATTCGAACAAATCACTTCAAAAAAATGAGACGAACATCTCATGCTGAAGTTTGACACTTGTGTTCCAAATTGAGAATGAGAGCTACATTACACATCAATTTTACGCTCTCTCATTAGTCAAACCATGAAAAAAGAGAGTCAGTTGTTTGTTTACCCTCATTTTTTGTCAATCGCAATGTGTAACTAGAATACTCTTTTTTGTCGTTACGCTCATCGCTCTCTCTTTCGGAACAGAAGTGTCAAAATCTCAATTTATGTTCAATTTACCGCCTTTACCGTTTACCGGTAAATGAAAAAACGTTGGTAAATGAATTCCCTACCTTTTACATTTCCTTGGATAATTTCTACGGATCTCTTAAATCCTCATAGCTCTAAAAGAAGTTAACACATTGATTTGTTTACTTATTTTTGTTGTTTAGATACGTTCGAGTCTTTTTGCAATATCTATTCTATCTGCCACATCTATTCTGATACGTACGGGTATTTGGTTCTGTTAGCTTTAACGTTTAAAACGACATTTCGACAGTTGTAATAGACCGAATTTTGATCCCAACAAACTCATTTGTACCATATGATAATAATCATTTAAGTTTAACCTTAAAGAAAAGAGACCTTAACAGGCCTCAGCTGATCCTTTACTTACAAATTGCTTTCGATGCTCATGCATGGAAAGAAGAATTCGTTTTTCGAAAGATTCTGTAACTCTTTGAAACATTTCTGCGTCAGCAATCAAACAACCGTCCTCAATTCGAACGAAAAACTTTGCCCTTCAAAAATCCCCAAAAAAAAGTTGCTAAATCTGGGGAACGTGGAGGCCAAGCAACGGGGCCTTGTCTTCCAATCCATCGATTAGGAAAGACTAAGTTCAAATAGTCTCTAACTAAACGAGCATAATGTGCAGGCGCTCCGTCCTGTTGAAAAATAATTTCATTCCAAAGAAAATTTTGCCGAGATGCCGAAGCTCGTATGAATGACACATACAATGTGGTTATGAAGTAGAAGAATGTACTTTGGTCCATCTAAATTGCCGTCTATAAAAAAGAGCCAATTATTTCATCTCCTAGACAGACTTGAGCGGCAGACAGACGGCGGCTAAATATGTCGCCGCCGACGCGACGCCGAGTTATATTGACGTCTGAACAACGACCGAGTTCAGTGGCGAATTAACCCATGGGCAAAGTGGGCACGTGCCCACGGCGCTGGAACAGATTGGCGTTAGAAAAAATTGGCACTGTAAACAATTGACATCGGAAGAAGTGGCTATCGTTATGAAAACACGTAATTTCAACTGGCGCGCCAAGAGGTTCAGTACACCAAGTGTGCCTGCGCTGCAACAATGCATATGGTCCATAATGTTCTATTTAGCTTTAGTACACACACTTTCTTCCGAAGGATTTTTGAAAAGCAAGAGCTCGAAGAAACGCGGGATTTGAAAAAGTTTTAAGTAAAACGAAAAAAGAAGAATATTTTTTCCAAAGTGCATCATCTACGAGTCGTGTTGACAGCCATTTCCTAACAAAAATAGATAGCAGCACATTCTACACACTTGACATTTGAAGCAGACTAACTTATTTGAGAATTTTGACGTTTGGAGCAGACTATCTTTAGTTGATGATGTTGACGTTACGAGGATAACAGATGTCGCCTTTTTCATTGAGAAAATTTAGAACGAAACCAAGAAAATATTTTCTATTTCGTTTTCATCTGTAGTTGTCGACGCTACAACACCACTCGGGGATGATCCATCCAAATGGTGCTCGTCTGATTCAAATGTTTTCAATCAATTCCTGAAGAATTCGTCCAAAACGTTAGAGGACATGGATTTTTCTAAATCTCAACAGCACACTTCTGGGAGAAGCCGAACCTGTACACGCACTCTATTCTTCAAACCGAAAGTTAAAGGAGAAATCGTCAGACGAACCTTAGGTAGTTTTTTTTCGGGGTAGGGTCAGGAATTCAGTTCTTCCAATGTCGACGTGGCACGGAAAGAACACGTATTTTTTATAGACTTCTAAAATTTATTTTGAGAGTATTTATTAATTTCTTAACTTTTTGACATTGTAAACAGCTCTATCAAAACCATTGAAAGACCTATTTTTCTGATAATAATTATAAAGCGATTGGCAGATAGTTGGAAAAAATTGTTTATGATTCTGAACCACATTTGATCGACAAACACGTGCTTTGATGGATTTAACCGAAAAGTCTTTTTTCCAGCTATCTTTCAATCACAACAAAAACCTTTTTAAAGGTAGAGTGTGACGTAGTCCGTAAGTCTGCTTCCAAAATTAATGACATCGCTTGAGGTGACGCTATCGCAGATAAAACGCAGAAGTTCGTTTGAATGGAACATTGTGTTAAAAGTTTTGATTTCCTGAAAAAATTAGAGCGCTTTCTTTGAAACAAAATTACGTTTTGTTAAAAAAATTGCGTCACAAATGCCGGACCCACCAGCGGAATAATTTTTCAATACGTTCAGTTTTTACACGCAAAAAATTTAAATTTACTCTAAGAAATCTACGCAATAAGAAACAAAGTCAAATTTTTGCAGCGCAAAAACTGAAAGTACAGTAAAAATTATTTCGCGTTGGGTCCGGCAGTTGTGACGCAATTTTTTTAAAACACAACGTAATTTTTTGTTTCAAAGAAAGCGCTCTAAAATTTTTTCCAGGAAATCAAAAACTTTAACACAAGGTTCCATTCAAACGAACTTCTGCGTATTATCTGCCTCACCTCAAGCGATATCATTAATTTTGGAAGCGGACGTACGGACTGCGTCAACACTCTCCGTTAAAGAGGTTTTGTTGTGATATCAGTCGTTTTGGAATTTTCAGTTGCTGAAAAAATTTTCTATTTTTCCGAAAAAAAATTGTCTTCCGAAAAAATATTCTCCGAAAAAAAAAAAATTCCGAAAAAAATTTTTCTTTAAAAAAAATTTTTTTCCGAAAAAATTTGTTGTCCAACACCTTCGCCTACCATCGGAATACTTTGTGTCACCAATTTTTCCCATTGATTCATATAACTTTCCTGAATAACTGTCTAGGTATTCTTATACAGAATTTAGCAAAAAATCTAAGATGTCGTCACTTTGACAGTTAGCAGCCATTTTCTAAAGATACCAAAAAATTCTCCTAAATAAACTCCATAACTGTCTAGAAGAAACCATCTCTCTACGTAGTGTCATTGCGGAGCTAAAATTCGAAAACCGTAGAAGCATAAACGAAAATCCAAGATGGCGCCGCTATGACAGATGGCAGCCATTTTCTTATGATCCCAAAAAATTTTCCTGACCAAACTCTATAACTTTCTAGAAGAAACCATCTCTCTAAGTAGTGTCATTCAGGAGCTAAAATTCGAAAACCGTAGAAGCATAAACGAAAATCCAAGATGGCGCCGCTATGGCAGCTGCCAGCCATTTTCTAATGATACCAAAAAATTTTCCTGACCAAACTCTATAACTTTATAGAAGAAACCATCTCTCTAAGTAGTGTCATTCCGAAGCTAAAATTCGAAAACCGTAGAAGCATAAACGAAAATCCAAGATGGCGCCGCTATGGCAGCTGGCAGCCATTTTCTAATGATACCAAAAAGTTTTCCTGACCAAACTCTATAACTTTATAGAAGAAACCATCTCTCTAAGTAGTGTCATTCCGAAGCTAAAATTCGAAAATCGTAGAAGCATAAACGAAAATCCAAGATGGCGCCGCTATGGCAGCTGGCAGCCATTTTCTAATGATACCAAAAAATTTTCCTGACCAAACTATAACTTTCTAGAAGAAACCATCTCTCTAAGTAGTGTCATTCCGAAGCTAAAATTCGAAAACCGTAGAAGCATAAACGAAAATCCAAGATGGCGCCGCTATGACAGATGGCAGCCATTTTCTTATGATCCCAAAAAATTTTCCTGACCAAACTCTACAACTTTCTAGAAGAAACCATCTCTCTAAGTAGTGTCATTCAGGAGCTAAAATTCAAAAACCGTAGAAGCATAAACGAAAATCCAAGATGGCGCCGCTATGGCAGTTGGCAGCCATTTTCTAATGATACCAAAAAGTTTTCCTGACCAAACTCTATAACTTTATAGAAGAAACCATCTCTCTAAGTAGTGTCATTCCGAAGCTAAAATTAGAAAACCGTAGAAGCATAAACGAAAATCCAAGATGGCGCCGCTATGGCAGCTGGCAGCCATTTTCTAATGATACCAAAAAGTTTTCCTGACCAAACTCTATAACTTTATAGAAGAAACCATCTCTCTAAGTAGTGTCATTCCGAAGCTAAAATTCGAAAATCGTAGAAGCATAAACGAAAATCCAAGATGGCGCCGCTATGGCAGCTGGCAGCCATTTTCTAATGATACCAAAAAATTTTCCTGACCAAACTCTATAACTTTCTAGAAGAAACCATCTCTCTAAGTAGTGTCATTCAGGAGCTAAAATTCAAAAACCGTAGAAGCATAAACGAAAATCCAAGATGGCGCCGCTATGACAGCTGGCAGGCCTCTACTTAGGGCCCTAGGTCGGTACTTAGGTCGACCCTAGCCCAAAAAATGGTTTTTTCTATGTTGTAGAGCAAATTAAGATGAACATTTTTTTCTGTTTGGGGGTCAATTTTGTGCTTTCGGAAAGGGTTTTTCCCACCGTTTCTTCGGACGGGTTTTTCGATATTGACCTATCGGCAACTTAATGTGGACGTAATTTCACACACTTTAGAGTTAAGGCAATATTTACTTAAGTCCGGACTCACTGAAAATGACTATTTTTTGAACTAAAAAGAGAAAAATTTCAAATTTTCAAATATCACTTGCACTTTTTAAGAAATTCAGTTGTTCTACATGTAAAACCAACCTTCAAGATGCATTCGTCAAGTCGTTTAAAAATTAAAATTAGCTTGTTGTTGCACATAAATGCACTCCCTAAGGTCCTAAGGTCACTCAAGTAAGCGTCATTTTTCTAAAAACTTAACAAAGAGGTCCTTGAATTTTCAATTAAGATAGATTGAATAGTAAAAGAAAAAAACGGAAAACTTATTTTTCGCTTATCACTAATCGCTAATTCACTAATCAGCGATTCCCACAAAACTTTTTTCCCAGTTTTGTGACATCAAATGCTTTCCGTGCTATACGAGTACTTGCTGAGATATTTGCGAAAAAGTTTCATCGACAATCGAAAATTTCATGTCCGGCCTCCACTTCTTCGACCATATCTCCGGAACTGCTTGGCCGATTTTGCTAATCTTCGAACTTGAATCATGGGAGGCATGTACCTTTCAGGGACAAAAAGTTTAGGCTGATCGGTTGAGCCGTTTGGAAAAAAAGTGGAGACGGACAGACGGACGGACATTTTTTTATTGCTGATTCGTCATCTCTAGACGATAATAGATGAATCATCTCTCAATGGGTTTGATAACCTAAATTGTTTCGTAAAACTTGAGCAAAGTTAAAAAGATAGACAGGTTTCGGTAATTAGTCGTTTAAAAATTGACTTTCTTCTGTGAAATTTACTACATGGAAATAAAACCGGTTTATTTAGATTTCCTCATTCATATTATAGATGCGACGGAAATCATTCATCAATTTTGTAATACGAGCCAAACTCACAAGTGTGTTTTTAAGCAACATGCTTTGGAAACTGTTGTTTTGACGAGTCGTAGAGTTTGCATATCCGAGCCGAAGGAAAAGAATCTGGATTTGAACTTAGGTTTCGAAATTATCATTTTGTTCACATTTTGTGAAAAAATCACAATTTCTGTAACTTTTCTCTTCAAATCAACCGTACGTATCAGAATAGATGCGGTAAACAGAGTTGATGTTACGAAAAGACTCGAACGTATTTAAGTAAATATTGCCTTAACTCTTAAGTGCAAGGTTGGGTTCGCTAACGGAAATTTTTGGCGACGCTAACGCTAACGCTAAAATTGAAAAATATTAGCGACGCTACTCGCTACTAGCGAACCACTTTTGAAAGTAGCGAGATTAGCGGTCGCTAGTGGCGGTCGCTAAAACTCGCTATTTTCAAAGAAAGAAAAACAAAATTTTGTTGCAATGGATATATTAAAACGCCAACGGTTGCTATAAGACTAAAATTTTATTAACAGAAACAATTCCAATATCGAATACATATTATGTTTGTTCAGCATAATGTCTGTTTACATGTTTATAATTTATGGTTTCCGTTGCTAGCTAATTTACTTTAACACTTTCCCTTAATGATAATTTGTAAAAATTTTCATTACAAAAGTAAAGACATTCAAACATTCAACGGAACCAACAATCAAAAAATATAATTTTCATTTTTACATTACATGAACACAATTATATCAAAAACATAAATTCATTCGCAAATTTCGTCAGCTTGGTTCATAGCCCTCCGTTAATGTGAAAACTAAAAATTATCAAACTTTGCCGGTATTTCCATTCATTTTTCTTTCGTGATTTTCCTTAATTCGCTTCGAATGATTCCGATATACGAACACGATAAACTCAAAAATTTTGATTCCACAAATTATTGAAGTTAACACCAACATTTCGAGATCGTATGTCTCAAGACCGTTTTCAACTATAACGCTGTTATTAATTTGTCCGTTTGAATCAATATTCGCACTAGGATTGGATGAAAACCAATTTCCCATTTTAATTTTACGTGGAGTAATTTGCTCCTTAACGAATTTTAATTTCAATAATAATCCGATTACTATAGCTTGTCAACTTTGACTAATCAATTGAATGGAAATATCAACTATATCAACTAAAATAGAAATCAAAAAAAAAATTACTAAGCAATTACTGTTCAGTTACCCCAAAAAAAAAACAAATAAGTCAGCTTTAATTTCAGTTTTAATTTCAAAACAAGCCCATACCTCTTGCACAAAAATTATTTTTTTCTTTCGTTACGGCTTTTGTGAGTGCATCAGCGACATTCAAATTAGTTGGCACATGCTCAAGTTCAATGACTCCCTCCTCAATTCTTTGGCGCATGTGGTGATAGCGGATGTCGATATGCTTGGTTCTCGGCCTGTAGGCATCGCTGAGAGCCAATTTTTGGGCACTCTCGTTGTCACAAAGTACCCTCGTTGCACTCTTTGAATTGTTTTCTAACTCTGAAGATAATTGTTTCAACCAAATTACCTCACATATGGCCGAGGACATCGCCATATATTCGGCCTCAGTACTTGACAGCGCCACTGTGGATTGACGTTTACTCTGCCAACTGACCGCTGCATTTGACATGACAACAACATGACCCGTACATGACCGACGTTTATCGATGTCTGACGCCCAATCGGCATCAGTGTAGCAATGAAGCAACGATTTAGATCTGGAAAATTTCATTTTGATTTTCAAAAAAAATCAAAAAATCATCAACATATATGGCAACAAATAAGTTTCTCTTCATGTTAAAATAGATGCACGGATCAGATTTGCACTTACGCAGACCAAATTTGTGTAGAGCTGAATCCAATTTAAGATTCCACAATCGTCCTGCCTGTTTTAGCCCATATAGGGCACGATTTAGTTTGCATACTTTTCCGGTCCCATCGTCGAAACCTTGCGGTTGTTCCATATAGATTTCTTCATCCACCTCTCCTTGTATGAAGGCAGTTATGGCATCAAGTTGATAACATTTCAAATTATTCTCGACTGCCAATGCGAAAAGAAATCTTAATGACGTGTATCTCACCACGGGTGCGAAAGTTTCTGTGTAATCCAACCCTGGCTTTTGAGAACATCCTTTAATCACGAGCCTAGCTTTATATCTCGCAATTTCACCGTTCTGATCTCTTTTGAGTTTGAACACCCACTTGTTTTTTATCGCTTTCTTTCCCTTGGGCAATTCTGTCAATGTCCAGGTTTCATTCAATTTATGAGATTCCATTTCTTCGTTCACGGCTTCAATCCAATTTTGTCTTTCATCACTTGACGTGGCCTCGTCATATGATTTTGGCTCTACAAAGAACGCATAATAAACTAGATTCAATGGAGTAGTTACCTCGGGAATTTTGCCCCTCTTTGACCTAATGGGAGATGTATCATTTTTCTTTTCATCTTCCTCATCTTGTAGGGTCTCGTCCGACGGTATATAGGTTTTATCATTCGGGTCATCAAACGTCTCGTCCATATCAGAGAAACTGTCGTCGATGACAATTGTTTCCATAACTTCATTTGATGCTTTCCCCATTGAATCATCTCCACCTTCGTTTGTAATTTGACTTTGTATTAAACAATCATTTTCAATGTTAACAATTACCTTTTCTTGAGGTTTTTCCAAAAATTTAACATCTCTACTAATAGTCAACTTACGCGTCTTTGGGTCTATACACCTGAATCCTTTAACGTCATCTGGATAGCCAACAAAGATCAATTTACTTGCCCGATTGTCCCATTTTCTTCTTTTTTCTTGTGGTATGTGCACCATAACCTCAGCTCCAAAAATCTTCAATTCTGAAATATCAGGTTTCTCACCTTCGTACAATTCATGTGGTGAAACATTTCCTGTGCTGTTCACGCTTCTATTCAGGATGTACGCGGCCATATGTATAGCCTCTGCCCAGTATGGTTTTGGCAATTTTGCGTCAAGGAGAAGACATCTTGCTTTCTCTGTGAGGGATCTGTTCATGCGCTCGGCTACACCATTTTGCTGAGGAGTGTAAGCGTTACTAAATTGATGACGAATACCATTTGAATTGCAGAAATTCGTGAATTCTTTTGAGTTATATTCTCCACCGTTATCACTACGAACCATTTTAATCTTTGGCTTCCTGGCCGTATCATCCTTGCTGATGTCTTCCACCAGGGTTCCAATTTTACACCCAGTTTGGTTTTCTACAAGGGCCTTAAATTCTTTAAATTTTTGTAATACTTCAGATTTTTGCTTCATAAAATAAACAAATGTTTTCCTTGAGAAATCATCAATGAAAGTAACAAAATACTTAGCATTTCCAATAGATCGAGTCTCCATTGGACCATTAACATCTGTGTGTATTATTTCCAAAATTTTCGTAGCTCGTGATTCACTTGATTTGAATGGTAGCCTTGTCATTTTCCCAGCGCTGCATGTCTCACAGTTTTTTATATCTGAACCAACATCTTTGAAAGTGATTCCCTTGACTGCCCCGTCGCGCATTCGTCGCAATGAATTGATATTGATGTGTCCCAATTTTCTATGCCAGTTCATTGCATCATTAACCACCATGCAGCTAACTCTAGATTCACAGAGTTTGTAGACCCCATTTTCACATTTAGTATGCGCTATGATTCCATCATCCAGGTTTCGAATAGTACAGCCTGTTTTGTCAAAAAAAACTGTATTTCCCTTACTAACGATTTGACTTACCGATAGCAAATTTACTGCCAAGTCAGGCACGTAGAGGACATCATTCATTGGAATTTCATTTTCCAATAATTTAAGAGTAGTATCACCAACGCTCTTAACTTCCATCACCTCATCATTGGCGACTGTAATATCCTGAACATTTGTTGTCCTCATGTTTGACAATCGGCTTAATACGGGCGTCATGTGTCTCGATCCTCCAGAATCTATGAACCAATCCCTCGGTTTTTCTGATGCTGCCTTGTAGGAAAGAGCGGTAAACGCAGCCTTTGCTCCGTCTTTATTATCATTGTTCTCCCGTTTCTTTGGTTTCCGGCAAACTTTTGCCAGGTGACCTGCTTTGCCGCAATTGAAACATTTCCTTGTTTCCTTCGTAGTTGACTCCTTCGCTTTTGAAGTTTTTTCTTGCTTCTTGCTGAAAAATCCCGAACCTTTTGAATCCTTGGCTGGTTCTGATTCAATTAACTTTGACATGATTGTATCGGCAATCAGCACATCATTTGACGCCTCTATCGCCATAATCAAAGGACGATAAATTTCTGTTAGCCCCGCTAACATAATAACACTTTGCCATTCATCGGAAATGACAAAACCGATTCCAATCAGTTTATTTGAGTACGTCTTTATTTTATCCACATAATCTTGCATAGAATCACAATCTTCCAGTCTCGTGTTAATTAACATTTTCAGCAAACCAATTTTACGCGTCAACCCTTGGTCCTCAAACATGGACTTAAGCTTTTCCCACGTATCAAAGGCACTAGCACAGTTTTGTATGTGTACATACAAACTTTTATCCACACTTAGTCCCAAAGCAGCTTGACAACCACTCAACTTTGTGTCATCAGTTTCTTCAATTACTTCCTCGCCTTTGGCATTGGTTTTTTTACTCAAGCACTTGCTATATCCTTTGAAAATCAAATAGTTCTTCATGGCAAAAACCCATGTGTGATAGTTATCACTCCCGGTCAATTTTTCAAATTCAAATTCTTTCGGCATTTTTGACTTTCAATGAGATTATTAAAACACACAGCGAAACTACACTTAACGTTTCTGCTTTCAATGAGTCTATTTAACACAGTGAAACTATACTAAACGTTTCTACTTATTAGGCGTTTTTTTTTTTTAAAACCACGCTCTGCTACCATGTTGCAATGGATATATTAAAACGCCAACGGTTGCTATAAGACTAAAATTTTATTAACAGAAACAATTCCAATATCGAATACATATTATGTTTGTTCAGCATAATGTCTGTTTACATGTTTATAATTTATGGTTTCCGTTGCTAACTAATTTACTTTAACAAATTTTTATTTAAAAATTGCAAAATCTTGCGGAAAAACTTTATTTGGAAATCGCGTTGAGGTGCAAAAAAGGGAAAAAGGGACTTTTGATGAAACTCAGCCGAATAATAAAATGTAAAAAAAACGCTCACTTTGATTTCAAGCATGTTGAGTGACAGACGCCTGCAAGTCGAAATCAATGACAAGACTAGCCGTAAACGGATACTAAATGATGGATTACCACAAGGATCCGTTCTATCGTGTGCTTTGTATTACCTGTACACCAGCGACCTCTCTAACACACAATCCAGACGGTTTATCTACGCGGATGATATAGCCATCGCTTGTCAGGCCAAGAATTTCGAAGACCTTGAAAAAATCCTCAGATCAGTCCTTCAGTAATTGTCATTTTACTTTGCAAAGTGGAGGCTGAAACCGAACGCTGCCAAAACCGTATCTATCGTTTTCCACCTAAACAACCGTCAAGGGAATCGACAGCTCAAACTAAAGCTTAATGGGAGGAAAATCAAACACGATAAGTTTCCCCGATATCTGGGCGTGATTCTTGATCGTAGCTTGACATATCGCCCGCATTTAGAAAGCACGCAGAAGAAACTCAAACCAAGAATTAACATCGTCCAAAAACTGACCGGTACTACGTGGGGATGTTCAGCCAAAACTTTACGAATCACTACCCAATCGCTGATAATGTCAATCGCCGATTATTGTTCACCAGTATGGATGGGAAGCTGCCACACAAAACTCGTGGACACTCAAATAAATATTGCGTTGAGATTAATCTGTGGAGCTGTACAGCCAACGGAAGTTCAATGGCTAAGCGTTTTAAGCAACATTGCTCCATCTGATATCTTACGAGAGGAATCAGCCTGGAAAGAATGCAAAAAAATCTACTCGAACACCGAACTGCCGATTTAAAACGATTTGATTGCTGCGCCGATGAACTTGAGGTTAAAGTCACGATCACCTTTCTGGACTTTCTTCCGTAATGCTAACAACCTAAACGATATGAAGACCCGTTGGAATGAGTGGTGGAATACCGTTACCGTGCACAACAAACAGCTAATCGAAAATCTAACAGTGGAAGTGGGTGGGTATGATCTGCCTCGACGTATATGGGTTCGCCTCAACCGAATTAGAACGGGTCAAGGATGTTGTGCTTTCCTTCTTCATAGGTGGAACGTCATGGAATCGCCACTCTGTCAGTGCGGCGAAGTTCAGTCTATGAAACACTTGGCGGAGGAATGCTTCATACATCGATTTCAAGGATCCATCGAAGAAATACACAGCGTCACAGCGCAAGCGGTGGCTTGGTTAGACAATTTGAAAGTGGAGATATAAACTCCATCTCATATCGATGATGATCAGGATAAGTGCAATCTTTACGGTGTGATAATTTGTGATATGCCTTTGTAAAATTGATTTAACTTGTAATTTGTAATCCAGTCATTTTCAAATAAAAAAATTGAGGTGCAGTTCCCGCGAGGGAATTGTTTCGAAATACTTAGAGTTCTCAGGTGATGCATAAAATGTTCGAAGCTCCTCATCCAAAGGGTCCACCACTCAGAACTCCGATATTTGAACACTCTTCTTAAGATTTTGTAGGTTCTGTCCTGGACTTAGACTAATAATTAGAGAGAAGCTAGATCGAAATATATACTGACAGTTTGCTTCGTTAATTGTGATTCCACGTTCATAACACTGCAGATCGTTTTGCAAATGTGTACGCAGCTTCACTACGAAGTTTCGTGCTGTTAGGATGCTTCCAATCGTCAAATCCTTCAATAAACTCTCCACAAGCTTCTCTCCCAAAAAACAAACAATGGGGAAACTCACGACGACGACGTTAAAAGTTGAAAAATCTATTTTTTTGATAATTTTTAGCTAAAAATTACCATTGGATCCAAATATTATTAATGAAATCCATATATATGATGCTTGCGGAGCGCTCATGCTCGGAGCGGTAGCGGAGAGCGTGACGCAGTCCCCACACCTCAAAAAAAACGTCTACAAACCCAAAAACCTCCATACAAAAACCTTTGGGACAAGACACGATGTACAGGCGAAGTTTTGAGTTTTTTCCCCTCGCCCCCTTCCCCTCCAAATTATTTTTAAAAAAAACTACGTCGTAGCAGCTTTCCAATAAGCCCTCACTCATCAAAATCGGTTGAAAATTGGCTGAGATATCGCCAATCAAAGATGACCAATTCCTATGGAAAGTGGTCAAATTACCTTTGTAATTAATAACAATTTTATTCCTGTGTGGTGTGTCAACGATCTATGTCTATATCTATGTATCTATCTATGTATCTATCTATGTATCTATCTATCTACTTTTTTTTTCTCGAGAACCGCCCGAGCGATTTCCTTAAAATTTTCAGGGAACGTCAGTCTCGGCCCCAAATGAAAAATTTCATATGCCGCTTTTCCGGGAAAATTCTGGAAAAGCCGTGGCATGGGAAAAAGTGGTCAATTTTGAGGGTTTTTCGGTAATGCTCGGAGTTTTCGAATTTTAGCTCCGGAGTGATAATAGTAGAGAGTTGGCTTCTTTGGGAAAGTTATAGAGTTTGATCAGGAGAATTTTTTGGGATCTTAAGAAAATGGCTGCTAGCGGTCAAACTGGCGCCATCTTGAATTTTCCCAAGCAATAAATTAGGGTTTTTTTGGTTTTCGAATTTTAGCTTTGAAATGACAATACTTAGAGAGTTGGTTTCTTCTGGAAAGTTATAGAGTTTGGTCAGGAGAATTTTTTTGGGATTTTCAGAAATCTGCCAAAGTGACGCCATCTTGGATTTTTGTAAGGTGTAAATTACGCATCTTTGGGTTTTCGATTTTTAGCTCCGGAATGATAACACTCAGAGAGTTGGTTTCCTCTACAAAGTTATAGAGTTTCATCAGGAGAATTTTTTGGTATCATTAGAAAATGGCTGCCAGCTGTCAAAGTGAGGCCATCTTGAATTTTTTGCTATCTTCTGAATTAGAATAGCTAGACAGTTGGTTTCTTCGGGAAAGTTATAGAGATTGGTGAGGAGAATTTTTTTGATGAATAGAAAGTAGGTTTGCCGAGGCTCGGAAGTTGGTCAAAATCGAGGCGAAAGTTTTCGCCAAAAATTTTTTTTTCGTCGGAATCGATAGATATTGATTTGGGCATCGTTTTGATGAATAGAAAGTGGGGACGCCGAGGCGCGGAAGTTGGTCAAAATCGAAGCGAAAGTTTTCGCCAAAAATTTTCTTTCGTCGGAATCGATAGATCGGAGAAAAATTTTTTTGGAGAAAAAACTTTTTAGTATAAAATTTTTTTTGAGAAAATTTTTTTCGGAGAAATTTTTTTTCTAAAAAAATTTTCTTTTTTGAGAAAATTTTTTTCAAAAAATAGAAATTTTTTTAACAACTGAAAACTTCCAAAACGACTGATATCACAACAAAAACCTCTTTAAAGGTAGAGTGTGACGCAGTCCGTAAGTCCGCTTCCAAAATTAATGATATCGCTTGAGGTGAGGCAGATAATACGCAGAAGTTCGTTTGAATGGAACCTTGTGTTAAAAGTTTTGATTTCCTGAAAAAATTAGAGCGCTTTCTTTGAAACAAAATTACGTTGTGTTAAAAAAATTGCGTCACAAATGCCGGACCCAACGACGAAATAATTTTTTTGTATTTTCAGTTTTTGCGCTGCAAAAATTTGACTTTTGTTTCTTATTGCGTAGATTTCTTAGAGTAAATTTAAATTTTTGCGTGTAAAAACTGAAAGTATTGAAAAATTATTCCGCTGGTGGGTCCGGCATTTGTGACGCAATTTTTTTAACAAAACGTAATTTTGTTTCAAAGAAAGCGCTCTAATTTTTTCAGGAAATCAAAACTTTTAACACAAGGTTCCATTGCAATGAAGTGACAATCCTGTGGGTGCCGGGTCACTCTGGTATTCAGGGCAATGAGAAGGCTGACGAATTAGCAGACAAGGGAACAAATGAGCGTCCGATAGGGCCAGAACCCTTCTGCGGTATATCGAAATCAGAAAGAAAACGCATCGTAAAAAACTGGCTTGTTAAACAGCATGGGATTGCGTGGGAGAGGTACGATGGGGGGAAGCACACAAAAATTTTTTGTAAAAAACCTCTAAAGGAGTTTAGTGATTGCTTACTGTACCTTGATAAACCTAACATCAAGAGAGTTGTTGAAGTTCTGACAGGACACAAATATCTCAATGTTATAGGATGTGTAGAGAACCCCCCTGCGGCTATGGTGAAGTAACTGGTTTCCACGTTATCAGTGACTGCCCAAGATACAGAAGTAACAGACAACGGATCTTGGGCAAACCAGAACTAAGTCTACCTGACCTTACAATAGATAAATTGAAGGTCCAGGATTTGGCCTTTTTCCTTAAAAGGACAAGAAGGTTTGACTGGTAGTGAATTGGTACGTAGGCATCACACGGATATGGATTTACACGGATACAAACACAACACATAAACACCTTGACAAGACACACATGCACATAGATTTGACGCTCACACAAATTTTCATTTTTCAAACATATCTTTCTATGTGAAATTGCATTTTATTTACTTATTATAACTATTTATTTACTATATCAATAAAGGAAGAAAGGAATTGTCTAGGTTCCTGTCAAATTTATTTTGACACCGCTCACACCTTCAATCTAATCTCAATCTTCCTTAAATCGAGTCTACTGATCCATGGGTGGAAATTGTCGATATTGTGGCATGAACATCGTATGAGCCAATCGAAATTTTTCCATTGCCAACTCAACGGATGTTAGCTCGTAATTCAACATCATTCTCTCAATAGTTTCTTTGGATACACCGTGACTGTTCTTCATCGATAATTGACTAGCTGAGTGAGACCACGCGGTTTCCGGTTCCACAATTTTAATCAAATATCCAAATCGCACTGCAATCTCAAAATAATTTCTCATTTCCCATATTCTAATGTTTGTGTTATCAACAATTATGGGACTCCAGCCATAGCATGCATGCTGTTCGACACGTTTTCTATTGCTTTCATGAACCTCGTCGAGACGATTTGCGCTGAAATTGTAGTTTCCACGTTTATCGTAAAAGAAGTCGTCACTGCTGAAAATGTGATGGTAATATTTATCGCGTGTTGTCGAGTCAACGATTTGTCTGGCTAGATACGACTTTCCGCAACCAGATGGACCTCGCATTATAACCATAACCTTCAACCCATGTATGATTTCATTACATAGCTCTTGTAGATTTCCAAATTCTGCAGTGGCGTCAATTGGGATAGGCTGTGGTACATCCGGTGCGCAATTCGTTAAATTATTGGGTTTTCGATTTTTCCTAATAACGCCAGCAAAGTCAAGCTGTTTGTTCAAGTTTTTCCCATCGTCAATGCCAATGTTCTTTTGTTCGTGTTCCATCTTATGTTCGAATTGCTCCGATTCAGCAATAACATCCACGTGAACTCCTGCATTCATTTCTGTTACATTTTTCGGATTTTGCAGTGCTGCCAAATGCTCTTTACAGCTATCCACTAGAAAAGAAATCCAATGACATATTTCATGTGACGGAAGTTAGCACAGAGCACAAAATGTGCTGGTAATAATGCGTTTCGATACCATTAATTTTAACGTTCAATACCATTAAATCCTACGTGTAACGTGAGAGAATAGAAACAGAATGACGTAAGTGATACGTTAGGCCTACGTACTTGACGAATTGATTGTTCCCAAGGGGACCTCTTTTTCCTCATTCTCTGATATTTTGTGCCGCACAAAATTCAGTCGAATCCGAAATTCGACTACAATATGAAGAAAATAAGCGAAAGGTATCGGTCATCCGATATTTTGCGTCGCACAAAATCCAACCTCATCGTATTTTCGACTCGAAATTTTAAATCTGAATTCGAATCGAAAATACGATGAGGATGGAAAAAAAATCAAATTTTCAATCAAAAAGTGATGGTGGCGCCACCGTAGCTAATTTCAGCCAATTTTTTGGTCACCCTGACATCAATCAGACAACGAGAAACAATTTTGCTGAATTTTATTTTTGAATTTGCTGAAATAATCGATTTAAAACGAATTTGTTTAATAAAAATTCCGAAAATTTTTCATATACATTTTGGTCTCGTTCGAGGGGTGAACCGAGGTGTGAACCGAGAAGTGAGCCACTCCCAGATAATCCAAATAATCACACAAATAAAACTTTATTTTGACACATTGTTGAGAACTTTGGGATGTGTAAGAATAAGGGAAAAATACATTTGCTTGAAAAATATTGAAAAACTAAAATTTCGTTGAACAACGAAAAAAGCGTTACACTTAACCTCACTTTTTTCCGGTTTTTTTCGATTTTTTCGAGTCACTCGCAAAATATCCAGGGTTTTTTTTTGGACGTCATTCAGGTACCTAAGGCCTACCGAATCCCGTGCAGTTTGCTTTTTTCGTAATTTTTGCAAAGTCAAAAGTTAATTTCCCCACACTATTACGTCATTCTCTTTCTCATGTCTCACGCTGCACGTCACACGTAGGGAATAATTGTATCGAAAATTAAAATTAATGGTATCGAATATCAATCGATTAAAGAAAACTTACCATTCCAAGCAAGAATTTCGTCATTCGAACTGAAAACCATTGTTATAGCTCTGATTGTTTAAAAACTTTTGTTTATTAACGTTTCAATTGAAAAAAAAAACTAAATGAAATGACAGCTATAAGTACTTGAGTTTATATACTGTTGATTCGCTGTTGATTCGATTCATTCCACTCGTTCCACTATAGTTTTTTTTTGACTAACAAACTGTCATATTTCACCAGAGAAATGAGAAGCAGGTGACGTTTGGCGGCTCTGATCCAACCATCACAAATCGAATATTTATGATCGCGACAAGTTGGAATCTAGTAATTTTTATTTATGTTTCGGTTCAATGTATGTATGACACAAAGATAGCGTTTCTTAGAGTTGAATTGTGAAAAGTTTCAATTCGTCGGTTTCAGCATGCCATGAAAAATAAGTTTTACATCGTTGTCAGTTAGGAAACGTTTTGAAAATCTTTTTACATATTTGATTCTTGTGTAATTAAAGAAAATATTGATTGACAATCATTTGTTCACCAAAATTCCAATGTCACAAGTGATTATTTCGTCGATTGCTCGTCTAGCCGACTATTTGAAACGAGGTCACGTTGGAAATTTTTTGTTTCGCCTATTCGCTTTCATCGATTTCATTTAAACTGACTAGCGAATAGTCGATTCCAAACAAATAAGAGCGGCTATTTGCTTTATTAAATTTTATTTAAACTGTCGAGCACTCGTAAGCAATAGAGGCAATAGAGCGGTGAAGAGATTAAGCAATTATTTTTTTATGTGCCTGCGGCGCCCTATGTGCCTGCGGCGCCCTATGTGCCTGCGGCGCCCTATGTGCCTGCGGCGCCCTATGTGCCTGCGGCGCTCTATGTGCCTGCGGCGCTCTATGTGCCTGCGGCGCTATATGTGCCTGCGGCGCTCTATGTGCCTGCGGTGCTGTATGTGCCTGCGGCGCTATATGTGCCTGCGGCGCTATATGTGCCTACGGCGCTATATGTGCCTGCGGCGCTATACGTGCTTGCGGCGCTACATGTGCCTGCGGCGCTCTATGTGCCTGCAGCGCTTTATGTCGTAACTATCGCCGGAGCATCCTCCCACCAATCCCGTCACAAACTTCGTCCAAAATCCAGTCCCAAGTCCCATCTTAAATCCCGTTAAAAATCCCATCCCAAATCCAGTAAGCCCCGTTGGGCTACGCAGTATTAAGCTAAGGTGGGCGCGAGGGCGCTTGTAAAGATTTCCAGAAGGCGGGCGCGAGGGCATACGTAAGGCTTTCCAGAGGGCGGGCGCAAGAGCACTTATAAGCAATAGAGCGGTGAAGTGATTAAGCAGAATTACTTTTTTCTGGTGTATTTGGGATAAAGCCAAACATTTCTTCTCACCAATATCGACAACTTTCCATAGCTATTCTAATTCAGAAGATAGCAGAAAATCCAAGATGGCGTCAGTTTGACAGCCGGCAGCCATTTTTTCAGTGTCCCGAAAGATTCTATTCACCAATCTCTACAACCTTGCCAAAAAAACCAACACTCTAATGCCAATGACACATTCATCTGCATTCGTCTACATGATATGGCCAATATTTCATTCATTTGAACTTTTTGCAATATTTGTTTGACATTTTATCTGTCAAATCGTATGGAAATTGGCAATATCATGTAGACAGATCTCTCAGTAAAACGTTTTTTGTTTGTCTACGAATTCTAATTTGAAGTAGACAGATCTCATATGGTAAGATAGCATAAAAATCGAAGATTACGTAACTTCGACATCTGTTACTTTGACATCTGTTACTTTGACATCTGTCACTTTGACATCTGTCACTTTGACATCTATCACTTTGACAAATCTTTAACATATGCTACTTTGACATAACCTAAAAGTCGGCTTGTCTCCCCATGTTCAAAATTGTTAAATGGCGAATACAGCGAAGTTTTCTATTGTGTTGTCTTTTGTTCTAATGTCATGTTACGTCCCGTAACGTACTTACTGTAACTTACGTCGGTAATTGTGCTGACAGATCCAACGGGTATGATCTGGGGAAGATTTTGAAAATACCGGTATGTAGAGGCATAGTGCTGAAACTGTTGCCGCCTTAATTCTTCGATAAGTTTTACTTATACCGATCATACCCGTAGGAAGTGGCATGTTTATTCAACAATTCAGCAATGTACACACTATTTTACTCTCCCATGGAACCCAACTGTCATTCAATCTGGTGCAGTAGTGTCAACTTATCATTTCTCTGCTATGACTTAAATTCAGCATTGAGTGCAAAATAGGCAGTTCCTAACGAAAATAGATGGCAACACATTCTATACACTTGACATTTGAATCAGACTAACTTATTTGAGAATATTGACATTTGGAGCAGAGTATCTTTAGTTCATTATATCGACGTTACGAGTATAATAGATGTCGCATTTTTCGTTGTTTTCACATAATTTGCTAATGGGACCAGAGCCTAATATTTTGAATTTTTTTGTGAATTTTCCAGTTTTTGCGAATTTTTTACAATTTTTTCAAATTTTCACATTTTTATGAGTTTTTTCCTATTTTTCGAATTTTTGTCAACTTTTCAGATCAGGAATAGAAAATGAGTTGAAAATTACTGGAATAAGCCAATGTAACATTTTATTTAAATTTTTGTCGCTCTTACACATAAAAAATCGTAAAATACTATTTTCACATTTTTTGTTCGTTTTCTTGCACTATCGTCGAAAACACCAAGAAACCTTTCCCGCCCTTTACTCGCATTGCTAGTATAAGGCTGTCTAAGATGCAGACTCGTCCAATATTGAATAGCAGACGTTGGATCAAATTGCTCGAGATTTTTTATGTTCACATTTATTCACACTTATACATAAACTTCTAAAGAGCTTTAGGTGACAGTGATGAGCGGCCAGTGCTTTTGAACTTGTTGTTATATAAAAGTGTTCACGTTAAGCACCTCACCAATTAGTCTTTCAACGTCGGCCGAGCGAGGGTTGGCAACTGATACTCGTGCTAGCGCTGTTTTGATCGTGTGCAATTGATTTGGTAAACGTTGTCCAACGATCGTAAATGAGTAATCGGCAGCGACTTTGTGTTCTGATAAAAATGTATTCTTGTCCAAATCTGATGCGATAAAATCGTAACAGATGTCCAGATCAAATCTTTGTGCCGTAGAGTCAATGTCGACCAATGGATAAATTGTATTGTGCAATTGATTCTCAAGCAATCGAATTATGGTGTGTCTCTTTTCACTGGTAAATGTGAAGGAACTGGGTGAGCCACTTTTCTGCAATTCGATGTCGTGGAACGTTGTCCTACTTTCATTACTGACAATGCGGCTGATAGAAATGGTGTATGATTGGAGTTTCTTTTTGAATTTTTTCCAACAAATTGAGAATGTCAGAGAGAAATGCAATGAAATGAATTCGATCGTATGACAGCCTTATTTTTAAGAAAGATTTCAACTTTTTGACTTCGAAATATTTAACAGACGCTCGATAGTTACGAAGTGTCACATTCAACACATTGAACACATATTCAGTCCAACGAATATCAAAAAACGGTGGATATCGTAGAGGGTGATCGAAGTTATTTGACTTCGCTAGCCAGATTTGCGAATGTATGATGCAAGCTTTCGGCAGTGTTGAATGGTTTGATGAATTTGAGTATTTCTGGACGTTGACTTCTACGCTAAATTCAGCCGATGTACAACACACTATATTGCATAAAGAGGTATTCCTGAGTGAGCTGATTGTAGTCGTTCACGTTTCGTGCACATAATCCATTCAATTGTCCTGTGTTTAGTGGATCACCGTCAGTCACAACCGAAGTCACCAATCTAAAGAATTCATTCTAGGGCTGTATGTCTAGCACAACTGTCTTCAATGATGTAGGCATTATGAACGCCTGTCTTATCAACCGATCCGTCTATTCTCAATGAAACGACTCTCTCAATGCCGATTTGACTTCCTGCTTTGAACAATTTCATGGATGAAAAAACAAATCTTTCTTACCGAGGTATCAATAATGTGGCATACATTTTTGTTTTGTTTTTCTTTTCTCTTGAATTTACAACTTAAAATTCAGGCGTTGGAGAACTTCAAAGGATTTTTGATCTACCGGAGAGTGTTCAAAATAGAAGTGTTCATTGTCATACACTTTTAAATACCCGTTCAAACCATGTCATATTGCGTATCCTATAAAGGATATCGTGGTCGTTTTGTACACAAGATAGGAAAACGAAGAAATTCATGAACGTCAAACATCTTATCCAAGACATGGCATTTCGGACACGTAAAAAAGCATTTCCAAATGAGTCATTCAAACCGAGGACAGACACCTGTAATTTTTACTTTATTTCGTTTTTTTCAGTCAAAACACTTAAACACTAACACACTAAACACACTTACATTTGGACAAAAAATGATTGGACCCGTACGAAGTACAAGAGGTCCTATACGTTTACTACAAACAATTTTATTGTAACATGGGGTAGATCGAGGTGGGAGTGGGGGGGGATGCATCTATTATCGTCTAGAGATGACGAATCAGCAATAAAAAAATGTCCGTCCGTCCGTCTCCACTTTTTTTTCCAAACGACTCAACCGATCAGCCTAATCTTTTTTTTCCCTGAAAGGTACATGCCTCCCATGATTCAAGTTCGAAGATGAGCAAAATCGATCAAGTGGTTCCGGAGATATGGTCGAGGAAGTGACCAAAAACATGGTTTTTCGAGGGTCGGTGAAACTTTTCGCAAATATCTCAGCAAGTAAAGCACGGAAATTGCTCAATTTGGTAACAAATGAAAGTATTTGATACCAAAAAACTGGGGAATTTTTTTTTTGTTGGATTTGGGTCAGGGGTCTGGGCACTGGGAGCCATGGAATGGGTGAAAATAAATTTCTCTGCCCAAAATGATAAGAGATAGTTTTTTTCAGTATTTGCGTAAATACGCAATACAGAGATTTACTTTCAAAGGCAAAGTTGTAGAGAATCAAATTTTAGCGAACACGTGTTTCTGGGTTTTAGGGGAAAACGAGGTAGTCCTTGGATATAAGCGTTTCTAGATTTGAATGGTCTGAGACGTACTTCGGTAGGGCCTTTGACATTACCTTGGGTAATTTCTATGGATCTTTGAAACTCTTATAGTTATAAAAGAACATAAAACGTTGGATTGTTTGCTTATTTGTATCTTTGGATACGTTCGAGTCCTTTTGTAACATGTTTGCCACATCTATTCTGATACGTACGGGTCTTTGGTTATGTTTATGCAATAATTTTTGTTATTTTCAGGAGTAAAAAAAATGAAAATAAGTTTTGGGAAAGGTCAGAGCTCAACTCACTTTTTTTGCAAAACAAAAGTTTGAACGTCGATATAAAATCATGCAAGCGATACAAGAATTTACTTACTTCTGAGACTTAACCTTATTTTTGATAAATAATTAATAAAAAATATAAAACTCGATATTCCGCGAGTCGTTTCGTCCCGCCAGGCACTCATATTTGAACGTTCGTGCCAAAAAACTCCATTGTAATAGTCACAATTTTCCATATATTTCTGGTGCTCTAGTACGACGCTGACGCAACTAAAAAAATTTGCGTAGTAGACGACAAGAAATGCATGCAAATGCAGCAGCAGAAGCAGTATCATCCGAAAGCATACTGATAGAGGGGGATCTCAAAGTTACACTGGTAGAAGCTGACCCATTTAATACAACACCCGTGGAAGAGGTGCTAGAAACGATATTCGACGTACCAGTGGAAAAATGATCGGCAATACTATGGCTCGATATTCTAATCTGCGAGAACGTCCCTGTGTTAACGGCAATTTTTTTTATTTCAGGTGCGCTCGAATCAGTCTCATCGGCGTTGCTCGTTGATGGTAGATTGATGGCATTCGTTATTAACCGTCCGATTTTTCGTTTGTGAGTCAATGAATTTTGAATGTAGCCTTCGCATACAGAGTTCCCCTTCCACGGTCCGTGACGCTTTAATGTCTCTATTCCAACACCATTATCTGCCAAAATGGTTGTGGAGGTACGACGTAGTCCATGTCCCGTAAATGTAAGATGGTTTGGCAACCCCAAAAATTCTGCAACATCCTTAGGAACCTTGGCAATGGTGTTCTTGCCCATTACTTGGCGTGTGCATTTTCCATTACGATATTGCAAGAAAAATCGTCTCGTTGGTACGTTGTCCGGTCTTAGCTTGCTATACTGCCGAATAATTTTTGCCATTTCCCCATCAACAGTAAAGAATTTTGAATCTTTCGTTTTTGAGTCCGGTATAACCACCACAATTTCCTTTCCGTTGTCCTCAACATTATCCGTGGTGAGATTAATGATTTCCGCCGATCGTAAGCCTCCAACAACACCCATGGCAGCAACGGCCTGTAGTTAAAATTGTAAGAGTAATCAATTTCGTTTTCTTTTTTCACTAGTTTTTAGAAATTTTACCTTAATTGCTAAGTAATTTATATTTGGTGCTTCTACCATGAATTTTTGGACCTCTTTCGGACTGAAAACGTTCGATTTTCGGCATTTATATCCATCGCCCTTCGTTTTCAAAAATGCAACCAACTCACTTATTTTAGAAATGTCGACGTTGTGCTTATATATCAGTGTCTTTTTAAGCATCGAATACATGCTCCAAAGGGTTGATGGCTTATATTTTGTGGCTGCTTCAGAGAAGTAGACCATCAACACTTTTTTATCAAAACTGGAAGTGTTGCGGGATTTTTGCCAATTCCGGAACACTTGGTATGCCTGTAGATATCGACTGGCTGATTTATTGGGCATAATCTGATCCAATGCCTGTTGATATTCAACGTCCATATCAGTTGGTATATCTGAGATAGACCTGTCTTCAACACCAGCAGCGACATTTCCGTCGCAATCGTTCTGCATCTCATGCGCACCGCCGATTTTATTTATGTCAATTTGCGACATGATGTCGTCCATTTCATCTGGACCATCAAACACGAAACCATGTTGGTCATCAGCCTGAACATCATCCACCAATTCATGCGCACCGTCGATTTCGTTTATGTCAATTTGCGTCATGATGTCGTCCATTTCATCTGTAGCATCAAACCCGAAGTCATGTTGGTTATCAGCGTCAGTATCATCCACCAACTCATACGCACCGCCGATTTGATTCATATCAATTTGCGATATTGCGTTGTCTACTTCGTCGAAGCCATTTTCGAATCTGTATTTCGATGTTCCATCATCAGCATACAAAACAGCTTGATCATTAGGCTCTTGACCACCAGTTTCCATATAAGCTTCGTATTCATCCACCGACTCCATTTGATCCATCTGATATTATTTTATTTTCCTTAAATACGTTGTCGATTGAAATGAAGGAACTCAAAGTGTCTCTAGGTTTACTATGACCAAAATTTTAAAATATTTGGTTGTTTAATTATGTTACAAAAAGTATGCTGCCAAATTGTGAAGATGTTTTGTAAGAAACTACAATGACACTATTGATCTAAAATTGCTGATGATGAAATTTGTGGTGAATTGGTTGGTCTTTACTTTTAAAAAATCGCTTTAGTTTCTACACTTGCTAATAACTAAAATATAGTTCATTCAGGATAAATTAAATGCATATAAAGTTCATTAACTAATTTTACCCGATTAATCGAATTAACCAATCGCTACAAGATAGTAAATTTGGAATTATTTTTACGACCAGGTAAAATATTTTACGTGTTGTTCTAAGAAAGAAGGTCTATAGCAAAATACAGAAGAAAAAGGAAAATTTTGTTTTCATTTTTATGTTTATTAGCTTACAAATGTGCTTCTTAGTTCGTTGTCAAACCTTATAGACTAAAATCACAGTAGAAGATAAACGGACACATTAATTTTCAAGTCAAAAAATGACTGAAAAGCAAGTAGAATTTTCAACTTATTTTCTATACTGTTACCTCTTGTTTTAGGTTTTGCTTATAACGATAGACGAAGACCGCAAATAGTTAAAACACCGAAGGAGATGAGACAACGATTGTATTTACAATTATGCATGTTATTTAGTAGCTCCTTCAAATTGAGTTAAAACCAAACTGGAGCTACACAGGTTGACGAAAAATGTTACACTTATAATTGAAATAAAGCAAAACTAAAACTAATTTGGTCGCATTGGTGTCTTTCGGGCTGCATTTTTTTACTTTCAGTCCTCAATTGAGGACCGAAAATACAAACCTTCCGCTGTATGTGCAATAAAAAATAGTATGCATAACTCGGGGCTAAGTAAAAAAATTCAAACTGTGTGATTGCCGCCCTTGCCTTCGGCGCGGGCTGCAAACTTCACACAGGTTTGAATTTTTTTACTTTCGCCCCTTGTTATGCAAATTACTATTTATTATTACTACTTAAGTTTCGGTCCTTGCATTACCATTTTCAAGTAAATGAACTTTTCAAACTAAAAAACAAACCTTCATAACGGACCTATATCTTTCTTAAACAAAAGGTATCTTTCTCTTTGCCATCAATTCAAAAATTAAATATAAAACAACCAACAAATAATTCTAAACAACACAGAAATTCCTCGGTTTCACCAATTCTCACGGTTTCTCACTTGGTTCTGTTGGCAGATAATGTTCTGATGGTGTGTATGTGAGTATTATGGGATGAAGATAAGTGTAGAAAAGACTTTGCAGGTCGGCAAATATTGGAATAACATGGATTGCAGTTCAAATGTGGTGCTACTAGAGCAGATTTACAGAATTTGAATATTTTAGAACAGAGGATGGCAAGTTAGTTGGGTAATGTGAGGAAAAAAGGAAACGGGAAACGCGGTAGCCAGTCACGTTTTCAACAGGAAGGGATTAAGTAGGAAAGTTAGCTATCCATCGATCAATCCACAGTCCAATGATTTCGTATGGCAGTGAAATTTAGATTTAAATTCTCAAAAATCTCGATTTTTCACCTTGATTGCAAGTTTATGTACTTTTTTTACAGAGGGTATGGTTAGCCCCTTGGAGCCGAAATATTCAATGTAAATACTATCTTAGTCGTTGAATCGTGGTAATCTGCTTAGCAAAATAATCCAAATTAAAAAAATAACCGAAACAAACTCACAATTCTTTTACTTCCAAATTGTTCAAACGAAATGGCATGCATCCAATCGTAGGATCTGGATTTTATAAAAGGCGAGTTGCCATAGTCTGAGTATCATTCTATGGCCATGGCCATCTATGCTGGTATGCATATGGTCTTACACCTTGTCGTACTGATGAGTTGTAAACGACGAAATCAGCACTTTTAGTTTTTCGTTTTCTGTTAAACAATTGAAAGTAGGATTAAGAATTGTGAGTGACTTTTGAATGTAATTTTGTAAAAAAATATTGTCTTTTTTTCGATGCTCGTATCGTTACTCCTCCAATTTCGGTTTTTTTAGGCAACTCCATTAATACTATGTCGCCCGCGGCCGGTTATAACAAAAATATCTTTATGTGGTGGAGGTTTGGATTTCAACTGACTAATATGTTTGTCCAAGAACAAAAAGATGCTTCTTTAACGTGTAGATAATGCAGATCCAGCACATCTGGATAAAGTTATTAAAAACGGTTAAAAGTTAAAAACGGCAAATGCTGGTTGGTTGGCTTTCAATTTTGTTGAAATATCAAACTGACTTCACACCTACCCTTTTTTTATGCTTTCAGAGGCAAACTAATATGTCGTTGTGTCTCACATTAGCGAGCATTTTCTGAATAAAAAATTTTGTAACTCAATAGAGCGTTTCTAATCAATGTTCATGCATTTATTACAGCACAAGTGTAGTAATGAAAACAGTAAAATTGCTTAGTAAGGAAAAGTGTTGTCCCTTACGCATGCGCAAAGTTATGAAGACTTCAGAACTCGCCACCGGCCTACACTGGCAATATGTTCATTTTAATGGAGCTATTCAGTGGCTCAAAACGACTCGATAGCGTAGGTCTATGAGATTGAATTATCAGTTCGACAGTTCGAAACTCAACCCCGTATGGATTTGTTTCGATTATAACATTTGTAAACAGAAACAAAGCTGACGTTTTTGGAACGATATTATCGCCCAGTGGTATGATAATATCGTTGAGCTACAACAGCGTTACTTCTTGCAAATTCTGCATTACCGGCGAAGAATCAAAAACTAATATCGTGATAATATCGCCCTGACAAGAAAATACAGTGGGCGATTTCGCCCGCTCAATTTATTACCAGAACAGTAAGAACTTTCATGTTCCTACAAAATTTTTTTACAAAAAGTTAGGGTTCGGTTCGGGTGGGGTTTGAATTTTTAGTTTGGCTCCGGTCCCCACCCCTCTAGTTGTTAAGGGACATGAAGGGATATTATTTGTATTTACTGGCTTACAGACGAACATTACTGATAAATTTTAGACTAATGGTTAGTTAAAGTAACTAAAACTGGTACAATAATTATTAGAAATTGTAATATTCGTATGGAATGAAATTAAATCTGAGAAGAAAATTTTGGTTCACGGATGGGACACGAACCCATAGCCTTCGTGTCCCATCCGTGAACCAAAATTTTCTTCTCAGATTTAATTTCATTCCATACGAATATTACAATTTCTAATAATTATTGTACCAGTTTTAGTTACTTTAACTAACCATTAGTCTAAAATTTAATAGTAATTTGAGTTATTCTCATGTTTCCAAATAATGCAAACGTTCATATACGATTGCATCGAATTGATGCTGACTATATAAACAAATTCGATTTGAATTACTGCAGGAGACAGTAATAAGTATTCGTTACACGGAAAAAGGCAGCGGTACATGTCAATGAATGTGTGTGTAACACGTGAGTTGAAATGTGACGTAGAAATTGAAAGAACAGTTCAAAATTAGGTTTGAGAAGAAAGTGTCCACGGTAGCTCAATGGTGGAGCATCCGCCCGGAAAGTGGAAGGCTATGGGTTCGTGTCCCATCCGTGAACCAAAATTTTCTTCTCAGATTTAATTTCATTCCATACGAATATTACTATTACTGATAAAATTGTTTGTCCGTATTTTCATTATATCACCTGTATTTTTGATAGTTGACAGCTGATAGTTAGTTCTAGAGATGAGCGGGTCGACCTTTTTTAAAACCCGACCCGGACCGAACGCAACCCGAAATTTTTTTTCGAAACCCGAAACCCGCTACCCGAACTGTTTCGAAGCCCGACCCGGACCGAGTACGACCCGATTAAATTTGTCGAAACCCGAAACCCGAACTTTTTCGATACAAGACCCGGCAAGAGCCCGACCCGATCGAAATTTTCAAAACCCGAAACTCGTGAACCCGATAAAAACAATTCGGGTTCGGGCCGGGTTTTTCATAGTTTCGGGCGACCCGCTCATCTCTAGTTAGCTCGCAACATTTTCATTTTAACGGAGATTTTATTGGCCGACAGACAATCACCGAGCGTAACAATTGTTAACATAACATAAAGGTGATGTAATGTATGTAACCCACAATTATTTATTTTTTCGAATATCGTGCTCTTCAGCAGAAGAAACACGGGACACGCCCTTGTGGGGAACTTTAGGCTCTTTGGTAAAACCAGCCCGAATGTAAAGTATATGGAAGTTATTCTCGACCAAAAGCTCAAATGGATCGAGCAAGTCAGAAACAAAGCGGAAAAAGCGATGTCTGCTTTCTGGATCTGTCGGAGGGCTTTTGGAAGGGACTGGGGTATACCGTCTAGAGCCGTTATGTGGATTCCGATGGGGCACAGGTAGGCTTCACTGATGGATCGAAGACTGAGCAGGGAACGGGAGAAGGAACAACGGCTAATAGAGCACTAATATGGACAGCGAGTCGGTAATCAAAGCACTCGCGTCACCTGTCACAACGTCTAGATTGGTTGGTGAGCTAAAGGCGACTCTATATCGACTGGGAATAAACAATCAGATCACAGTGGCTTGGGTCCCAGGGCACGCCGGCATAGACGGCAATGAGAGGGCAGATGAGATGGCCAGACAAGGCTTAGCAAATGTTACCGTCGGCCCAGAGCCCTTCATCATAATGCCACACTCCCTGTGTGTTAGAGAGATAAGAGACTGGGTACGAACGGAATCCGCAAAACGTTGGAGCGCATACGATGGAGGAGCACATACGAAGCTCTTATTTCCGGTTCCTGACGAAAAGTGGGCCAAGGAGCTGGTTGGCATGGACCGTAATAGCATAAGGAGGACAGTAGGAGCTATTACGGGGGACTGTAACTTGAACAAGCACTTGGCGAGGATGAAGATCGGAAATGATCCAAATTGCAGTTGCAGAATGTACGAAGTACTAAACTCTGAGAAGCAGAATACTGGGTGCTCGTGTGGTTTCACCTTCAGAGATCCGAAAACTAGGACCTGTTGCTTAAAACAGGTTCCTAGTGGGAACTGGAAGGTTCAAATGATTTACATGATGAGCAGGATGAAACAAAGGATCAATAGATCTGTGTTTCGAGTCCGGAAACGGACGTCCTACTTGATAAATCTAAAAACCCAATTATTTGATAGCTACATACCAGGCATAGGTTACTAGTGAAATTTTTCTGAAAAATTAAATAATTGCGCCAAGAGTCTTTCGCTTAATTGTTTTTTGTTCTATTAAATTCAAGAAAAACACAGTAGAACATCGCAACTTTTTTCGGGCTTGGGTTTGACTTTTTACATTGGATCGTGTTCGGGTTCGAATTTTCATTTTGGATCGGGTTCGGTTCCGGTCCCATTTGGAAAAAGGGGTCGACCCGCACACCTCTAATTTTAAGACGGCATAGGAGTCTGACGTCTTCAAAAAAATCGTTATTTTTAAGACTTTTTAGTATTTCCCACAAACAGCCCTGGCCGAAAGATATCTACAATGTTTTTGAAACTTCAAATCTTTGCACTTCTGATGGTACATTAGGTTGTGCTGGCTGCCGCTATCAGCGCCCTCTACAGCTCTTTCAAAAAGTGCATTTTTTCAACTTTGAATCGCTATTGACCGGACCACAGATCGACTTTTGACGATTTTTAAAATTTTTAAAAAATTTTCCTCATCAACCTACACAAATAAGACCAATTCAGTCTAATCCCAAAAATCATTGCGAAAATCTCACGAATAAACGTTCTCAGCGACTTTCGTGCAGAGGTACTTTTCAACAACTGCCATAGTCGAACAAAATTTTTTGGAAAAAAAAATTTACTTCTACGATTTACTCAGGATAGCCCAGAGATTCGATTAAGACCAAATTTTCGAAAATCAAAGATGTTATGCATGTGAGCTTCATACAACCTAGTTGAGATATTCGCGAATTCACTAAATGTCAGATGCTTACATAACCCAGCGAACAATGAGTTGTATATAATAAAAGTGGCGCTGTCCCGTGTGTTTTTAATACACAATGTCAATTCGAATGCTGCTAAAGTAATTTTTTTCCTCTGCTTTAGGGGATAAACGTGCATATAACGCTTAACTTCCGAATGATACAGCCAAAAAGATAACTTACATTGGATGCTTGGAAATCATCTATTAATTCGGAATCACTCGAGTGTTTTTAAGCAACTCGCTTTGGAAACTGTTATTTTGACTCGTGCAGTTGCATACCTCGCCTTCGGCTCAAAAACTTCATTTTGCACTTTAAAGCGTCATCAGCGCCACCTATTTTGTCCAATGTTTCCAAATTTATTTCTCCCTGAAAGGCTTATTTATTACCTTTCCAACGATACCCCACACGATGAATTTGATGGAGAAATGAGCTTTATACAATTTTTTTTATGCAAGCATGTCATGTGAATTTTCTTCAGAATTTTTTATTTTAAACTTTTTCAAAACCAAATTCATGATTACATCCCAGTTGAAAATCGATCGAATAAAACTCATTTCTCCATTAAATTCGTTTTGTGGGGTATCGTTGGAAAGGTAATGAACGAGCCTTTCAGGGAAAAATAAATTTGGCAACATTGAGCAAAATAGGTGGCGCTGACGACGCTTTAAAGTGCAAAATGAAGTTTTTGATTTTTACCACCGTCAATTTTCTTTCAAAAAACTAAAAAAAAATATTTTTGGTGTTTTTTAGGTCAAACAATGTTTTGTGTGAGGTTAAGGAATCGATTTGAAAAAACTTTTTTTTTTCGGACATGCCTAATGTGAACTCGCCTTTTATACAAGCTAAATGAAAATAATGTGTATAAGGAAGGACTCAGTGGAATATTTGAGGTAGTCTTTATGTAATTTTCTTAAAGAAGTCATCCGGTTGAGTAGTAAAGGGCTACGTGTCATTTGTAAAAATGGGTGTTCAGTCCGTGAAATCGTCTCTACGTCCAATACTGATACCATCCGTGAAGCTCGTCAACCATTTTCGTAATCCACTACATGCTCCATGCTGAATATTTCTTGAGAATATAACAGAACCCATGTTCCTTCAACACAACGTCAATTATGTGAACAAACATCTTTGAAAGTAAGAAATGAACAAATTTTTTGATTTATTTGAAACGGCGAAAAGCCCTGTTGGCGAATTAATCGGTGACGAAAATGTCGGCTGTATGATCGTTCGGCGAAAAGTTACAGCGTCCGTCGAGTTAACTCGCGGCGATATGTTCGGCGACGATATACAATACACGTCTGCGGAGAGAGTGACAGTCACCCCCTAAGATAATACATGAGTATAGATGAACAGTATTCGAACAAATCACTTCAAAAAAATGAGGCGAACATCTCATGCTAAAGTTTGACACTTGTGTTCCAAATCGAGAGTGAGAGCTACATTACACATCAATTTTACGCTCTCTCATTAGTCAAACCATGAAAAAAGAGAGTCAGTTGTTTGTTTACCCTCATTTTTTGTCAATCGCAATGTGTAACTAGAATACTCTTTTTTGTCGTTACGCTCATCGCTCTATCTTTCGGAACAGAAGTGTCAAAATCTCGTCGAGATGTTGGTTACTTCATTTTAAGCCTCATTGTTCAGCTACACTTATGTATTATCTTAGGTCACCCCACTAGACATTTCAAAACGAATAAAATTTACCGGCTTTTACCGATAATTTTTGTTCAATTTACCGCCTTTACCGTTTACCGGTAAATGAATTCCCTACCTTGGATAATTTCTACGGATCTCTTAAATCCTCATAGCTCTAAAAGAAGTTAACACATTGATTTGTTTACTCATTTTTGTTGTTTAGATACGTTCGAGTCTTTTTGCAACATCTATTCTATCTGCCACATCTATTCTGATACGTACGGGTCTTTGGTTCTGTTAGCTTTAACGTTTAAAACGACATTTCGACAGTTGTAATAGACCGAATTTTGATCCCAACAAACTCATTTGTACCATATGATAATAATCATTTAAGTTTAACCTTAAAGAAAAGAGACCTTAACAGGCCTCAGCTGATCCTTTACTTACAAATTGCTTTCGATGCTCATGCATGGAAAAAAGAATTCGTTTTTCGAAAGATTCTGTAACTCTTTCAAACATTTCTGCGTCAGCAATCAAACAACCGTCCTCAATTCGAACGAAAAACTTCGTCCTTCAAAAATCCCCAAAAAAAAGTTGCTAAATCCGGGGAACGTGAAGACCACGCAACGGGGCCTTGTCTTCCAATCCATCGATTAGGAAAGACCAAGTTCAAATAGTCTCTAACTAAACGAGCATAATGTGCAGGCGCTCCGTCCTGTTGAAAAATAATTTCATTCCAAAGAAAATTTTGCCGAGATGCCAAAGCTCGTATGCATGGCATATACAATGTGGTTATGAAGTAGAAGAATGTACTTTCGTCCATCTAAATTGCCGTCTATAACAAAAGGGCCAATTATTTCATCTCCTAGACAGAATGGAGAGCCGCCGATTAGCGACGCGACTCCGAGTTATATTGACGGCTGAACAACGGCCGAGTTATATTGTCGGCTGACATGGTGGCTGGAGTATTTTCGTTTCTGCAACTTTTTCTTCTGATGAATACATTTTCAAGATCTTCATTGGTGAAAAAAATATTTTTTTTCGAATGTTGTATATATGTTGAAATATGTAAATAATGAGACTCATGAAAATTCATCATTCATTGATGAGTTCGATGCTCTTTTTTGCTTCAAACACCAAAAATTTAATTCCTTAAAATGTTCAACAGAAATTCTCACTCTCCTATAATTGTAGCCTACATTTTTGCGTTACACAAGTGAAACACTAGTGAAGATTTTGAAAATTCTAAGAAAAACATTCAGTTTACAGAAACAGACGACCAATTAAATAAACTGCTCGTTTTCCTCAGAATGTTTAGTATGATCATTATAATAGTTGTCCTACTTTTTCCACAAAAAATTGTTCTATCGAAAAATAAATGAAAAATGCTTGTGTACACTAGACCTGTCCAAAATTCTATGTTGTCGAAAAGTTAGGGAGCCCGCCCGGAAAACGGTGTCAAATGGTCCAACGAAAAAAAGTTTCTATGGGTCGGATGAAATCCAGAGCGATTTAATGGGTGCTCAATGGCGTTAAATGTGAAAAATGACCACAATTCGAGCATCAATATCTACATCGGCAAGTGTCCAAATAGTCTTGTTAATGAGCTTGTTTTCTAGGGTTTTTCTTCCTCTAGAGTCCCACACGACTAAAGTTGTGTAGCATTTTTTCAAAAATTGTTTCCACTTCAATTAAGCGAAAGTCATACTGGGAATTGCTTTAGAGTCTAGCTTCTTAGAAACAATTTTTAGAGGAAGAGAAATCCTACAAAACAAGTCCATTAACAAGAATATTCGGATACTTGCCGACGAAGATATTGATGCTCGGATTTCGGTCATTTTTCTCCTTTAACGCCATTGAGCCATCGCTCCGGATTTCATCCGATCCATAGAAAATTTTTTTCGGTGGACCATTTGACACCGTTTTCCGGGCGGGCCCCCTAACTTTTCGAAAACTTAATTTTTCCGTACATTTTTGGACAGGTCTACACGGTGGTGGTGAAAGAGAAAAAAGTTTTTTTGAAAAGACACCCAAAAATTTGTTGTGGTTTTCGAAAAAGGGACTCCAATAGAGTTCAAAACAGGTTTCACTTGATTCCGATCAGATCCTTCCCCATGTACCTATACGAGATTTTCGATTTTTTTCCTTCCATAGGGCTGATTTTTTTAAAAAAAATTTCGATTTCTTCTGGTTTTCCCTGCTGAAAAGTTTTTAATATTTGAGAAACTTAGAAAAAAAATTTTTTGGAATTTTTCGGAAAGGATTTAGAGATCGCACAATCGCAAAATGTGCTTTTTTGGTCATTTTGGAGCGTTTTCGGCCACTAACTCTCACAAGATCAATCAAATCGGCTTTATGATATTTTTAATGGAGAGCCACATTAATTTGCTTTCCAACGACGCCCCACATGAGACATTTGATAAAGAATTGGATTTTCGGCGTCGAGATCTTTCAAACAAAAGAAAGTTTTTGAAAATCGGAAATGATTTACTCGAGTTATGTACAAAAAACACAGATCCCTAGCAGAGACTCGTTTTTAGTGCCCTAGCTAAGTCCAAGGACTCAAATTAAAAAAAGTTTTTTGCATAAATTGCCGGCCATGCCCAGGAAAATTATGTACGATTAGGTAGTCCAATGATACAAAGCTTTGGCTGTGGCAACACTCCTGACAAGTGCGAGTAGCTAGCTACAGAAGTCAAAAACGTCGAAAAAATGGTCATTTTCAAAGAGTCGTGGAAGGGACGGTATACAATTTTTTCCCAAATCCAAAGCGGGAGGCTGTAGTCATTGCCCATAGCTTTCATTTGATTGTCTAAGTAGAACTTTGTGACGCGTAGAAAAAAAAATGGAGTTGATTTAAGTAAAAATTTTGAAAAAATTGAAAATCCGTAACTTTTTGTATCTTTAACTTTACGTACCTCCACAAATGGAATAAAGAACTTAACCAAAATGAAAATGGAGTTCTTATGTTGTCTGTAAAACAGAAATTTTATAAAAGGAAAAATGTTTGGAAGTGGAATTTCCAAATTGTTCACGAAAAACTCACATTCGAGATACCTTTTTTGGTTCTAAGTGTAACAAACTCGTTCAGAATTTTCACTAATTATGCTGGTTTCACTTCTAGACGCGTAGTTTTTCAAGTAAAGACCTTATTTGTTGCAATTCATTTGGAAACCACACATTCAACGACATATAATTGTAAGGCCTCTAGTTCTTTCCGTACATATCGTTCGAATTTTGTGTTTAGCCCGTCCGTGTTCACGTTGATTGTCGAAATCTCAACTTTGTCTTGGTCGCGGCTGAAAAATGTCTGGGTAGTGGGTAGTGTAGCTGGCGGAGGTGGAAACAGGAAGACAAGCAGGTGGAAGACCGATATCAAAGAGAAAGGGGAATTGTACTGGTTACATGATAAGACGGATGAGAAGAAAGGGGCTTATAGGGTTTGTAGAAGGTTAGATAAGGACGGCCAGTTAGTGACAGATAAGGAGGAAGTACTGGGGACTTGGCGGGATTACTTCCACGATCTGTTTGCCTCTTTCAATGAGCTGGTAGGACCTGTTGGGGAAACATGCCCTACTTTGGAGCTTGAGGAGGAAATTACACTGGAGGAGGTGTCTCGGAAGGTTAGCAGATTGAAGGCAGGAAAATCCGCGGAATTGGATGAGATCAGGACGGAGTTTATTAAGAATAGCGGGTTCGGTGAGATCCAATGGCTTTGCAGGATTTTCAACTTAGCCAAGAAGTCTTCACGACCAGATATTCTGTCTAAGGCAGGCAATCGAGAAGCTTTATGAGAAGAATATGGATTTGAATAGGGAAAATGGAAAGTTAGTTAGGGAATTTGAGGAAAGGAGAAAGATGGGTAATGCGGTTGCTAGTCAGTTGAGGGCTCACGTGTTCAACAAGGAGGAATTAAGTAAGCAAACGATCAATTTTTAGCCCAACGATTCTGTATGGCAGCGAAACTTGGGTAGACTGCGGATATCTAGTGCATGACTTGGAAGTTTCTGACATGAGGATTCTTAGGAGCATACAAAAGGTTAATCGGAGGAAGCAGTGGGAGAATCATATAAGGAACGACGACATCATGGAAAAGCGGAGGGTTTCGTCAGTAGAAGAGGCGGTAAGGGCTAACAGTTTGCGTTGGTTTGGGCACGTTAAAAGGATGGGCGATAACAGGCTGCCAAAGAGGATCTTGGATGCACAGGTCCCGGGAGTTCGACCATGGGGTAGACCAAGGAGATGGTTTATAGATTCAATCAAGTCAGACTTAGGAGTTAGGGGACTTTCACTGGACGGGCAAACCAACTCCTTGACAGGGGATAGGGGGGCATGGAGGAGGGTGGTTCATCCATCGTCCTAGGGTTGCGGCTTAAAGACCTCACACCGAAAGGTAGTACCGGTCTATAAAGTACGATGATGATGATGATGATGATGATAACAAATTTAATTCGAATGTCATTAAGTCATTAAGGTGAAAGTTGTTGCCAGTAGCGAGTAGTTTAAGTCGAAAACAAACGAGAATTTCGAGTTGTCGATCCCAGCAATTCTAATACAAGTTTTCATTACGAAAGAGCTGACTTTAGTACAATTCACAAGAAGTAAAATTCATAAACGTCGATATGAATATCGGTATTAGAAATGCTGGTATCGACAATTTGAAATTCTCGTTTGTTTTCAGCTTCAAGGCAAATTTTAGGCCTGTATCGAGAGCACTTACATCTACACTTAAGTGTAAATCCGCAATAAAACCTCTTACAGAGGAGGTGTGACGCAAGTATTTATGTCTGCTTACAAAAGCTGTGAAATCAGAAAAGTGTGACGCATGAATCATCTAAGGTAAAACTATTTTCTTCCAGTTACAAAAGTTCTGAAATCAGAGGGGGGGGGTGACGCATTAAGCTTAGATTCGCAACAAAAATGTTTAAACAAAATTACGTTGAGTTCAAAAAATTATTGCGTCTCAAATGTCAGACAACACTTTCAGTTTTTACACGCAAAAATTTAAATTTACCCTAAACGATGCAATAAGAAATAAAAGTCAAATTCTTGCAGCGTAACAACTGCAGGGTCAGATAAACATAGAAAATCTTTTTGCCCTCAAAAGAAAATCCTTAGAAAAGAAAATTCTGAAAATACTAGAAAATCCTTCAAATTCGAAAGAAAATCATGAAAAATCCATGAAAATCCTTCAAAAACGGTAAAGAAAATCATTGGAAATACTCTGATGATTTTTTTTAAGAAAATCCGTTTGCACTCAAAATATACAATTATCTGCCCCTCGGGCTGCCACACAAAGTGACATGTTTGTGCCACACAATGACATGTTTGTGCCACACAAACATTTTTTGCTACCGATAGGTGGCACCAGCACCATGTTATTGAAAGTGTGAAGTGTGCAGCACATAATGTGCAGATTACGATGAGTAAGTAGAAAATTTAATAACTTTTATGTTTAATAATGCATACCTGCCTTGCAACGCAAGAAAAATCGTGCATGAAAGAGACGAAGATTTTGTATGAGTAAATACATACAAAGTTTTTTGTCTCTTTCACGCGCGGTTTTACTTGTGTTGTACGGCATACATGCGAAAAAATGACAACGAGGTGATGAAGTTATGTAAGGGCCTGATTCCACTAAAATGATTGCTCCGTTTTGCCTTTGTTTTCATTCCGTTTTGTCTCCTTATGAGAGCCGAGAGAGCGCGATCTGTTAAGTAAGTCCTGGTTTGCACTTCAAAAAAAGTTGTTCGTTTAGAAAATGAACAAAATGAACTTCTTGAAAGAGACCTGACGTGTATACGGAGGCAAAATTGAATCGTTTTCAATGTTTCCTCCGTTTACGTGAGAGTTGTCTCATACGCAGCCAAAGCGGAGTGGAAACAGAGAACTTTTTTTTTAAATTTTTTCACTTTAATGACAGAAGAGAATGAGAATGCCTCTCAAATTCTCTTAACTTCACACAAAATGATGCCCACAGCAACATTTGATGAGAGAACTAATGCAAGAGAGAAAAGAATCTGCTCAAATTAAATTTGTTGTGGGAAGGGGATAAACGGAGCAAAAATTGAAAACGATGCAATTCTGCCTCCGTTTACATGACGGAAAAGATCATTTTGTTCATTTCAGTAACAACATAACCAAAGACCCGTACGTGTCAGAATAGATGTGGCAAAGTGACTCGAACGTACCTAGATATACAAATAAGCAAACAATCCAACGTTTTCTGTTCTTTTATAACTGTAAGGAATTCAAAGATCCATATAAATTACCCAAGGTAATGTCAAAGGCCCTACCGAAGTACGTCTCAGACCATTCAAATCTAGAAAAGCTTATATCCAAGGACTAAGTCGTTTTTCCCTCAAACCCAGAAACACGTTTTATCTAAAATTTTATTGTCTACCACTTTGTCCTTAGAAGCAACTTTCTACCTCTCATAGTTCTGGAGATCTGGGTCATCCTGCCCAATTATGGAAGTGGCCATATACCAGGATTGGACCATATTTCCCCAAAACCCTGAAACACGTGTTCGCTTAAATTTAATTCTCTACAACTTTGCCTTTTGAACCAACTTTCTAACTTTCACAGTTCTGGAGATCCAGGTCATCCTGCCCAATTATGGAAGTGGCCATATACATGGATTGGGCCATATTTCACCAAAACTCTGAAACACGTGTTCGTTTATTTTAAATTCTCTACAACTTTGCCTTTGGAACCAACTTTCTAACTCTCATTGTTCTGGAGATCTGGGTCATCCTGCCTAATTATGGAAGTGGCCATATACCAGGATTGTGTCTCATTTCCCCAAAACCCTGAAACACGTGTTCGCTTAAATTTAATTCTCTATAACTTCGCCTTTGGAACCAACTTTCTATCTCTCATAGTTCTGGAGATCTGTGTCATCCTGCCCAATTATGGAAGCGGCCATATACCAGGATTGGGCCATATTTCCACAAAACCCTGAAACACGTGTTCGCTTATATTTAATTCTCTACACCTTCGCCTTTGGAACCAGCTTTCTAGCTCTCACAGTTCTGAAGATCCGGGTCATCCTGTCCAATTATGGAGGTGGCCATATACCAGGATTGGACCATATTTCCCCAAAACCCTGAGACACTTGTTCGCTAAAATTTGATTCACTACAACTTTGCCTTTGAAAGTAAGTCTCTGTATTGCGTATTTAAGCAAATACTGAAAAAAACTATCTCTTATCATTTTGGGCAGAGAAATTTATTTTCGCCCATTCCATGGCTCCCAGTGCCCAGACCCCTGACCCGATTCCAACAAAAAAAAATTCCCCAGTTTTTTGGCATCAAATGCTTTCATTTGACACCAAATTGAGCAATTTCCGTGCTTTACTTGCTGAGATATTTGCGAAAAAGTTTCACAGACCCTCGAAAAACCATGTTTTTGGTCACTTCCTCGACCATATCTCCGGAACCACTTGATCTATTTTGCTCATCTTCGAACTGCATGTATCTTTCAGGGAAAAAAAAGTTTAGTCTGATCGGTTGAGCCGTTTGGAAAAAAAAAGTGGAGACGGACAGACGGACGGACGGACATTTTTTTTATTGCTGATTCGTCATATTTAGACGATAATAGATGCATCCCCCCCACTCGCACCTCGATCTATCCCATGTTACAATAAAATTGTTTGTAGTAAACGTATAGGACTTCTTGTACTTCGTACGGGTCCAATAAATGCTGTCAACTAAACGGAGACCTTCTTTTTTAAGTGGAATACCGGCTTTTGTCTCGGTGGCTCAGTGAGTAGGAGCACCGATGCATAAATATTTTTTTTCATCATTTTGTGTTCGAATCTGGTGGCTGCAAGATTTTTTTTACAATTTATTGAAGAATTGAAAAACAATTTTCATAACACCCAATTCATTTGTTGCCCCTTAACGTTGTTTGCAATTTAAGTTTTCAATTTCAACATTAGAATTTGATTGCATTCAAAAATGTACACTCGGAGTGTTCGTGTACAACTACATTTACAAAAGTTATGTACTTGCAAATGAGTGTGAGTAAATTGTACATAACTTTGCACTACAGCAGAACCCTAGAACATAGAATAACGTACGAACTATGTGAATGTCGGTGGCTCAGCGCGCTGGGTCTGATCGTCTTACGCCGAAGGGCAAAAGTTCAAGCCCGTGCAGAGTTTTAGTTTTTTCTCATCATTTTCATCATAAAAAAAGTCTTAGTCGTCATAAAATAAAAATTAAGTTACTGGGAAAAGCATCGCATACAATTAACGTATGTTGTTATATGACGTGTATACAAAAACACTTAAGTATGACATATTCACGCCGAGCCGATAAAAAATATCATGCTTCAAAGGGCTGTCGTGAACGTTGCCTCATACAAAATATTTGGTTTCGAAACGTATAGTGAATTTTACAAGTACAATTTCCCTTTACTATGTGAGGGTTTTAAATAGTTCGGAATAGTGATGAAATTAAACCAATTTACCTGCACCGTGCCCATTAGCAAACTTTCGAATAGCCTTCATAAACATTGCCGTTTCTGAGTGAGCTATATTGCAAATAGTTGAACATTTTATTACTTCGTATATTGTAAAGCGAGACAAAATTTTCGAAGATTCTAAGACTATGATGCAACCTTGAGACATAGACCTTAAGACTATGACATTGAGGTCATAAAAGACGCAGGAACGTCTCTATAATGTATTACAATGAATGAGGTCATAAAATCATAAAATAAGGGTTCTCATACAAATGTGCATGCATTGTTAAAAGGCCATTCAAAGCAACGAAAAATGCAACAAAAAAAAAATTTCCGTCCGTCTGTCAACACGATAAATCGAGTAAAACTCAACCGATTTTCAAAAACTTTTTTCCCCTAGGTAAGCGAAAAATCTTAAATGCGATTGAATCTGGGCACTGTCAGCCCAAGAGCCGCCGAGCTAGGGCGGCTTAGTGGTTTTTGGTCTTTTGTACATAGCTCGAGTAAATCTTTTCATATTTTCGAAATCGAATTGGCGGCCGGTCTCTTTGGTGTGTAATGCTAAGGCCGAGGCCAAGTTTGGCTTTGCTAGATTTGCAACCGATGTCGAATTTGCATGTTGTTGCTTTCCCTTCCTCTTTCTTCTGGGCTGTTTCTCAGACATCATAAGACAATAACATTGTTATAAAAAATTCTTCTCTTTGAATAAAGATATCTCCCGATGATGAACTGGAATAGGTCGAAACGTCGAGAAACAAAAATTCTAATTTTTTGTTATTAAAATCGAAAGATTATAAATAGCATATCAACCCCAGCAATACAAATTCGACTATATATAACAGCAATACAAAAATCTTCAAGGAAAAAAAATGTAGGGAAATATTTTTGTCTATGTAAGTATTTGTCCGAGGCCTCTACTGAGGACCCTAGGTCGGTGCTAAGGTCGGCCCTAGACAAAAAAATGGTTTTTTGCTATGTTGTAGAAAAAATTGAGATGAACATTTTTGTCTGTTTGGGGGTCAATTTTGTGCTTTCGGGAAGGTTTTTTTACACCGTTTTTTCGGACGGGTTTTTCAATATTGCACTATCGGCAATTTCCAATACAACTTAATGTGGACGTAATTTCAAACACTTAAGCAGGGTTGGGTTAGCGTCGCTAATAGTCAGCTTCGCTACTAGCGACGCTAATTTTCAATTTTGCTCGCTAGCAGCGACTAGCGATCGCTAATAATGGCTTTAGCGAACCCTCTTTCGCTAGTCGCTAAATTACTATTTTTTCACAAAATCATGCTCGGAGCGGTAGCGGAGAGCGTGACGCAGTCCCCACACCCCAAAAAAAACGTCTACAAACCCAAAAACCTCCATACAAAAACCTTTGGGACAAGACACGATGTATAGGCGAAGTTTTGAGTTTTTTCCCCTCGCCCCCCTTCCCCTCCAAATTATTTAAAAAAAAAACTACGTCGCAGCAGCTTTCCAACAAGCCCTCACTTATCAAAATCGGTTGAAAATTGGCTGAGATATCGCCAATCAAAGATGACCAATTCCTATGGAAAGTGGTCAAATTACCTTTGTAATTAATAACAATTTTATTCCTGTGTGGTGTGTCAACGATCTATCTATCTATGTCTCTATCTATGTATCTATCTACTTTTTTTTTCTCGAGAACCGCCCGAGCGATTTCCTTAAAATTTTCAGGGAACGTCATTCTCGGCCCCAAATGAAAAATTTCATATGCCGCTTTTCCGGGAAAATTCTGGAAAAGCCGTGGCATGGGAAAAAGTGGTCAATTTTGAGGGTTTTTCGGTAATGCTCGGAGTTTTCAAATTTTAGCTCCGGAGTGATAATAGCTATAGAGTTGGCTTCTTTGGGAAAGTTATAGAGTTTGGTCAGGAGAATTTTTTGGCATCTTAAGAAAGTGGCAGTCAAACCGGCGCCATCTTGAATTTTCCCAAGCAATAAATTAGGTTTTTTTTGGTTTTCGAATTTTAGCTTCGGAATGACAATACTTAGAGAGTTGGTTTCTTCGGGAAAGTTGTAGAGTTTGATAAGGAGAATTTTTTGGGATTTTCAGAAATCTGCCAAAGTGACGCCATCTTAGATTTTTGTAAGGTAAAAATTATGCTTCTTTGAGTTTTCGATTTTTAGCTCCGGAATGATAACACTTAGAGAGTTGGTTTCTTCTACAAAGTTATAGAGTTTCATCGGGAGAATTTTTTGGTATCATTAGAAAATGGCTGCCAGCTGTCATAGCGGCGCCATCTTGGATTTTCGTTTATGCTTCTACGGTTTTCGAATTTTAGCTCCGCAATGACACTACGTAGAGAGATGGTTTCTTCTAGAAAGTTATAGAGATTAATCAGTAGAATTTTTTGGTATCATTAAAAATGGCTGCCAGCTGTCAAAGTGACTCCATCTTGAATTTTTTGCTATCTTCTGAATTAGAATAGCTAGACAGTTGGTTTCTTCGGGAAAGTTATAGAGATTGGTGAGGAGAATTTTTTTTATGAATAGAAAGTAGGTTTGCCGAGGCGGGGAAGTTGGTCAAAATCGAGGCGAAAGTTTTCGCCAAAAAATTTTTTTCGTCGGAATCGATAGATATTGACTTGCGCATCATTTTGATGAATAGAAAGTGGGGTCGCCGAGGCGCGGAAGTTTGGTCAAAATCGAGGCGAAAGTTTGCGCCATAAAATTTTTTTCGTCGGAATCGATAGATCGGAGAAAATTTTTTTCGTAGAAAAATTTTTTTATAAAGAAAAATTTTTTTCGAAGAAATTTTCTTTTTCTTTTTCTATTCCGCTGGTGGGTCCGGCATTTGTGACGCAATTTTTTTTAACAAAACGTAATTTTGTTTCAAACAAAGCGCTCTAATTTTTTCAGGAAATCAAAACTTTAAACACAAGGTCCCATTCAAACGAACTTCTGCGTATTATCTGCGATAGCGTCACCTCAAGCGATATCATTAATTTTGGAAGCGGACTTACGGACTGCGTCACACTCTACCTTTAAAAAGGTTTTTGTTGTGATTTGTTATACCACAGAATAAAGAAATCATTTTCTGTTAGTTGAATCGCTATAGAATATTGAAGTCCTCACACAATCAACGTACCTGCGTCAATATTTTCAACACGAATGCAATATTCTATCAACCTGTTCTATTGTCTTTCTTGCTATTATTCTGATTTGCCTAATTTAGTAGGGCTCGCTGTTGAACAAAATTTCGATCTTCGTGCACTAAGTGCTATTAACATTTAGAAATGCTCACTGGCGTTTTAAAACAAAAGAAAATACAATGAAATGTAACGTTACTGTCCAATTTTAAATGTTAAAAACTGTAGTCACAAAAGCATGAATTTTGGACCATGAATAAATGTTGATGAGTAGATTCCAAAACGATTAGGATACCTTTAGAAAACCTCCTATTTCGCCCCCCCCCAAACCCTTTACAAAGTTTTCAGTGCAGAGCTAACTTTCATGAATTATTGTGAAGCGACCTTTGTAAGGATTATGGTGATTTTAGGCTCGAACGAAACATCAGAGTCCAAAGTTTTTTTTGGAAGTAATAGTTGTTTCGAGTTTTCCATTTCGCAACAGTTTTTGCTGCTTTTCCGAAAAAGTTATTTATTTTACCTCCGTTCAGAATCAATTAACTTTTAAAATTAAATTTTTACGAGGAAACTTTGTATGGAGAGTTTGTCCTCCATTTCATTTTCTATAAAATTGCTGAAGACACGGATTTGTTTTATTAGGCAAAAATTGTTTGGAAGTACCAAATAGATCTTAACAGCACCCTATAAACAGCGTAGTGCTGGTTGATGATTCTTTTAATTATTTTTATATGATAACGATAGTCTTCAGATTGCCTTCAGAGTCCTTGGAATGGGAGCCAGAAGGATCTTCAGGAAGAACTTACCCGTAAAACATCCGAATACAAAACAAGTCCAACATTAACATCAGAAAAATGTTGAAGTGATTTTTCTCCGCCGCAAATAACGCCCGAGGCAAATAACAAAACGAACAAACCTGTAAACACATTTAACTAAATTCGGCCAACTGCTTGCATATGATGATGAAATATTCGCCTACGCATGACATTTATTGATTGCATTCATTTTTTTCTTCATATATGTGTATTCTCTTCATCCTCTTAATATTCATGTTCCGAAGTGGCGAATTGGAAATTCAGTAGGCGCGTATGCACAATAAGGCATCACACGGTTCACTAATATCTGGATATCTACTTTGAATAACTGAGTAAGAACCAAGTAAATCCGATCGAGTATGGCATTGTGGGCAATCAACGACATTTTTTACACGACTACTTTTGTATCAAAGTCAAATCATTATTTATTTGCTTTGTGCAGAATAAACGATGACTATAGTAAACTGTGCAACAAAAATCTGAGAATGAACACTTTACCTGAAAAATTGTAACTTAGTAAACTAATAGTGTTATACGTTGGCGATCTAGGAGCCTAGAGCTGCAAAAACATTTTCCAATTTTACTTTTTTGTCGAATCAAGAAAGATCTTCCACAATGAAGAGAAATATTGAGCAGACAAATGTTACTAAAGGTGGGAGAGATGATGTGAAAAAAAACAAGAATTGAAACCGAGAAGGGAGAATTTTCTGGTAAATCAGTAGAAAATACACCATCGACATCAAGCCAAACGAAATTAGATACCGAGATGAATCAAGAAACTGAGATGAATTTTCAAAGTGAAGATAGAGAACAAACTACTAGAAAGAAAAAAGGAAGAACTAGCTACGTGTGGGAGCATTTCGAAACTCGCTATTCAGATGATAAGAAAACAGAATATGCCCATTATTGAATATTGAAATATTTCGTTGCAACAGATATTTTCTCAAGAGAAGTATAGAGAAGCATTAGTGAAATGGATTGTTGTTTCGGGCCAGCCATTTTGTGAATGTGAAATGGATTCGTTTTTAGAAATGGTTCAGACTCTAAATCCGGACGCAGTTACGATTTCGAAAGAAACGGTCAAACGCGACATAATGAAAAAATTGGAATCGCTCGTCAATGAAATCAAGATCAAGTTAAGCAAATCGCCATCTAAATTCTCATTTACATTAGATGCTTGGACATCTAAGAATGTTTTGCCATTTCTGGCTATTCGTGCTCACTGGATTAATAGCGATTGGAAATACGAAACGGTTTTACTTGATTTTTGCTGCATTGAAGGGAAGCACGACGGCGAAAACTTGAGCAAGATATTTCTGGATTGTTTGACGCGATACGAAATTCATTTGTCCAAGGTCCTGGGTATCACTATGGACAACGTTTCATCTAATGACACTTTCATGTCCTGCCTTGAAAAACATGGTTTGAAGTCTGGCGTATCGATCAAGGCGAGCGAAAATCGGGTACGTTGTATGCCACACATACTAAATCTATGCGTACATTCAGATGATGAAGAGGTTTGTCGTTTTACATTACATGCAAATGACAATGTTAGCAGGAAAATGTGTTCAAATTTTCTTTTCAAAGGAATGCGATAGTGATCAAATCGAACCTGATGATGATGATGAGGAAGACGATGACGCGGACGAAATATTGGATGACAATCAATTTACCGTCGTAAAGCTACGGCAGCTTATTAAAAAATACGCAAGTCACCTCAAATGCTTCAAAAACTGCGAAAACTCTGTACGTTGCACAACATCAATCCGTTGGTCCCCATAATAGACGTTCCTATGCGATGGAATTCCACGTTCGAAATGATTGAAAGGGCTTCATATTTGAAGGCTCCTTTGCGTAATCTTTGTCTGAATGAAAAATCACTGAGCAAATATCTTACTAATGATGCGGAGTGGTCTGACCTCAATTCATTAAAGAAACTTCTGCAGAAATTCGATCGTTCTACCAATTTAATGAGCATGGAGCGGCACCCATCGATTTGTTCTTACTTACCGACTTTAAATTGGCTCGTTAAATCGCTGGAAGCGTTCGTAGCCGACAACAATGGTCAATTGGCAGAGGCTGCATCGCAAGGTCTTGAAAAATTGAAAAAGTATGAAGTTGAACTACTGCTGAGCTCCTCCAAGTTGCCGTATGTGGCAGTGTTCTTAAACCCTTCATTGAAAATTTCATACTTCAAAGAACACGATTATAAGAAGCCATTGGTCAGAGACATACAAAAAACCATCTGCGAGTTGTTCGAGAAGACATATGAAACTGGAAAAGAATCAAACAATCAAACAGAAGCCGCATCTGAAGACGAATCGTCAGATGAATTTTTCGAATTCATGCACAAACGGGCGACAAGTAAAGCACCGAAGGAATTCCGAAAGTATTTGAATTATCCGCTGTTTTCTGCCAAAGTAAATCTGTTGGAATATTGGTGCGCGCACAAGGACGACTTTCCGAATCTATCTAATATGGCTCGCGACTATCTCGCCGTGCAGAGCTCTTCTGTAGCTGTGGAAAGGGACTTCTCTGGTGGTGCAGATCTAGTAACACCCACTCGATGCTCGCTACAACCACAAACAATAAGAGCGTACATGTGTGTCAAAAGTTGGATAAAAAATTTGGGCCAATGATGTCAACAGTCAGCTGTCAAAGCACAAAATAATATAACCACAAATTTCGTTACATTTCATTCATTTTCCGATTTGGATTTTCTAAATTACAAGGTCAGTTGAGCTACATTTCACTTTTCAACTTATTGTAGATAACAATGATAAAAAATTCCAGTTTTGGACTATAAAAATACATAATTTTGGCGTTTTGGTTGCTTGTAAAATGGGCCGGCCATACCAATGAAATGGATCAATATTGGAGCAATGATTTCTATATATTTAAATTGCCGAATGAAACACGTATGTACCAATAAAAAGAAACTAAACTTACCGTCAGCGTCCTGAATCATCAGCGGAATTCCCTTAAATTCCAAAAATAAAAAATTTATGCGTCGAGACTGGAGACGCATCATTTGGAAAATATTTTTTTTATTTCGTGGCAGGATTTTATGAGAACAAACTTCTAGGACAATATAGCCTGCTTCACTGACGTAAAATGATGATGATCATCATCATCATCAAACTTTATAGACCGTTAGTACCTTCCGGTGTGAGGTCTTTCTGCCGCAACCCCAGATTGGTGAACTATCGTCCTCCATGCCCTCCTATCGCCCGCCAAGGAGATGGTTTGTTCGCCCAGAGAAAGTCCCTAACTTCTAAATCTGATTTAATTGAATCGATAAACCTTCTCCTTGGTCTACCCCTTGGCCTAACACCCGGGACTTGTGCATCCAAGATCCTTTTCGGTAGCCTGTTATTACCCATCCTTTGAACGTGCCCGACCCAGCGCAGACGACTGGCCCTTGCCGCCTCTTCCACTGACGAAATCCCTAATTTTTCCCTAATGTCGCCGTTCCTTATATGATTATCCCACTGCTCCCTCCTATTAACCTTCGCTATATTCCTAAGAACCCTCATATCAGAAACCTCCAGGTCATGCACGAGATATCCGCAGTCAACCCAACTCTCACTACCATACAGCATCGTCGGCCGGAATATTGACCTGTGAATAGCTAACTTTGTTTCGCTACTTAATTCCCTTTTGTTGAACACGTGCGACCTCAACTGACTGGCCACCGCGTTTCCCATTTTCCTCCTTTCCTCACATTCCCTAACTAACTTGCCATCCTCTGAAAAAATGGTTCCTAAGTACTTGAATTCAGAAACCTGCTCCAGCTCCTCCCCATTTAAATTGCAAGCTATCTCCTTCCGAGCTTTGCCGACATGCATAACCTTAGTTTTCCCTACACTTACCTTCATCCCATACTCCTCACATGCAGCATTTAGACAGTCAATCCCACCCTGCAACTCCGTGGTACTATCTGCCAACAGAATCAAGTCATCCGCGTAGGCCAGGATTTTCATTATTACCTCACCCACCTCGACATTTCCCTGCAAGTTTGCCTGCTTGATGATTTTGTCCATGAAAATTATGAACAGAAGCGGGGAAAGACAACCACCCTGACGAACGCCCTCTTTAACCTCGAAAGACTCGCTAATTTCGCCATCTATTCTCACCGCGGCCCTGCTTTCTGAGTAAATACTCTTAATGGCACGCAGTAAACCCCCATTGATACCGTACTCGCTAAGAATCCCGAATAGCTTCTGCCTTGGTACCCGGTCGAATGTCTTCTCCAAGTCGCTGAAGCATAAGTATAAGTCCCTGTTCTTTTCATAAAGCTTTTCGATAGTCTGTCTGAGGCAGAAAATCTGATCCTGACATCCCCTCAGAGGCCTGAAACCACCCTGAAACTCATCCAGTACACCTTCCACTATGTTCCTAACCCGGTCAACAAGTACACCCGTGTACACCTTACCTACCCTGCTCAAGAGCGATATCCCCCTGTAGTTACTGCAAACCTTACGGTTGCCCTCCTTATAAATTGGAGCAATAACACCGAAGCTCCAGTCAGCAGGTACTGTTGAAGACCTCATGGCCAAATTGAAAATCCTACAAAGCCATTGGATCCCACCTGATCCGCTATACTTAATAAATTCCGTCCTAATTTCATCCACCCCTGAGGATTTTCCTTCCCTTAATCTGCCGACCTTTCGGGACACCTCATCCAGTGTAATTTCCTCCTCCACCTCAGAGCTAGGACCTGCCTCCCTCCCATTTTCTTCTACCTGATTGACAGATGTAAATAAATCCTTAAAGTAATGCCGCCAAGTCTTCAAGACTTCACCCCTATCTGTAATTAACTCGCCGCCTTTATCTAAAATACTACTACATCCCTCTTTCACGCCACCGCGCCTAATGCCCTTAATCATCGACCAAAATTTCTTACCCCTGCCTTGACCTGCCCTTTCCAAATCCTCCCCAAACTTTTTCCCCTCCCGGTCCTTCGCTTCCCTGACTAGATCCTTAACCAGTTGCCTACAAGCCTTATAAGCCTCCCACTTCGCCACCGTCCTGTCCTGTAACCAAATCAAGTATAGTTTCCTTTTCTCCAATACAGCCCCCCTGATATCGGCGTTCCACCAACCCGTCTTTTTGTTTCGACCCCCGCTAGCGACACTGCCCAGACATTCCTCAGCCAGATCCAAGACAAATTTCTTAAAATTCGCCCACTCAGCCTCAATGTCCCCGCAGTCAGCTGGAAGCCCCTCAAATCCTTCGGCGAATTTTGCCATAAAACGAGACCTAACTGCCTCTTCCCTAAATTTGCCCACACGAAATTTGCGACTTACCACCTTCTTCCTTTTAGTCTGACAGAGTTTACCAACCGACAGATGGGTACCCAAAAAGTAGTGGTCAGAACCGAAAGTGAAACCCCTGAAAACACGTGTGTCCCTGACTACCTGTCTCCTGTCCTGCTCTATAATCATGTAATCAATAATGGATTTGTGACCCAAACCCTCATTGACGTACGTATACCGATGGATCCACTTGTGCCTATAGAAAGAGTTGGTTATTGCTAACCCATTGAAATCACAAAAATCCAACAACCGTTTACCATTTGAATTCAGTGTTTCTTCCCCAAATCTACCCACTACCTTCCCATACCCTGAGTTGCTTTTAAAGTTTCCTATTCTTGCATTGAAATCCCCCAGCAAAATCAATGATTCATTTCCCTTTTTGCTAACTACGTCCCCTAGTTGCTCGTAAAAAGTGCCCAAGTCAGTAGCATCACTACCATTGCAAGGGCTACATACGCTAACCAAGCGATAAATTCCACCCGCTAACTTTACAGAGACCCACATCAGCCTTTCATTTACGAAACGACAAATTTGATCAATTCCTTCCTGATAGCGATTCCAACCCCCCAGTTTGCCCTACCAGACTGAACTCCGGACAAAAACACCTTATACCCGCCCACGTGTTCTTCCGTCTGTCCCTTCGTCCTAACGTCACTCAACGCCAATATGTCTATACCGTAGTCCTTAGCCAGATCAACTAATTCCTCTCTGCGATCCCGAAAACCCCCATTAACGTTTAGACTTCCAATAAACAAACCATCAACCATTTTGCATTGCCTGATCGTCAACGATGATGCGTAAAATGATGAACCAAAATTAAAATTTTTTTATCAGTTGGATGAGCTAATACGGATTGTGAACTGAAAACCTTACTGCAAACTGTCGATAGAGTCTACATAAAAGCTGTTCCGATATTAATCCGCAGATTGAAGGAAACGGATTTTGAACGATCACTTCCCAATTCAAATAGACATAATCTGACCTGAGATTCAGTTTGAGTTTGTACCAATTTTATCTGGATGTCGTGATAGTAATGCGGTATGAAGTCTTATGCACAATGTACAATTGCGCGTAGTAGAGTATACGGTTTGTATGGTGCCACGCAGCCACACAAACCAATTTGTATTGAAATGCGCATGTTGTTCGATGCGTAATTGTGAGTGTGAGTAAACTAATTGGCAACGTGAATATGCACATGGGCTGCACAATTTTTTATGAGCTTCAAACATTCATACCCATTCAAAAATATTAATCAAACGGCAATTCATTATAATGATGGTTTTTTTTCTCTCTTTGCTTTGCATTTTTTCCCCATTTTAATTGTAAATATTTATATCGTTTGCGCACACTTGCCAATCGCATATATATTGATTTTTGCTCAAGCTCTGCGAACTCGAATAAATGCATTTACGCTCAACTGAACCATCAACTTAAAATATTAATTGGAATTAAAGCTGCTGAATTTGCCTGCACACTAATAGGTTGTGTCGTGCATCACTTTTTCATCAGGCAATAAATCTATCTTCGAGTAAGGAAACACTGATGGCGACACCGACACGCGGCTACATGTCAAAATTAGATTAAAAACATTCAAAATAAACAAATAGGTTATGACTGTTTCCTTGCTTAGAAGAATGCCGAAAAATTGTTGTGTTTGTATAAACAACACATTTAGGTGTCCGGAGTTAAAATTTCATACATTTCCTCCAAATGAGGCGGCAAAAAAGTGGATAGTTTATTCGTAGGGAAGTGAAAAACAATGTTGGAGAATATTTTTGTGAATTTATAAATGACAAAAAACAGTTAATAAAAGGTAGTGCCCCGTACCTTGGCAGATTTCCCAACATCTAGTGTTTAATCGAAAGCTTGCCATAAAAACATACTGTCGGACACTAGTCAACTGTAAATATAAATGAAGCAGAAGTTTCTTGATAAATACTGACGTGTTGACGTCGATTACGTTGTCAGAACACTTTCGGAAATGTGAAACTGAATCGAAAGCCTTGGATGTAAATACTTTACCGGAAATATTCTATGAATTCGTTCCCGATGTTTTGGCACCAAAAAGTTTTAATAAAAATAAATGAAAAAGAAAAGTATAATTGTTTATAACTTAAATGATAATTTCGAATGCAAATTGTCATGATCTGACATGTAGCCGCCTGTCGGTGGCGCCATTTTTGTTGCGGTCATTACATAAATCAAAAACTCAATCTATTTTGCGCCACGATCGTCATTCACAGTTATTCTTCATCTTCATTGAGCGTTTCCTTAAAAACTTCGGAACGCCGATTTCAAACTAATTCAGAATCAATTCCACATTCACTTCCATCGGTTTGGATGTGTGTGTGTGCAGTTTGCAAAGCATGAAATTCAAGTTTATACGAACGATCTAGTTGGAACTAGTCAAGGTTTTCCGTGACTTTCATTCAAATCATCCAATTTGATGGTTTACTCAATTAAATCAAATCAAAACAACGACCGCTCAATGACCCCTAAAGCTGCGGCATCTCATGCCTGTGCTATAGATACAGACACATGTATGAGCTAATCCACGACTAGATCCACAGTCTTCTCTTCATGTCAAATAAAAACGTTCAAACGAATTGAGTTCATGTCACTTTGTCTCATATTTGTGATTCACGATTCAATTTTTTTCTCTAGTCTTTTTGTTGACTTTTTATTCCTTCTTTCTATTATGTTTGCACCGAATCGATCGCATGTTGAATATACATTCGTTGATAAGTATATGATAAGTATATTAACTTCAGTTGAGAACATGCGTTTTTATTGCTCGCTTGAATTTTATTCAAGCCATACGCAGCCAGCACCAAAACACATTGCGAAAACTGTCGAATTGTTATGTATGCCGATGCTGTATACGCAGATACATCGAATGACATGAGACAGTGCGTTTGTGAATGTGTCTCATGTGAAATGTGGTTTTCATTCACCGAATAAACCATTTTGAATGATATGCTCAAGCTCATACTGATCATGATCAAGTGTTGATCTGAACAGAGTGTCAATGTTGATTCAAACGAATGACAGAAACTCAATGTTGGCATCGATCGGAATGAACGAGGCAGCCAGTAAGAGAGCGAGATACATTTTTATAAATAGGTGGAAGAAGAGAATTGGATATTTGACAAGTGAACCATTCAGTTGTGGTTTTATTTGATTGGATTTGATAACGTGTATGTGCGGCATCTTCTCGAACCGACATTAAAACTGTCACAATTCTCTCATTCATTCAAATTTACAAGTTTATACATGATATTTCAACTTTATGGCTGTATATATCACTGAACTGTGGGAATATAAACAAATGTTTACACTGTGCTTATAAGTCTGAACTCCCTCTCTCTCTCTCTCTCTCTCTCTCTCTCCATCTCTATTCCAACACGATTGTTGGGATTTCAACAACAACAGAATCGACGGGCGCAGGGTAAAAAAATTAAGTAAACGAATAATCGACACGATTCAAGTGCTGTTTAAACACAAACACTACAAAATTATTTCGAACGATAGTCCCGAAAAAAAGTGAGAGAAACGATCGCAAATAATAACGCCCGGGGTGTTAATAACGCCCGCACTCCGGGCGCTAATAACGCCCGCACGCTGGGTGTTAATAATTTTCAGCTATATAATTCGGTATACGGTCACTATTGAGCTTCAAGAATAAATTGGGAGTTATTTAAATTCAGAAGCTTAGGACATTTCAATGCACACATCTCGGTTTGTATTGTTTTTATTCATCCCTTTTACTCAAATTTTTAAGTTTCAAAATCGTAGTGCTCAATGACTTTCATAAAGTTTTCATGCAATTTTTTGATTTCTTATTGACAACTTTTTTAAAAATAAAAGAGCAGAGAAAAAAATTCTTCCATCTAGTGGCATTCTGTATGATTCTCCTAATCAATCCCTTCCAGTGACGTTCTGTACTTTCCCCTTAATCAACTCTTTCTAGTGACATTCTGTATAAGGAAAATGCTCCTCTAACTATACTCCTTCTAGTGACATTCTGTATAAGGAAGATTTTCCTCTAGTCAACTCCTTCTAGTGACATTCTGTATAAGGAAAATGTTCCTCTTACTCAACTCCTTCTAGTTACATTTTGTATAAGGACAATTTTCTCCTTAGTCAACTCTATCTAGTGACATTCTGTATAAGTAAAGTGAGGCCAAGGTTTATTTTCCACTTTTTGGAAAGACACCAACAGTCACCATTTTCTAGTTGAAATTTTCGGCCTTTGAAACTGCATAATGTTTTTTTTGAAGCTGTTAGAAATCATTGTACAAATGTCATCTATATATTTCACATTGTACACCTCTAAAAGGATAAGGCTGTAACTATCAACATTTTCAAAAAAACTTATTACACAAAAAGTGGGAAAATAAACCTTCACTGCATTTTAAAATTTTCCTTTATTCAACTCCTTCTATTGACGTTCTGTATAAAGAAAATTTTCCCCTTAGTCAACTTCTTCTAGTTACATGCTCTATAAGTAAAGTTATTTATTAAAGTGCCATTTTGTAGCGTTTATCCAATTATTCAGCTGGGCGTTATTTGCGGCGGAGAAATGTCCTGCCACCAAGAAAAATTGATGAAAGTTCCCAATTTTTCATAGTCTATAGATGGGAACAAGGTCAAGAAGGAGAGAGAAGCTAGTTCTTTAGGAACTGGATTGAAAATATCCCAATCACAACAAAAACCCTTTTAAAAGGGAAATGTGACGCAAGTCCTTCTTCCTCCTTCCAAAGCCGCCGCGGCTCGGTTTGGCGGCGGCGGCTCAAAAAAAAACTTTTGATATGTTTTAGAGGAAGTTGAGGTGATTATTTTCGCCCATGGAAGTAGTAGCCGAAACTTCCAAAAGTACTGATATCACAACAAAAACCCTTTTAAAAGGGAAATGTGACTCAAGTCCTT
>CM055404.1:106101150-106114416 GCA_029228625.1 Pseudolycoriella hygida | reverse complement strand
TCATACTACCGAGCTATAGGTCATTATTTGGCGATTTTATCCAGAGCTGGAGCACTTATTAACCAATATCTCGGCCGGTAGTTGCCGGAATGAGGCCAGTAAGGTGTCAAATGAAAGCTTTCGACAGTGTGAAGGTAGCGGAACCGATTTTAAGAAAATCGGTTGAGCGGTTCGGTGTCCAGGGTCGCTCAAAGGAGGCAAAAATGGGCAAAAATTTGCTCCGCTACCCGAAAATTACTGAAAAATTAATTTTTGATATGTTGTCGGGGATGGTGCAAAACGTTGAGAAAACATGTTCCGGGTTGGGATATTGTTCTGAAATAAGGGAGTTATGGGTCAAGAAAGGGTCGAAATTGAAAATCGGCCAAAAGTCAGTCAAGATGTCGTCTTAGAGATTTGGTCGGGGAAGCAAAGTCTTAGAGTTTTTGATGGCCTACATCTTTGTAGAAGAAAGTTTTTTGATCCGACTTCGTGCGGAGGAGCCAGGCAGCAAAAACTGTTTAAATTTTGGGGTTTCCTCACTTTGTTGTTGGTGAACTTTTGTTGTTGGACAAAGTAGAGATACATTTTGAGTGCCAATCGTTAGTGGAGGCTTGGGGCAACAAATTTGCTGAACAATGTTGGGTGAAACAGTTTCATACTCCCGAGCTATAGGTCGTTCTTTGGCGATTTTGTCCAGAGCTGGAGCACTTATTAACCAATATCTCGGCCGATAGTTGTCGGAATGAGGCCATTGAGGTGTCAAATGAAAGGTTTCGACGGTGTGAAGGTAGCGGCCATGAGTTGAAGGAAATCGGTTGAGCGGTTCGGTGCCCAGGGTCGGTCAAAGGAGGCAAAAATGGACAAAAATTTGCTCCGCTACCCGAAAATTACTGAAAAATTAATTTTTGATATGTTGTTGGGTATGGTGCAAAACGTCGAGAAAACATGTTCCGGGCTTAGATATTGTTCTGAAATAAGGGAGTTATGGGTAAAAAACGGGACATAATTGAAAATCGGCTAAAAGGCAGTCAAGATGTCGTCTTAGAGATTTGGTCGGGGAAGTGTCAGAGTGGAATGCGTAGCAAGTGCAACGCTGAATACGGGGAGCGTTGAATACGGTGTAAGTGGAATACGGTGAACGTTGAATATGGGAGAAGTGGAATACGGGGGAAGTGGAATACGGGGAACGTTGCATACGGTGAGCGTGGAATACGGGGAACTTGGAATACGCTGAATGTTGCATACGGTGAACGTTGCATCCGGTGAACGTTGCATACGGTGAACTTTGCATACGGTGAGCGTGGGATACGGGGGAAGTGGAATACGGCGGAAGTGGAAAACGGTGAACGTTGCATACGTTCGACGGAGGAGGTGGGATACGGGGGAAGTGGTATAAGGGGAACTTGGAATACGGGGAAAGTTGAATATGGTGAACTTTGCATACGGTGAACGTGGAATACGGGGGAAGTGGAATACGGGGAAGTGGCATACGGGGGAAATGGAATACGGGGTAAGTGGAATACGGGGGAAGTGGAATACGGGGAAAGTTGCATACGTTCCACGGAGGAAGTAGAGTACGGGGGAAGTTGAAACATTACGCATCATTATTTAAAACGAAAAAAATACGGCTCTCTGAATAGACAACACGCCTGCGTAGCCGCTAGGGGCGGGGGTTTCGACTACGTAACCTATGGTTTGTATCGAACTAATTTAACAATCTAATATGATGCGTAACAATGCATCAGAATAGTGGGGAGAATAAATTACTCTACCGATTAAATCATATCATAATGATGCTAAATAAATACAACTCTACAGCCTCTTTATTCATTTAAGCATTACCAAAAAAAAAATGATTAGCGAAAAATTCAAAAAAGTTATTGGCATAATCCCATTAATTCACGAAACTTTTCAAACTTGACTCTAGCTAAAGGTTTCGTAAGAATATCAGCCACTCGGTTTTCTGTCGCTACATGTTCTACCTGAAATAATCCTATCTCGAATTTTTCGCGAATAAAGTGATACTTGACATCAACGTGTTTTGTTCGCTGATTTGGTTAGCAATTTTCTATCAAACGTATGGCACTTTGATTATCGACACGTAGGTACACAGAATCGCAATTTATGTGTAGGTTGGATACCATTAGTCGGAGCCATAACATTTCTTTCACAGATTGTTCTGCAGCCACATACTCAGCTTCTGTAGTTGACGTTACTACAGACTTTTGAAGCTGTGAGCACCAAGATATTGCTCCAGATCCAAGGTTGAAAACGAAACCGGTCGTAGAACGACGGTTTTCCGCACACCCAGCGTAGTCAGAATCACTGAAACATTCTAAACTAAATTTATTTGTATTTTTGTAAAGAATACCGTAATTGATCGTTCCACATAAATATTTGAAGATGCGCTTCACCGCAGTAACATCTGATGTTTTCGGCTTACTCAGATTTCGACTGCATTTTCCGACCGCAAATGAGATATCTGGTCGTGTCCCAACAGCCAAATACATCAAGCTTCCCACAGCCTCTCTAAATGGATAGTTTGTTGATTCTTCAGTCGACGCTGTCGAATTTGCTTCTGCAGGTGTGGCTAAACTATTTGCTTTAGACATTCGGAATTTTTCCAAAATTTTTCTCGTGTAGGCTTTTTGACTTAGATGAATCGCTCCATTTTCGCGCCTATCGATTTCAAGTCCCACAAAACAGTCCGCTTCTAAGATACGAATTTTGAATTCTCTCTGCAGGAATTCCATCAAACCATCAATGTCTTCATCGTGTGAAGCTGCAACAATTCCATCATCAATGAATATGCCCAAAATGAGTCTTCTGTCCCCATTCCGTACGAAAACACATGGATCAGCATCTGTGACTTGAAGATCATACGATTTTAGGAAATTTGTAAACTTTTCATTCCAGTTCCTAGATGCGTGCTTCAGTCCATACAAGCTTTTTCGTAGCAAACAAACTTTATCCGTTCCATCTTCATACCCGATCGGTTGATTCATGTAAATTGTTTCCGACAGGTCACCATAGAGGAAAGCAGTTTTTACATCGAATTGTTTCAGTTTCAAATTTTCCGCTGCCGCTATAGCCATTACTGTTCGAATCGATGAGAATCGAACCACAGGACTGTAAGTAAGATTGTAGTCCACGCCAAATTCCTGAGTGAAATCTCGAATTACCAACCGCGCCCTATAGCGCTCGATTTCACCTGACGGTTTTTCTTTTATCTTGAAAACCCATTTGTTGTCGATAACATGCCGATTTCTTGGTAACTTAACGAGTTCCCATGTTTGATTTTCGATTAAGCTGTTGAATTCATCATCCATTGCCGATTTCCATTTATCACTGTCGATTGATTTTAATGCGGATTGATAATTCGCTGGTTCCTTAACCGAAACGAAACAATTTCCCATTTCCATCGTTTCTGCTAAGTAGGTACGTTTCCTTGTACGGTTAGCAATGAAACTCCGATCAGATCCATCTTCACTCATTAGAACACCTTCATCGTCGAAATCGTATTCAAAAAAATCTTCGGGTCGAAACGGTTCATCCATGGTTTCATCGTTTGTTCCACTTCCTGGATTTTCAATGTTAGGAACCAAGAGATTTGTGTCCGACTTGTTTTTACTGAGAACGTCCGGACCAAAAACCACAAAATTTTTCGCCTCATCGCTTACTGGATCTTCTGAAATGACTGAATCGTTAAATGGTAACCTTTCCTTAAAAACAACATCGCGCGCCACTTCAATCTTATTTTCATCTGGGATCCAAATGCGAAAACCTTTTGTGTCATCACAATAGCCGACGAAGATACCCTTTTTCGACTTACTGTACCATTTTTTTCACAGGACTCGGGGCGATACAATTTAAAATGTAGACGGCTGTATTAACAGCCTCTGCCCAAAATTTTAATGGCAACTGCTTCGAATGAACCATCGTACGTGCTGCTTCGACAATCGTACGCATATCCCGCTCGGCCCTACCATTGTGTTCGGGAGTATAAACAACTGATCTTTGGTGCCTAACCCCATTCTCTACAAGCAATTTATTTACGTTTACGTTGACGAACTCTTTTCCATTGTCTGATCGTACTACCAAAACTGTGCAATTGACTGACTTGACCAGACTAAAATATTTTCCAATTTCCTTACAGACCTCAGATTTCTCCTTTAAGAGGTAAACTTTTCGAAAATTAGAAAAATCATCTTTAAATAATAAGAAGTACCTGGCTCCACCTATCGATTTCTCATGCATCGGTCCACAAACATCCGTATGCACAAGTTCTCCTACTTTCTCAGCTCTGTTCTCACTCCGGTTGAACGGATCGATGTTGTTTGCCATACATACAAGATTCGCAGAAAAATTCACCATGCAATTTTGAGTCTTAAAGAAGCAATGTCAGCCGAATATCGGCAAAATGCTGAGGAATGGTTTTTAGACTCTGGTGCCTCCGACCATATGAGTTACAGACGGGAATGGTTTGTGGATTATCGATCTAATTTAACAATCTAATATGATGCGTAACAATGCATCAGAATAGTGGGGAGAATAAATTACTCTACCGATTAAATCATATCATAATGATGCTAAATAAATATCTACAACTCTACAAGCCCAAACGAACTTTCTCATATATCTCGTTGAAGAACATTTTTAGTCCTTCACTCGTATGAAAATCTAATATGAAGCAGAAATATGTCCTCATTTTGTCCTTTCTTGATCATCGACAAAAAAAATTAAAAAAAATTTCGGTGATCGAATTTGAAGCGATTTTCTAGTTTGGGAGCTTTCGAAGAGCTTTTATTGTTTTTTTAGTATACTCTATTTTCTAGTTATCTACGCCATTATGCAATTTTCTGAATTCACATACGCAAAGGACAAATCGAGGACATATTTTTGAATTAGAAAATACAAGAGTCAGAACGTTCCTACGGTCATATTTAAATAGAGGTTTTAGTAAAAGTCCAAGAAAATAATCCTTTATAGTCTTGTTTGAGGAAACGTTTTCAAAATTTTGAATTTATATTCTGAAAGGACAAATTGAGGACAAATTTTTACTTAACTTTTTAGTACAAAACACTTTAAAATCTAGTAACTCACTTTTACACTATCGAAGTGTCAGTACACTAATTTGAAAGTGTCAAGAATTTACGACAAATTGAGGACAAATTAATGGCATCACCAATTTTGCTCAAATTTTTATCGTTTTCAAAAAAGTGATTTTAAGCTTTTTGGCGTTTTAGTACACCTCTCTCTATATTTCGGACCCCAAGGTAGGACGAATTGGGGACAAATTATTTGTGTAGATAAAATAAAAATCTGGGTGGACGACTACACATTTGTAGCAGCACTCATTTCCGTGTGTGGTAAATTTGAGTGACGCCACAGTGACATCCCCACTAAACAATTGTCTGAGAGTGAGAATGTTACAATTTTTTGATGCTAGGATGCATCTGCGTATTTTATCACTGCCTAGATGGCTAATAATATTGAACCTTCGCGGGTCTAAATTTGCTATCGCATTCTTTTTGAGGTATGGCTCCTGAACAAAAATTACAAAAGTGCTTGAGTCCAGTGCAATGTTATCAGCAGTTGACGCCTTACGATGCCCTATGTTCACTTGAGCGAAGGATAGTTTATTGTAAGGTTCAGGGTTTGTAAATATTTTACTAAACTCGACTTGAAAGTAAATCTTTTCACCCGGAGAGCCTCTGAGAGTATTGACTAGCTAATGAATGAATTGCATGTGGGCTCTTGATCTGCTTGATTGGTTTGATTGAAACTTTATTTTTACTTCATGAAATGCAATAGACTTATAGACGAGTTCAGCAGCAGCTGCTTTACAGTGTTTGTTGACTAGAGATAGGGCAAGAGATACTACACGGCAATGGGATGGGATGTTTTAGCATGAATGAGCTTCAAGGGGGTTGGAAAACTTACCATTGGTGTGAGTGCTGGGCCAGTTCTATACTTAGACTTTAGGTTTGAGGAGCTTACTTTCAATATAATAAAATACGAACTTTTACTTTGCTGCGATTTATATTCATTTTGAAATAATTGGATACGCGAAGTATAAACAAATGAAATAGAATTTTTGTCCACGTTGATGAACCATGTTTGGTGTCCATTTTCGATTTTGGTTCGTGAAAGATACTTCCAGAACTTGGTATCTATTTTGTTCTGGGCACTGATGATCGCAAACAGAGTGGGTGGAGTGTCGAAGGCTTTTTGGTATTTTGGTATTTTCATTGACGCTCGGAACAATCTGGGTGGAGCTCCAATGACCTGAGTTTCGAACGAAAGGCCTCGACTAAGGCCTTCCAAATTTGGAATTATGGCTAGCAGCCAATCTTTTGATTCATCGTTGTTGCAGATAAGGCGAAGGCGAATACCGTCGAACGTGGGGTCCTCGAATTTGTATGTGATGGCAACGACTTATTTACGAGGAGCGGCAGGTTGCTTGTTGAGCTTGCTGCACCAGGGATGGGCGATTTCGAAGCTGGGGTTTTAAATAGATTGTTTAAGGAAGCGGCACGTACACCAAATTTGGATAAATTGGTTGATATGTTGGTTACGGTGGTGTTGAAGTCGCTCGAAAACTCTGAATCCGACTCGTAATCAGGAAGGTATGACGCCGATCTTATTTGGTCCTCGAAGAGCGCGTATTTCGATTGAACAATAAACTGCCTAAAATGGTGAAACGAATAATAATTGCTCTTAGTATTACCAAAGAGGGAAGTTGTTTTTGTGATCTTTTGGTAGTGAATTGAAAGTTTCTTTGCTTGGTGAGAACCCGTTACTTTCGCTGAATTGTTGGCGTTGCAAAGATTTTTCTTTTTTGTTGACACTTTATGGCAATAATTTGAATTAAACTTACGAATGATTGAGTTGAACGACTTTTTAATAATTTTCTTTTGACTTGGTGCGCGGTTGCTCGTAAGTAATGCGAGAAAAAATCGATGCCGAATTGTAGGAATATCAATTTTTTGGGCTGTAATACACTGCATGATGATAACTGTACTGAAATTGGGAGTCAAATGAACGAGAAGATTGTAGTAGTAATGTTGAAGACAATGTTTGTGCGTACAATTTAAAAATGAGGTTTGATGATGCAAAGCAATAGCATATGTAGAAGTGAAATAAGAGAGAAAGATGGATTGACGCGGTAAAGCATTGTCAGTGTGTTGTAAATCGCATCGTGATTAACTTTGGTTAAGGTTGGTTCAAAAAGAGACTTTCTACGTGTTCTATGTGAAAGCAAAACTTTGATGGAGAATTAAAGTACTCGACGACAGCACAGTGTTAGTGGTACATGTTTCGCCCGACGAGAGCGGAGTGGATAGGATTGATGGTGGTGGTAGGCTCGACGAGAGCCGTACGCTGCTGTTGCAGCATTTGTTTGTTCGTTTAAGTGCGAATTTCCGCGACTCGTTTGTATGTTGAGAGGATTACTATGTGGTGGTAGGGTATGATGAATTGAATGGCCGGAACGAGAATTTACTTACCGAATTGCGGACAATTTCCGAAATGATCGAATAACGATTTATTTCAAAACAATAAATAAATAAGTAACTAGTCCGATCACTTGGTCAAGCGACGGTGATTGATGTTAGGTTTAAGTTCTATGCTTGTCGATTAGCGCCCCGCGTTGTTTCAGGTATTCACGCCAATAATCCAAATCAACATGTATACTGGGAACTGTGAGTAAAAAGGGCAAACCAAGTGGCCACCTCACTGTTAGCGTTTGCACGTTCAAGCTCTCTGGGATTGTACACAAGTACCAGCTTGCAAGGTCAAGGTCAAGGTCCATACAAATCATTCGTCAGTAGTGAATTACCAAAAATTTTCACTTTTAGAAATCCCGGGTTCACCTCTGACCACCTGAAGACACAAGTTCAATTAGACGATTATTTTTTGTTTCATAAGCAAACAACTTACGTTAAATTTCGATCCCGGAAACGACTTTCGACTTTAAGCTTTATTGAGGCGATTCCATTAATGCTATGTCGCCCGCGGCCGGTTATTACAAAAATTTCTTTGTGTGACCGAGGTTGGGCCTTTAATGGACAAATATGTTTGTCTAAAAACAAGTCGAGGCACTCTGAGGCTTCGTTTTTATGCAAGTAATGCAGATCCAACACATCTGGAAAAAGTTATTAAAAAGCACTATGTTAAAAACGGCAAATGCTGGTTGGTTGGCTTTCAATTTTGTTTTCAAAAAATTGCGTTTGAAATATCAAACCCACTTCACACCCACCCTTTTCTTATGCTGTCAGAGACAAACTATAATGTCGTTGTGTCTCATATTCGCGAGCATTTTTTCAATAGAAAATTTTGTAACTCAATAGAGCGTTTCCGATGAATATTCAAGTATTTTTACAGTACAATTTTTTAAAAATTTTCCTCATCAACGTACACAAATAAGACCAATTTTAGGATTAATCATTGCGAAAATTTCACGAAAAAACGTTCTCAGCGACTTTCGTGGAGAGGTACTTTTCAACACCTGCCTTCTACGATTTTCTCGAAAATCGAAGATGTCATGCATGTGAGCTTCATGCAACCTGGTTGAGATATTCGCGAATTCACTAAATGTCAGATGCTTACATAACCCAGCGAACAATGAAGTATATACAATAAAAGTGGCGCTGCCCCGTGTGTTTTTTACATATCATCTGACACAATGTCAATTGGAATGCTGCTAAAGTAATTTTTTTCCTTTGCTTTAGGGGATAAACGTGCATATAATGCTTAACTTCCGGATGATACAGCCAAAAAGATAACTTACATTGGATGCTTGGAAATCATCTATTAATTCGGAATCAACTTTGTGAACTCCCCACTCGTGTGTTTTTAAGCAACTCATTTGGAAACTGTTATTTTGACTCATGCAGTTGCTTACCTCGCCTTGGGCTCGGATATGCAAACTCTACACTCGTTAAAACAACAGTTTCAAGCTTGTTGCTTTAAACCCCTTCGTGAGTTTGGTTCGTATCACAAAATTGATTCCTAATGATGTAATGAATGATTTCCACCCCATCCACTGTAATATACAATTTCTCTCTTTAGATTCTGATCAACATTAACATTAATGACAAAATCATTTTGTAGCTTTTCATAGTTAACTTTATTGTACCCGTCCTATGTCCTATACGTTTACTACAAACAATCTTATTGCAACATGGGGTACATCGAGGTGGGAGTCGGTGGGATGATTATATTATCGTCTAGAGATGACGAATCAGCAATAAAAAAATGTCCGTCTGTCTGTCTCCACTTTTTTTTCCCAAACGGCTCAAGCGATCAGCCTAAACTTTTTCTCTCGCTGAAAAATACATGCCTCGCATGTCTCAAGTTCGAAGATGAGCATAATCGGCCAAATAGTTCCAGAGGTATTTTCGAAGAAATGGCAGTCGGACATGAAATTTTCGAGGGTCGATGAAACTTTTTCGCAAATATCTCAGCAAGTAACGTAGTAGCACCTATCATTGAACGGCACCAAACATTGAACCAATTTGAGTCAATTTTTTGGTAATAGGAAAATTATGATATTTCTTCGGTGAAGACCGGAAAAATTGAGAAAAATACAAACGAAATCAAGTTTTAAACAGACGCAAAACGTTTCATAATAGCTGCTACTACGTTATAGCACGGAAAGCATTTGATGTCACAAAACTGTGAAAAAAGTTTTGTGGGAATCGGGTTAGGTGTCTGGGCACTGGGACCAGTAGAATGGACGAAATTGAGTTTCTTGGTCATATACGAAAACAGTTTTTCGTCTTTATATTTCCTTAACTATGCAAAATGGAGATTTACTGTCAAAGGCAAAGTTGTAGAGAATTAAATTTCAGCGAACACATTTTTCAGGGTTTTGGTGAACTATGGCCCTATCCTGGTATATGGCCACTTCCATAATTGGGCAGGATGACCCAGATCTCCAGAACTATGAGAGGTAGAAAGTTGCTTCCAAGGACAAAGTTGTAGACAATAAAATTTGAGATAACACGTGTTTCTGAGTTTTAGGGAAAAACGACTTAGTCCTTGGACATAAGCTTTTCTACATTTTCTAGAGACGTACTTCGGTAGGGTCTTTGACATTACCTTGGGTAATTTCTATGGATCTTTGAAATTCTTACAGTTATAAAAGAAGAGAAAGCGTTGGATTGTTTGCTTATTTGTATCAAGGTAAAAAATTTGAGAAAATTCTCGTTTTGGTACAATTGCACCCATAGAAGTAATATTTTACTATGACTGCTGTACCTTCGGCAGATTAAAGTCCAAAAAAAAAAAAAAAATAACCGAAACAAACTCACAATTCTTTTACTTCCAAATTGTTAAAATGAAATGACATGCATCCAATCGTAGGATCTGGATTGTATAAAAGGCGAGTTGGCATAGTCTGGGTATCATTCTATGGCCATCGTTGCTGATATACACATGGTCTTAAGACAAGGTGTACTGATGAGTCGTAAACGACGAAATCAGCACTTTTAGTTTTTCGATTTTTGTTGAACAATTGGAAGTAGGATAAAGAATTGTGAGTGGCTTTTAAATGTCTTATTTGTATATTTAGGTACGTTCGAGTCACTTTGCCACATCTATTATGTTTGTCACATCTATTCTGATACGTACGGGTCTTTGGTTATGTTTTCTTTCATTAGGAAGAAGACGGTTTGAGCGAAATTGGACAATGGACGTCCAAAAATAAGTGTCTAGTTTTTGTGCAAATTTGACTCCAATATCTTATACCGGCGTAGAACTTACCTGCATCGTTTTGCGCTATTTCGTGGGCTTCCAGCAGACTGTTCGCCGCTCTGTTGTTAAATTCATCGATTTGAGCTTTGTGCCTCAGAGCCATCCGTGCATAATCTGCAGCCTCTGCCGGGACTCCACGCCGTACGGCGTCTCTGGCTTTATCGCAGAACTTTTTTTTAAGCTGAGCGTGTTGCGTCGCCAAATTTCTGCTCTCTTCGAAATCTTTCAACGCACAAAGTCTTGCTTCTTCCGATCCAGTTTTCTTAGTTTCCGGACGAGTGCATTCGTTAAATTGTCTTACCTGGTCGGTATACTGATCTATGGGTGGAAATTGTCGATATTGTGGCATGGACATCGTATGAACCAGTCGAAAGTTTTCCATTGCCAACTCAACGGATGTTAGCTCGTAATTCAACATCATTCCCTCAATAGTTTCTTTGGATACACCGTGGCTGTTCTTCATCGATAATTGACTAGCTGAGTGAGACCACGCGGTTTCCGGTTCCACAATTTTAATCAAATATCCAAATCGCACTGCAATCTCAAAATAATTTCTCATTTCCCATATTTTAATGTTTGTGTTATCAACAATTATGGGACTCCAGCCATAGCATGCATGCTGTTCGACACGTTTTCTATTGCTTTCATGAACCTCGTCGAGACGATTTGCGCTGAAATTGTAGTTTCCACGTTTATCGTAAAAGAAGTCGTCACTGCTGAAAATGTGATGGCAATATTTATCGCGTGTTGTCGAGTCAACAATTTGTCTGGCTAGATACGACTTTCCGCAACCAGATGGACCTCGCATTATAACCATAACCTTCAACCCATGTATGATTTCATTATTTAGCTCTTGTAAATTTCCAAATTCTGCAGTGGCGTCAGTTCGGATAGGCTGTGCTACATCCGGTGGGGAATTCGTCAAATTATTGGGTTTTCGATTTTTCCTAATAACGCCAGCAAAGTTAAACTTGTTGAGATTTTCCGAATTTTGCAGTGCTGTCAAATGCTCTTTACAGGCATCCACTAGAAAAGAAATTCAATTACATTTTTCATGTGGCGGAAGTTAGCACAGAGCACAAAATGTGCTGGTACCATTATAATAATGCGTTTCGATACCATTAATTTTAACTTCCAATACCATTTAATCCTACGTGTAACGTGAAAAAATAGAAAGAGAACGACGTAAGTGATGCGTAGGTTGGCGTACTTGACGAATGATTGTTCCAAAGGGAACTTCTTTTGCCTGATTCTCTGATACAAAATTCAGTCGAATCCAAAATTCAATTTTGATGGATAAATCCAAAGGAAACATCTTTTGCCTGGTCGTCAGATATTTCGTGCCGCACAAAAATTAGCAGAATCCAAAATTCGACTACAATTCATAAATATGAACGAAATATCTTTTGCTTGGTTGTCCCATATTTTGTGCCGCACAAAATCCAACCTCATCGTATTTTCGACTCGAAATTTTAAATCGGAATTGGAATCGAAAATACGATGAGGTTGGAAAAAAAATCAATTTTTCACTGAAAAAGCGATGGTGGCGCCACCATAGCCCATTTCGGCCAATTTATTGGTCACCCTGACATCAATCAGACAACGAGAAACAATTTTGCTGAATTAATAATCGATTAAAAACGAATTTGTTTAATAAAAATTTCGAAAATTTTAGACATATTTTCGTTTCAGCTGTTCTAATCAGCTGGTGAACTCATACAAAAATAAACTTTAGTTTACAAACTCAGGTGCATTCGCTCTTTACTTTGAATAGCGAACCGAGGGAAAGTCACGTCGATACAAATTCATATAAAAAATCGGACATCGCTTGCAGTGATTACCCCTTCACATTGAGCTAAGTGTGCATGTGTAAAACAAATTTCAATATTAATTACAGTGCAATGACTTTAAGTTGTTTTGATCAAGCGTGTTTTTGAATTTGTTCTTTTTTGTTATTTACTATAAGTCGAGGAATCATCTAAATTTTTTTTTCCAAATTTCAGTAAAACAGTGAAGTGAAGAAACATTTCGAGGATGTGTGAAATCTCTATGAACTTAACGAGAACGTTTGGAAGAATTATTTCTTTCAAAAGCATTTTGCTTTCGTTACTGTTTTGAACAATACATCCAATGGAATGGACTACCCAAATTTTATTTATTATTAGGGGGTTTCAAAATTCGTACGGAAGTGTACGGTGGGGGGGGGGGGGTCGAGCACAACTGTACATACGCAGAAAAAAAATTAATTTTGATTAGTTTTATCGATTTCGAATTCACAAATCGTTCCGAAAGTGCAACCGAAACGTATCGCCGCTCTTCGTACGTACTGTTGGCAATCATAGCTCGAGACGACGTAGAGGAAGCCGACTGGTTGAATATAGATGACGTGGAACATTCCAAGGAGTCGATTTCAGAAATTAAAAGGAAACAAAATGAAATGAAAAAAGTGCCCGTCATTTCTATAGAGAAACATATGACACAGGCATGGACGAACGACTAAAGGTATTTTTCAAAAAAATATTCTTT
>CM055404.1:106080894-106095199 GCA_029228625.1 Pseudolycoriella hygida | reverse complement strand
AAATTTTTTTGAAAAAGTTATTTTTGTAAAACTTTTTGGAATTGGAACTTTAATGAAAATTTGGATTTTCTTGAAAACTTGGATTTTCGTCAAAAAATTCAAAATTTTCACGAAACTTGAAGTTTGGAGCTATTGTTGTATTTCACAAATTCAAATATTTGATTTGCAAATATTTATTTTTGGATTTATTCAAAAAGAATTTAAAAAGATGCGCGTTGTAGGATGGTGTGCCTAGAATGAAGGAACTTTAGTTGACATTGATAAAGTTCAATTGAATATTTCTTATGGATTTACCACGAAGTTTGTAACCACCCAACTTCGACCCGTGAGTAGGGGAGGGAGCTTCGATCATGGTCCTTAGATGACGAATCAACAATAAAAAAAATGTCCGTCCGTCCGTCTGTCAACACGATAACTTAATCGATTTTCAAAAACTTTTTTTTTCCTGAAAGATAATCAGAAAATTTTGTACGAGATTGAATTTGGAGAGAATCGATCGAAAACTTTCGAAGTTACGGTCGATAAAGTGGTAAAAAACGTGGTTCTTTGAAGTTTGGTGGAACTTTTTGACTTATATCTCTGCGAAATTAGAACGGAAATCGCTCTTGAAGGTTTTAAAGAAAAGATATGGACATCAGAAAATCACGGAAATTAAATTAGTCAAAATCTGTTGAGTGGTTCGGGCTGTATAGTCCTCAGTGTGGGCCCAAATCACGCTTCGCGATCCTACACGATATTTGGTGGTTTTTTGGAAATATTTCTTGAATGATGAGGATTTTTTGCAATGTTGCAGACAAAAAAGAGGCGAACTTTTTTGTTCATGGAAATATGGATCGGGCCTTGTGCAATTTTTTTTTCAAATATTTTCCATTTTTCTTTTAATTTCAAGCTTTTTTAAGGATTGGAGATGTTTTTTGCGCCGTTTCTTCGGACGGGTATTTCAATATGGCCCTTTCGGCAATTTCCAATCCAATTTAATGTCGTCGTAATTTCATACACTTAGAGTAGAGGCAACATTTACTTTTCATTACACCAACTACGAATATTGCTATTTTCGCTTCCCAAATGGCAACCGAAAATGAAAAAATTCAACTCTGGATTGGTAAAGGAACGGGAAATATTTTCGGTTCTTTAAATGGGAGCCGAAAATAACAGAGAACCGAAAATACTTTTTTTCGGTTCTCTAAATTTAATTTAATTTGAGCTAACTTTGATCGAAGTGTATGCGTCGCTGCTTAGATTATTTACGAAATAAGGATGTGAGTTTCAGTTAGAAAAACTGCAGAAACATTTATAGCTTTTAATATCTAATTGAAACGGCTATTTCTAAGTGCAATTTTAATTGAATTTATTCCAAAATGATAATTCTTAGAGGCATATCGCAGAAATTTTTGTTTATAAGAAAAACAATTCAGAAACGATATGATTTTTTAGAATGGGTAATAATAGCCTACCGAAAAGCATTTGGAAGTACAGGTCCCAAGTGGTAGACCAAGGAGAAGGTTCATAGATTCAATTAAATTAGATGTAGAAGTTAGGGGACTTTCGATGAGGGAACAAACCATCTCCTTGTGGCAATTCAGAGAATTTTTTGTTGAGTAAACCCAACTGTGGAAAGTCATTCGCTACTTTGCAAATCTCTACGGATTAAAGCCCGCAAACTTGGAATCAATCGGTCGATGCAATTCATTAGTCATTACATATTACTAGAATGTTGCTTTATGGAGTTCATTAGAAGGGATCAACATTTTGGTAGCAGTAATAATTTCGGTGACAGTTCGATAATCAAATCAATGCCTGTAACCGAGACAAATAGGTACGTCAACACTTTGACCATCACGAACTTCAGCATCCCTGTGTCCAAAAAGATCCCTCAATGATGGCTTTAAAGACATCATTTGTGATGGGGATCAAAAATGTATGGAATTTGACATTGTTTCACATAGAAAACAGTAGATCAATATAAATTCAACGGCATATAAAGTTGCATGACCTGACTGAATATTGGTACTAGATGCCGAAATGTTGATCTCTTCTAATTATCTCCATAACACTACTGTTCTAGACGTGTTAATGTCTGAGCGTCATGTCAATGACAAAATAATTCAAATAAGAGCTTAAGTAAAAGCAATATGTAATGAGTTGCATCGTACGATGGATGGGCATGGAGGACGATGGTATAAAGTTTGATGATTATGATGCTGACTAAGACCTCTAGTTTGGGAAGCGAAAATGACAATATTCGTAGTTGTTGTAATGAAAAATTCGTGAATCACAAGGGACTACGTAAAAATTTCAACCTGTGCGATTGCAGCCCTTGCCTTCGGCGCGGGCAGCAACTCTCGCACACGGTTGAAATTTTTACTTTTCGTCCCTTGTGATCCAAATAACTATTGATACGTTCGAATCTTTTTGTAACATCTATTCTATTTGCCACATATATTCTGATACGTACCCTGTCCCCTGCATATGTTTTATGACCCCGTGAGGACGGATTTCTCATATTGCAATGCGATTTTATGAAAATAAAATTTAATTAAAATCTCGACATTCTTTGCAACGCATCGCCATTCGTACGGGTTTTGTTTTGATTATGGCAAAATTATTTTTCAAAATGTTCTTTTATATTTCTAAATATCAAACAACACTGAAGAATTTCTCAATATTTGATACAATTGGATTGATTGCAATTTTCAAAGCATGCATTAAGTGTAAAAAGAAACGAAAACAAAAGTTTTCATTAAAGTTAATCTTCAAAACGTTCACCATTAGGTTCATATCACATCCTAGAAATATTTCTTTTGTCACTTCACTGTTTTACAGAAATTAAGAAGAATAATAAATTCTTCATTGAAGTAATATTGTTGCTATTATTTAAGGGAAGAAGGGAAGGTGGGGGGATCACATAACGAGATTGTGCAAAAAGCTCTCATCAGTTAGTGGTGTGCTCAATAAGCTCAAGCGAATTCTACCTAAATCTGTCCTGATGAAAATATATTTTGCCTTAGCGCATTCGCAACTTGGTCTACCTCACCGGTGCCTGGGGTCAAGCCAGTAAGGCCTGTGTGAAGCAGTTGCAGATTCTTCAAAAGAGATGCCTGAAACATGTTTGCAAGTTACCGCAGCGTCATTCCACCGTGGACTTGTTCGGAACCCATTGCCCTGGAGTCCTAAACATTAATAGCCTCCTCAAACTGAGCATCTGCAACTATGTGCACGGTGTAGTCTCCGGGAAGTCTCATAACACGGTGGAGTTTAGATTGACCTCTCACAGGTATGACTTGAGAAATCGCAAACCATTTTACCGCGCCGGAACGCGAACGAAACTAGGGGAGGCTGCTCTGTCTATAGCCGGAACTGATTTGTACAACTCCCTGCCTGCGGAAATTACGGCTTCCAGTGATTTTGTTTTTAAAAGAAAGCTGAAGGAGTGGCTATGCGACAATACCCGGGCTAATGCGTGCCGCCTCCTGTTCTGAGCGTCTCAGCTAACGATTCTTGGTGTCAATTATTTCTTATTTTATTTCATTGCATTGATTAGAGTGAGATCCTGGAGGTACGATGTATTCCCCCACACCGCCCGTCCTCTTCTTCGTCGTCTCCCTTCCATCACACCAAACTGCCCTACCAATTTTGATATTTTTTTTTATTTTATTTTTATTTTTACTATAACCATTCTTCACCAATTGTATTATTTTTTTCTTTTTATGTTCTTTCCAAAAACAAGAAAAATATAATGTTAGAACACTAGTTAATTTGAATTTATTTAAAAACCTTAAAAATTAAATTAATGTTTCTTAAAAGTGCTAAGCACACTGAAACTTAATGTATTTCATATTTAATGTAAATTTCGATAATAAAATGAACCTTGAACCTTGAACCTTGAAGAACAAAATTTAACAACACCACTTTTGCTTGCCATAATCAAAACAAAACTAAAGTCATGGGACTAAAGTCAAGGGATAATTACTACAGGCGATGTGCGACTTTTCATATGAAATTAAATCAACGTGACTGCCCCCTCGGTTTTATGTTTAAAGTAATTTTATAAGCACCAAACCGAAAACATTTTTTTATTGGCTTGGAATTCGAATTCGAATATTCGGATATCCAACACATAAACAACGTCATTAGTGTAACGCTCAAACCAGCTGGTCCGATTCACATGGTAAAAATAAAAGATCATGAGTGTAGTATGTAATCTCAAAAATTGGATTTTTCTAAAAATTTTGAATTTTTTTAAGTTTTGAATCTTCTCAAAAATTTGAATTTACTTAAAATGTTGAATTTTATTAAAGTGTTGAATTTTCTCAAAATTTTCAAATTTTTCAAAATCTTCAATATAATATAATATAATATAATATAATATATTCAAAATATTGAGAAAATTTTCATCGGATTTTGATATTGCTTAAGCTTGGATTCGCAACAAACATTTTTAAACAAAATTATGTTGAGTTCAAAAAATTGCGTCACAAATGCCAGACCCACCAGCGGAACAATTTTTCAACACTCAGTTTTTAGACGCAAAAATTAAAATTTTTTACCTCCCCCATCTGAAAATTCATCGTTACTATCGAAATCCCCTGTAAGAAAATTTGATTTCCCTCAGAGGATTTTTGTCATCTAATTGATCCTCAAGTAATAGTTATTACTTCCCAGAAGTAATGGCCATTACTTGAGGACCCATTACTCGCGATACCACATAATGCATATGAATTGTTTTCATTCATACAAAAACTATTTGTGTTTTTGTTATTGTTTCATTCATAGTTTTTGTCCTAATATTACTTGAAGTGACAAAAAGAAACTAGAAAATCGGTCGAAAAAAAATTAATGTCAACTTAATGTTGAATTTACAGAAACTTTTATCGGCCATTTTTGTTTTCGCTCATCATCATATTTTTTTCGCAAAAACACAATTTTGACTCGGCCGATAAATATCACTGATCACTGTTATATTTAATTTAAATTTAATGATATTTCACTTCAAGCAACATTTAACACAAATTTTTCTTCATACTAACTGAAACAAAAAAGGACATACCCACACCAAGTGAGTTCGAATTTTGAGCTGTCAAAAATGTAAACAAAAAGTTTTGGTGCGACGATTGTCTGTGGTATGGCCAACAAATTGTTATTCCTATGATCCAACATTGAAAAATAGACCGAAAAAAGTGACAGAAACCAAAAATGCTGGTTCAATGTTTTTGTCACCGCTCGATTGTATTCCAAGAGAATGACACGATCTTTTTTTTGTTAATAAGACAACACAACAGTATTTCATCCATCATAAATTATTCTAATTCATTCACGTTTAAGTTGATGACAAGTCTGAATGAAGAAACTAGAAGAAATTTGATAAGATGAGGTTATGTGTTCTTCGGGAAATCAAATTTTCTTACAGGGGTTCGATAGTAACGATGAATTTTCAGATGGGTAGGTAAAAAAATAACTCACATTGGATGCTGTGAAAATAATTCATTACATGAGGGATCAATTTTGTGAACACGGGAACTCGCAAAATATCCAATATATGCTTTTTTCCTAATTTTTGCTAAGTCAAAAGTTAATTTTCCTACACTATTACTTCACTCTCTTTCTCATTCTCACGTTACACGTCACACGTATTGAATAATCGTGTCGAAAATTAAAATTAATGGTATCGAATATCAATCGATTAAAGAAAACTTACCATTCCAATTAAACGTGTGGCAAACGTTTAAAATAAGGTTTGGATGAACAGCATAGAACTCGTTATTTAAAAGAGCAAGAATTTCTTCATTCGAACTGAAAACCATTGTTATAGCTCTGATTGTTTAAAAACTTTGTTGATTAACGTTTCAATTGAAAAAAAACGACGAAATGATAGCTATGAGTGCTTTAGTAAAGTTTATATACTGCTCGCTGTTGATTCCATTCATTCCAATCGTTCCACTGACTTACAAACTGTCATGTTTCACCAGAGAAATGAGAAACGGGTGACGTTTGGCGGCTCTGATCCAACCATCACAAATCGAATTTTTATGATCGCGACAAATTGGGATATAGTACTTTTTATTAATTTTTGCTTCGATTCAATTTATGTATGAAACAAAAATGGCGTTTCTTAGATAATAATAATAATAATAATAATAATTCATTTATTTAGCTATCAGCTATTATCAATACAATCCATTAAATATTCCATCTTCAAATTTTACAAATTTCCTCACACTCTGAAAATTTTAAAGTTTTTCTCCACAACATTTTTCATTTCAATCTTCTCGTTGCAATTAAAACTCAACTTTCGCACACCATTAACATAACACACTCTCTTTCACCGCTTTTTCGTGAACTTTCGCTTGTACATTTTCGCTATTGCATTCAATCGCGATCGCACCTTCCGGCATGTTGTTTACATTCACTCTGCTGCAGCTTCAATCGTAATATTTGAACAACATCAAATCAGCCCGAGTAGCGGAACACTTTTGTTTAGTTTTAGGTTTTACCAATACAACTGGATCAATTACGGATTTTTTATCAGGCTTAGTAAATGACACAGCTGTATCTGTCTTTACCACTTTCGATTCATTATTTGTTTCCGCCATTTTTTCGTTGGAGAGCAGTTGTATTTTATTGTTCAAATTTTCGAAAATTTTAAACATTTCAGCGCTGTTCTTTTCCTGCCTGTTTAATCGTTCGTCCAATATGCACATAAAGCTCAAAATTCTTTGTAATGCTTCACCGATCATTTTTTCTGGATCGTAACGGCAATCCTCACATTCGAATTGTACTTTATCACGGCAGGTGTAATTCCAACACATTTCCAATGAAAATGACTTGTACATGGTCCCTTGCAACAAATCTTTTCTGCTTTTTCCGTACATTCTTTACTATACACTTTACAGATATTTCGATCCATCTTTATACTTTCCACACTCTTTTTAATCCAGATTTTTAGCGAGACTTTTAGTAGCCAAACTGTTGATCTCAAATTTTATCCATTTGTCGTAAGGTTGATTGAATATAACAATCGTACACCATCGTGTACTCGTCATGAGCAATAAAATACACTGAAACAAAATATCTGAACAGACCACTATTAATAGGGGCAGGTCTGTCGTTCATCAAATTATCAGAGAACTTAAACATGAAAAACGATTCCCATGCATCAAGTAATCGATCTGCCGTCGCGAAACATTTCAAAATTAATGCGAATCACAACACTAAAGCAGTTTGGAAATTTCTGGTTCGGCTTTTGCTTTAATAAATTTTATTTAAACTGTCGAGCACTCGTAAGCAATAGAGCGGCGGAGTGATTAAGCAGAATTATTTTTTTATACCCCCTCTAATTGTCTGAAATCCCGTTAAAATGCCGTCCGAAATCCCGTTCCAAATCCCGTTCTAAATCCTGTCCAAAATCCCATTTACAAATCCCGTAAGCCCCGTTGGGCTACGCAAAATTAAGCTAAGGTGGGCGCGAGGGCTCTCGTAAAGCTTTCCAGAGGGCGGGCGCGAGGGCACATGTGAAGCTTTCCAGAGGCGCAAGAGCCCTTATAAGCAATACAGCGGTAAAGCGATTAAGCAGAATTATTTTTTTCTGGGGTAACTGGGGTAAAGCCAAACATTTCTTCTCACCAATTTCAACAACTTTCCATAACTATTATATTATAACTATAAATTTACATTTTCCTAAAATCCTCGTATAGGGCGACGCCCTTTACGGATCTGATCGTATGAGGCATTCGCCACAATCGCCATACTGGCACGCCTGCCATTTGTATGAAAACCCACTTTTTTGGCTCGTGCTCGAAAACGGTTCGATAACTTTGCTTGAATTATTTATCTTCGAACGACAGTGGATGACCAACGTCGGCGATGCTTTTGTATTGCTGGTCGGAAATTTCTTGAAATTTTGCAGGGACCTTCGGGTGGGCATTCTACGCCATATCGGATTTTAAAAAAGGGGGGTACCGGCCTCGTTTGGGCGCCAGGGCTCTTAGAAGGCCCCATTTGGTGTCAAAGGGAAAACTGTTGGGTTGGGTGTTTAGTGTATCAGAGTGACCGCCAAAATGGTGGAAAACAGGCGCGGACTTTGTAGGGAGAAAGTTGAGGTGATCATTTTCGCCCATGAAAGTAGTAGCCGCCGCGCTTCGGTTTTCCTTTTTAAAAAAGATACGTGACGCAAGTTTGCAATGAAGTTAGCTTTGGTCGCAACTGCGGCTAGCTTCACGTCGAGTATTACTTGCAAAGATGACAACAAAAGACTGTCAAGCGTTGATTATATTGGAGGTGCGATGCGATTTTTTTCGTAGTCCACATGCGAATATTCGCATTCGCGTTTATATTGGACGAAAAGAATCGCAGCTTTTGACATTTGTCAAAAGTTGTGTACACAAAAGCAGTAAAATGATTTGTAGAGGGTCAGGTTTGAGAAAAAGATCATATAAGTGAGTGTGCTGGGTTTTCTTTTTCTAAATTGTTTGAAATGGAGAAACAGTGGTCGTTGGGGAGTTCATCCGATCAACCAGAGCCGTAATACGAAAGGAGAATTCGCTTTACTATGCTCAGAGCTGGAAAAGTACCCGGAGCGCTACGATCACTATTTCCGAATGACCAAAGACAGATTCGATTTCATACTTAAACGGATAGAAGGTAAAATCACGGGGAAGGCAACAAACTTTAAAGTACCGACATCGCCAAAAGAAAAATTGTGTTTAACATTGAAGTAAGCTGAAATGAGTTCAAAGATCGAGATGTGTAATAAGTGAAATTTAGATTTTTAGCGACTGGATCATCATACCGTGACTTGGCATTCAGATTTCGGCAGGGGGTAGCGTCTGTCCGGAAACATGTTAGGCAAACGATAAATGCAATCAATGAAGAACTGTTCCAAATAATGTTGCCGAAACAAAATCAAAAGAGCTGGACAAGAATTTGCGAGATGTTTTATAACAAATGGAACTTTCCTAACTGTTTGGACGCCGTAGATGGCAAACATGTCGGGTTGTTTTGCCCACCCAAATCGGGAAGTCGCAATTTTAACTCTCACGACTAACAGTTTGAAAAAAGACATTTGTTGATGCGATGTGTGGTTATGTTTTGTGCGAAAAAAAAATCGAATTCGGTGGAACATATTCGCATGCGATTTTTTTCAGTTTCCACATTTTGACATTCTATGCGAATATTTGATACGTGCGATTTTTTTCGTTAATTAATTATTTCAACGTTTTAGCTTTATTTGGGAAAGTTTTAATAAAAAACTCAACTAGAGACCGCTTATTCAGTTCAGACGTTCGAACGATACACACATATTGTAATCATCTGAACAATTTTGAACAATAGAATATCACTGTCAACCGATTTAAAATTAATTTGTTCTACGTTGCAGTTTGTAATTCTCTTTCATTAGTTTGTAGTAAGAGACAAATAATGCACTAATTTCAACGATAATCGGTTTACTTGGGCTTAGTTTTAGACAACGTAGTGTTATAAGTGAAAGTTAATTAATTTGCGACAATAGTGTTCCTACAATTGGACATACCTTTTAACTGAATTGTTTGTTGGACCGCATGGCGACCACATCGACAAATATCACCACAGATTTAAATTCTTTCAATGACGTCGCTATTTACATCCCCAAAGAAAATGAGAAACCTACTCATGCGATAGTAAATAGTCTGAAATCGGAAATTAGCAATGTTCGCAAGGAATGTAAAATCGACGTTGAGACATTGACTTCTAACCTCAATTCCAACATCACAAAGGTCGACGCAATACAAACATCCCAGTCGCAGCGAATTTCGCGTGTAGAGGACACGATTGAACGAATGCAGCGAAACACAGAGTTGGTCATCTCTGGAATACATGTAGTGGCTAATGAGTCGTGCAAGGATATTGTTTGCAAAATAGCCGATGTGATCGGAGTCACAGCGTCGCTAGAATTGTTCACGCCATAACACAAGGGTATCTGAACGAATTAACAACGGGAACCATACCAAGGACAGAGTCACCCATCCAATAATTCTGGTAAAATTTGTTACACCGTCCGGCAAAGATAATTTCATTGGAAATTATTTGGCTTACAAATCACTGTGCCTGAAAGATGTTGGTTTCGCATCGGACCAGAGAATATCCATAAAGGAAAATCTTACTCCACACAACTACAAAATCTTTCAACGATGCGCGATAGCTAAACGTAATGGCCAGTTATCAAAATTTCATACCAGAGATGGAATTTGTTTTGTCGTAACGCCGTCGAGTGACAGAGTGGTCCCGGTTCATTCTCTACAATCCCTAGACGAAATCCTAGGAACAGATTCGAATCAACAATTGACATCGTCAGCGAATGACCGAAATATTAAACGCAAACGGGACAACGACAACAATGGGCAGTTTCATTACTCATAATGTCGGCTCCTTCTACCGGTATTTATATTCCCAATATTGTGCTCAAGTCAGCACTACCGCGAGGCAATTCAGCCCTGAATGTGGCACACATAAATGCCGACTCTCTCCGACCAAAGATAGATGAATTTCGGCGGGTAGTCAAAGGCGTCAATCTGCATTGCGTGGCAATATCTGAGACCTATTTTAAGAGCTACGTTACAGACAAGAGCGTTGAACTGGAGGGCTTTAATCTATTTAGGAATGACAGGGCTCTCCGAAGGAAGGGTGGTGTAGCGCTCTATGTCCGGAAGGGTTTGTGGGCTAGGCTAGTGGATCAGTCGGTCAGTGTTATTGGTACGTCGGAATATATTTTGGTTGAACTTTGCCTAGTATCTCACAAGGTCTTGGTGGGGGTAATGTATAAGCCGCCTTTGGTTGATGAGATCGATAAGTTAGACGAACTGTTGCAGCATTTTAGTATAGAGTACGCGGAGATCATTATCGCCGGGGACTTCAATGAGGATTTGATTTCCAAGTCGGGGAAGACGATGAGGTATGTGTCTGTGGTGGAGGGACTGTCAATGAGCCTCGTGTCTGACGAACCGACACATTTTCAAGGAACAGCTGCTACTGCCATCGACCATTTTTTTACGAGTTCCATTGACAAAGTGCGTCGGTTCTCACAGATTAGTTTGCCTGGGATTTCAAAACATGATTTTATATTCTTGTCGTTTGAGTGTGACTGGGACTTTGTTGCGAAGCCTCCTAGACTGACCAGGCGGTTGGATAAGGTTGATCTGGGGAAGCTGCTGATAGATGCTTCAGCGGTAGATTGGACGCGGTTGTTGTACTTCAGCGACGTGGATCTGCTGGCTGACGCATTTAGCGGTGAAGTTCTCCGCCTACTTGAGTTGCATGCTCCCTTGGTGTCGTGTTCGTCCAAAAGGCCAGAGAATCCATGGTTTGATGCCGAAGTTAGTAAGGCATTGGTCGATCGAGACCTGGCTTATGCGGAGTGGAAGAGGACTCGGACGGACGAAGGCTTCTGCCGCTTCAAGGTTCTGCGAAACCGAGCCACGCAGATGATCTCAATGGCCAAGAAGAGATACTACGCCAAAAGGTTTCGCGCAGTAGCTCCGTCCAGGAAGCTTTGGGATAGTTTGCGAAGGCTCGGATTTGTACCGGTCTCGGCTGAGGTAGCCCCGCCGTTTACAGTAGATCAGCTGAACGCCCATTTTGTGAGTAGGAGCGAGTATTCGGAGTTCCCTAAGGTGATCAATGGGTCGGGAAACCCTGTCTGTGGCCGGCGTTGTGATACTGAGGCTAGGTTTTCTTTTCGTGGTGTGACGGAATCAGAAGTGGTGGGGGTGATCAATAGTATCAAGTCGAACTCTGTGGGTTTGGATTCGGTCCCGATTGTATTTATCAAAATGCTCTTGCCAGTTGTTTTACCAGTTGTGACTCACTTGTTCAACGTAGTAGTGACTAAGTCGTGGTTCCCCAGGAGCTGGAAGTCGGCCATGGTGTTACCGCGGCGGAAGAGAGCGAATCAGCGATCGCTTGACGATTTTCGCCCGATCAGTTTGCTGCCGGCCCTGTCGAAGGTGCTTGAGAGGTTGCTGAAGAGGCAAATGGTTGACCACTTGAATGAGTCGGGTCTTTTGTGTCGTTTTCAGTCGGGATTTCGATCCTGCCATAGCACCACGACGGCGCTATTACGGGTGACGAGTGATGTTAGAGGTAACATGAGTAAGGGTATGGCTACAGTTCTCTTCCTGTTGGACTTCTCCAAGGCGTTCGACTCAGTCTCGCATACATTGCTCCTCACGAAGCTTTCAGTGGGGTTCAAGTTTTCGACAGATGCTGTCAGGATGTTGAAAAGCTATCTGACAGATCGCTCTCAGCTGATCTCGGTCAATGGATTCCTATCTAGTCCACTGCGTCCTGAGTGTGGACTGCCGCAGGGCTCTGTTCTAGGCCCTATCCTGTTTTCCTTATTTGTCAATGACCTTCCTCAATGCTTGAGGTACAGCAAGTGCCATCTGTTCGCAGATGACTTTCAGCTTTATAGGATGATCCGTGGGGATGAGGTTTCTGTAGACATGCGATTGCTACAGTCCGATCTGTCTGCGGTGACGGCGTGGGCGAGGGCTAACAGACTAATGTTGAATGCGGGAAAGACGAAGGCTATGGTCGTTTCAGCTAGTGGCTGGGCGAAGGATGTCCCGGAGGTGGAGTTTGAGGGTGTGACGGTTAAATACGGAGAAAGTGTCATGAATCTGGGCTTGACGATGGACAATCGAATGAGCTGGGATCAACACGCACTCTCAGTTTCCTCCAAGGTGTTTGCTGGACTGCGTAATATGTGGACGGAGGCACGTTTCATGCCGATAGAGACGAAGAAGCTTTTGGTGAAGTCGCTGCTGATTCCTCATTTCACGTACTGCTGCCCGGTAGTCGGAGAGTTGAGCGCCAGTGTGAAGGGGGTTTTGGATAAAGCGTTCAGGGCGTGTGTTCGGTTCGTTTACGGTATAGGTAGGTACGAATCGGTTTCGGACTACTGTGATCGCCGAACATATTCTCTGCAAAAACAATTGGTCGTAAATTTTGTTACGGGGATCGCGGGGATCTAACTTTGCCAATGGGTTTTAATAACTGGGTGTTTGGAACATTTGGGCGAATATTGATGAAAATGTTTAAAACAAATAAATCTGCTGCGAATGAAAACTGATTTCATGTTTTAATCTAATTTTATATTTAAATATGTTTTATATGTTATGGTCAAAATCCCGTCAGCGTAAAAAGTTTGTTGCCAAGAACGACACCAGAAGTGCCACTACCGATATTTTCGCTAAGCCATTTGCTCCTCCTTCACCTTCATCTTCTCTTCCCGGAAATCTTAATGGTTCACTAGAAACGTCTCGTCCAAGGTTGTGCATACCAACGGAATTTTCTATGAAGAAGACAATTTGCCAATAAATATTGTTATACACGAAGAAATCGTAAGCGTTGAATCAAATTCACCTCTGACGATGCTGCCAATAGCGACCATATAATAGAAGTGATCGTTGTCCAAGTCAAACGTTTTTTCGATTACAGTCGTTACAGCTTGGCGTTCCACCTTGCAGTAAAGCGTTCCGTCGGTATACGAGGAATTGAGTAAAGTGATGATGTATTGTTGCTAGATGATAATAAAAATTGTTGATAAAAGAAGTCATACTTGGCACATTGCATCTGCTGTTCATAAATTATGAAACGCTGGAAGTTTTTTTTTTAAGGAATTGAACTTTCGTTCTCGGTTATAACCGACTTTAATTCTATAATTTTGAACTATTGAAAATTACGAATATTGAAATTTAAAACTGAAATAACAACACCCTTTGCTTCATAGCCCAGTAGGATTCGAACCCACGCCAGTAAATATCTCTATTTACTAGTCGAGTACCCTAAGCATTGATCTACCGGGACAAGCAAAAAGTGACTTACGTTATTTCAGTTTATCGTTAATGCGACGGTGACGTCATTTATGCTATACCAACAAATCATATGATTTTACATCTTTACGACCACATAATGACTTGTTTGCCACATATAGATAAACGCGCGTGTTTAATTTGTTAAATTTCGTATCCCTATCGTATTAATTTTAGGCGCAAGTCAACATCAATGCGATGTCATCGTATTGCATTTAATACATGTGATGTTATCACATAGGAATTTTGAGTAAACTCAAACTTGATCAAATTTTAAGGAATTGAACTTTCGTTAACTATACAATTAAGCAAACACAACATTTTCTGTTCTTTTATAACTGTAAGAATTTCAAAGATCCATAGAAATTACCCATGGTAATGTCAAAGGCCCTACCGAAGTACGTCTCAGACCATTCAAATCTAGAAAAGCTTATATCCAAGGACTAAGTCGTTTTTCCCTA
>CM055404.1:106069062-106080394 GCA_029228625.1 Pseudolycoriella hygida | reverse complement strand
TTTGACACCAAAATAAGGAATGTCCGTGCTATACTTGCTGAGATATTTGCGAAAAAGCTTCACCGGCCCTCGAAAAACCATGTTTTTGGTCACTTCCTCGACCATATCTCCTGAACCACTTGATCGATTTTGCTCATCTTCGAACTTGAATCATGGGAGGCATGTACCTTTCAGGGCTTTTACGCTGATCGGTTGAGCCGTTTGGAAAAAAAGTGGAGACGGACAGACGGAGACGGACAGACAGACGGACATTTTTTTTATTACTGATTCGTCATCTCTAGACCATAATAGATGCATCCCCCCCCCCTCCCACCTCGATATACCGCATGTTACAATAAAATTGATTGTATTAAACGTATAGGACCTTTGTACTTCGTACGGGTCCAATAATCAATTTTCGTCATACATTGATTTACAATAACAATTTCATCAAAATAAACTACTTTCAAATCTACTTTTAAAACTACTTTCAAAACTACTCCAAGACCTTTCAAACAAAAAAACGTTTACTGAGATCGGACGTATGGAAGGAGTTATGAGGGAATGAAATAGTTAAGAAAACGAGTCATTACCGTGTTACGAATAGCTGCACGACGAGTCACCAGGCGTAACAAGGTAATGAACGAGTTTTCATAGTAAGCATGAATGCTATTTCGTCATTTTGTAGACGGGTCGTTGAAACCACCAAAACAAACTATCTACATTTTGTAATAAATTTTACAGTAAATATTTATGTAAACAAAATCAATTTTGAATCCAAAAATCATGGATATATTGAACGCGATTTTGTTGCTATCAAAAAAATTTTTGGTATAACTGTGCCTAGACATAGCAATGCGAAAGTGACAGATGCGAAATTTTTCTAATACAGCAACATCAAATTTCTTTCATAACTTTCGATTCATGAATGAAATTTGGAGGTGCGTTATTCGAAAAATTTCGCAGATGTCACTTTCGCATTGCTATGTAAATCTACAGTAAAAATTCTAACCATTATGACATCATATGACACCAAATGATAAGCAACAACATCGTTTATTGAAAAAACTATGACGTTTATCAATATAACAATATCGTTTGTTGAATAATTTTATTTTCGTGGCGTCATTCACACTCACTCACACACTAAGCTAACTAACATGTTCCGAAAAAATCGAATTCAATAAGCAATAAACAACATGCCTCCCATGATTCAAGTTCGAAGATAAGCAAAATCCATGAAGCAGTTCCGGAGATATAGTAGAAGAAGTGGTGGCCGGACATTAAATTTTCAACAATTTTTCGTCTATATTTCCTTAACTATGCAATATGGAGATTTACTGTCAAAGGCAAAGTTGTAGAGAATTAAATTTAAGCGAACACGTGTTTCAGGGTTTTGCGGAAATATGACCCAATCCTGGTATATGGCCACTTCCATAATTGGGCAGGATGACCCGAATCTCTAGAACTATGAGAGTTAGAGAGTTGGTTCCAAAGGTGAAGTTGAAGAGAATTATATTTAAGGGAACACGTGTTTCAGGGTTTTGGGAAAATATGGACCAATACTGGTATATGGCCACTTCCATAATTGGGCGGGATGACTCAAATCTCCAGAACTATAGGAGTTAGAAAGATGGTTCAAAACGCGAGGTTATAGAGAACTAAATTTAAGTGAAAACGTGTTTCAGGGTTTTAGGGAAAAAAGACTTAGTCCTTGGATATAAGCTTTTCTAGATTTGAATATGGTCTGAGACGTACTTCGGTAGGGCCTTTGACATTACCTTGGGTAATTTCTATGGATCTTTGAAATTCTTACAGTTATAAAAGAACAGAAAACGTTGGATTTCTTGCTTATTTGTATATTTAGATACGTTCGAGTCTCATTGCCAAATCTATTCTGATACGTACGGGTCTTTGGTTATGTTAATTTATGAAATTAATAAATTAATAATTTAGAGAACGAAAGTGTTTACAAGATAACACTAAGAATGTAAGAACTGTCTGCTAAAGATAAATCGCATTTTCAGTTGCGTTTATATCCAGATGACAGATAAAATAGAATACGCGTCTGTGGGAGTTCTTTTTTATCCAAGCGGGGGACTATGTCCTCCCTCTTCGGCTTGAGATACAAGCCTCCCCTTCGAGGATAAACAAAGTTGAGACAGATGCTTAATCTTCTATTAAAAAATGTATTTTGGAATTAATAACCATGGAGGATTGATTGAACCCGATTTTAATGAGTGAAAAGACATTTCACCTTAGAATGTTCCGTAGAATCCGGGAAAAATATTTTCCGGCTGGTACGTTGTAAGGGGAGGGGAAGTCAAAACTTAGCTGTGGTTCCGCAGTCTACGAAAAAAAAAATTTCCTTATTTTTTGTTCGTATGTAGACTTGCGTCACGGGTGATTAGGAATAAAAAATTGATCGCAGAGCCCTCATAATGTCAAAGTGAGGCGAAGTGCTTTGCGAGGGTTCAGGTTTCGACACTTTTTTCGAGCAGTTTGAAGTTTGTTGCGTCCTGTAGGATTCAAAGAAGTAAAGTTGGTAACGCGTGTGACATCAATGTAACCACTACGTCAAAATGCTCTATGATTTTTCATTTTCTTTTTATATGCTGTTTGCATGGGTGTAAAATGTAATTGGACATATGCGTTCTAGTTGCAAGCGTATCAACTTATCGTTTCTCTGGTATTATTCAAAAAACAACGGCGACTCCTAATGCCTTCAGCTCCAAACTACTAGGGTGTCACTTATTATACAAATTTACATTTACAGCTTTACACCGATTTTTTGGTGTTTTTCAATTTCGTCTTTTCAACAGACCGTTGCATGGCTGAATCGAGTTGTTTCTTCTTTGGCAATAATGAATATTGGGTGAATAAGTGACGCCCTTGTTACTACCACTAAATGTCGTACTTACCACTCCCTGCCTAGTATTTTCAAAAGTAGTACGTGGAGTGTTCCATGAAGTGTGCGCAGTGATGTTACCTCCTTCAGCTATACATTCAATAACTGAATCACTGCCCATGAACTCATCCTTTGATAAGCCGAAAGCAACATATCTTGTGCCATCTGAAAAGAGCAAATGCTTTCTGTTAAATAGTCTTACAGATCTATAATATAACAACTCCCAAACAAGGTGCACCTCACTACTTCTTGGTGCCCCCCACTGCCTCTAACTGCCCCTCGGTGTCATTCACTCGTTCTCTTCTTGGAATTGTGTTGCTCAGTAAATTACGATTCCGTGTGAATTTTAAACTCCAACACATTTCGATTAAGAAGGAATCGCAATACACTGGAAATTGCGATGTGTTCCGATCACCCTCAAATTACGAAACGCAATCTCCAGGGAATTGTGATTGAGGATTGGGTACCCTATCTACCGGGTAGCGTTTCATTGGATGTGGTGTCTGTGTTTCCCAACCCGTTATTAAGTTCCGGAAGTACAATTGTCTCTACCAAGGCTCTGTTTACGTCATCAGGAACACGAAAGTAGGTACGTTTGGTTATCCGGGTAAATATCAAATTTGTTATGAATTCCCCAACACAGCGGGATAAATGGCTGAGACGGAAAAGACAAAGCTTTGAACTTAACAACATGAATTATAAATGCCACAGAGCCCTAGAAGAGAAAAACGAGGTTTGACTTTAAGTGGAAACACTCAAGCACGTCAACTAAATTTCGTTCGATGAGAATTTCTCTCGAAAACTGTTCCGAGAAAAAGAAGTAGGAAGTAGAGATGAGCAGGTTGCCCGAAACTTCGAAAAACCCGACCCGAACTGTTTTTTTCGGGTTCATGGGTTTCGGGTTTCGAAAATTTTTATCGGGTCGGGTTCGGTCCGGGTCGGGTTTTGAAACAGTTCGGGTTTCGAATATTTTAATAGGGTCGGGTTCGGCCCGGGTCGGGTCTAGAAACAATTCGGATTTCGGGTTTCGGGTTTGGAAAAATTTTATCGGGTCGAGCTCAGTCCGGGTCGGGTTTCGAAAAATGGTCGACCCGCTCATCTCTAGTAGGAAGACAAAAACATTCTGATCGAAATGGAAAAGGATTGGTAATTGGACGGAGACATTGAAATTTGACACTTACTGACGCTTGATTGGAGTTCGAATACATATTTCTCGTTGACAAAAGCGGCGGTTACAACTGCTCGACACGACTGTTCTTCCAAACAGTTGTCCGGGAAACCAAAGCAAGTCTTCTCTGTTCCACATCCGTCATAAACAGGTGGTGGTTCATAAATAGGTGGTGGTGTCTACAAAAGAAAATATTTGGCATTGAAGGTCGCACGAACACCATTTTTTTCTAAAAACTAGTCACCTCCAGGATCTGCAATGGTCCAGAAGACGATAATCTACCGAGGTTATGCATTGATATCGAGCCGCCTTTGTCGATCAATAACAAAACAAAAAGATTTATTATTAGGAAGCAAGATCTAGTAATTGAAAATGAAAATCACTTGTAAATGCTGTTCCAAGAGCAATCATAAAGTAGAAATCTTCAATCAATAAATCGAAGTCAGTTTCTCGTTTTTGTGATGTGGGCATCCGTTCCAATTTGCAATAGAGTACTCCATTAGCGAAAGATGAATTGAGGAGTCGGACGATGTCTTGTGACTGCAAAAAAGTAAAAAACTTTGAAGTGGCTGTGCCGTACGTTTACATCTGTATGAACTAAGTCGACCTCTCATCACCGAAATTCGTGGATAATCTCAAATAATGTGCAGCATTTGATTGATGGAGAAATTGTGCAGACATGCAAAGTCCATCATAATTTTGCACGTGGCAGTCGTTATCGATACAAAATTAGAACCGAAGATTAATTTTTTACTACGGAATGTCAGGTAATTACTTAATTTTATCGTTTGCGTATTGTCAGTCAAAATAAACTGTTAGTCATGTTTGTGGATGGATTACCCAATTAGATTTGGTTAATTCGTTTCTTGTGTCTCGATAATCTGAAGCTATTTTTAGAAATCAAAGTAAATTGGGTTGAATGACTGCTTCATATCTACATCTTGACAGTTTGCTATGCTTATAATAATCATAAAGTTAGGAAATGTTTCCACCGTTGGAATGGTTGCGGTAACGCCATCGACACATTTCATTCAGCATTTTCTACACTTCAGAAATTTTCAACGGATATTCTCAGGATATTTTTTCTGCAAGCGGTGGATTTTTTAATTTATCGATTAGTGTCTGCTTGCCATCAAACTATATAATATGCAGATTTTTCACGAATATTTCGATATTGTATAGTTCATCAGATCTACGCAGAGAGGGTTGTATTAGCGTCGCTAATCGTTAGTGTCACTAATAGCGAAGCTTATTTATAATTTCCTCGCTAATAGCGACTAGCATTTCGCAAACCGCTAAATCTAAATTAGCGAGGCTTTATTTTCGCTATTCACAAATCGCTAAAATTTTAGTATTTTATCGATTTAGGGACTAATATTCCGCTCCTTAAATCTTTTCGGCGAAGTTCATTATGCGGGCCCGTTACTCATTAATGGAACAGTATATCGGTTTACATAGCGTGAGGGTCACACGTAGTTCTCTAGCTTATCAAGCATATGGTAGAGAGAGATGGTAGTAGTAGTAGTAGTAGTAGTGCTAGTAGTATCGGTACTAGTAGTAGCAGTACTAGTAGTAGTAATGATAGTAGTAGTTGTTATAGTAGTAGTACTAGTAGTGCTAGTAGTTGCAGCGCTTGTAGTAGTAGTGCTAGTACCTAGTAGTAGTAGTGCTAGTACCTAGTAGTAGTAGTGCTAGCAGCTAGAAGCAGTACTGATAGTAGGTAGTAGCACCAATTCTAGTAGGTGATAGCTTCAGTGCTAGTAGCAGCACTAATAGTAGCGGCTAGTTTACTACAGTTATTAGCAGTAGCTAGTAACAAGTAATAGCTAGTAGTAGTAGCAGCAGTAGCAATAGTAGTGGCTGATATCTAGTAGTAGTAGCTAATAGCTAGTAGTTGTTACAAGTAGCTAGTAGTGGTATAAGGGTTGTATAAGGGTGTCAAAGGGTGTGAATACGCGAATACAGTACTCCTAAATGTACCTTAGCCTCTATCCACCAACTGCTACATCCTTTCCTACCCGTGGTGACACCTGTTATAGTGAGCAACCCACATGAACGATCAGGTAGCCAACCCTGGTGTAGTAGTGTGGGTCACTTAGCCGAAGGATGAGGGGGGCTGTCTTCGGGTAGTACCTTAACGTCACGTATAGAGAGGGTCGAAGACAGCTAGGCGCTATCAAGATGGGATGGCGACCCAGCGTGGTGGCGGAGGATCTCAACAGCAGGAGACAACGGCAGCACGCACAGTCCTAGTCAGATGGACTACCATCACTCACCAACCCGCAATGGCGAGCGTGGTGTTTTAACGCTAAAAACCCCCGAAAGAAAGAAACGATGAACGAGACAACCAACCAAATACGGCCCTCAGTTCCCGGTGGCATGATACCGTTTCCTGACTCCGGCAACGGTCAGAGACGGCTTGCAGAGGGTGCTAAGAATCCCCGGGTTACGGCAGGTTGCCACACCAAATTACACGTCGCAGGATACAACGCCAGAACTTTGTCCGAAATGGAAGCTGCATTGGAGAAAATCAAATGGGACGTGGTCGGAGTAAGTGAAGTGAGAAAACCTGGAGAAGAATGCCTTAAAATGCCTTCAGGACACACATTCTTCTACCGTGGGAACGACAGTCAGACTTTGATGCACGGGGTCGTATTATTTATACATAAACGGTGGTCGAAACGCATAACTCACACGAAAAGTGTATCGGAAAGAGTCGTGTACGTATGCCTGAAAATCAACAGCAAATACAGTCTGAAAGTAATTCAGGCCTACGCACCGACATCCACCCATGATGACGAAGAAGTAGAAACGTTCTACGAAGATGTTGCAAAGGCCATCGACGAAAATAAGACTTATTACCTGTACATAGTCGGTGATTTCAATGCGAAGCTGGGAAAAAGCGAGGAAGAATCCGAAATTTCCATTGGGAATTTCAACTACGACCGAAGAAATTTTGGGTAGAGAGATACCTTATATATCTATCAATTGGAACTATGACGAGACCGCTATAATCAAGAAAAATGGCTACTTCAGCCAAATAACTATTGTGATCCAACGGTCGAGAAAAATTTATAGATATATAAGGTATCTCTCTACCCAAATTTTCAATTCAAATTAGATGAAAGTCGTATTCATCAGGATGTAATAATCCAAAATATGGTTCAGACATAAAACCAATGTAGTTCCATACAATGAAAACCTAACATTGTAAATAAAATGGTTACCTCATCATAACAAAATGGTGGTTCTCCACCAATCAGATATGACACAGAGCTTTGAAGAAAGTTTGAGACAAATTACCTTTGGAGTAATGACGAGATGGCACTACATGTGTTCATTTCAGTTAGAAATCGCTAGACCCCGGTTGTACCGAGTATTGTTCATAATGAAACATCAAAATGTCGGTAATCAACCCCCTTCAATATATCAAGTTGCATGACTTGGCTGATGATTGGCACTAGATACCGAAATATTGATGTTTCTAAAAATGTTCAAGAACTCGGCGATCCTAGTTGAGTTCAACCTGAGCGTCATTACAATGACAAAGTAATCTCATTAACTCAAAAATTCTTCATTCTGTTACTATGACTAGACCGCTCTAATCAAGAAAAATGGCTACTTCAGCCAAATAACTATTGTGATCCAACGGTCGAGAAAAATTGATAGATATATAAGGTATCTCTTTACCCAAGTAGTGGCCACAATCAACATTTGGTCCTCCAAGCTCCTGACATCCAATACATTTGAACAGTGATGCCCACGTGATCAATCTGGTTTTTGGTTTGTCCATCAGGTGATGCCCATGTCGCTTTGTGGATGTTTTTATGTTCGAAATTCGTATACTGCTCACAACCATGTTTCTTGATGCTGCGAAGTGAACTACGCGCGTGCCGTTGTCGTTAGAGTTTTCATGGAGGCTGTTTTTACCAATTATGGGACGATAGAAGACTCCGCGACCTAACTTGGCATTCAGATCTCCAAGCAGAATCTTAATGTCACGTTTCGGTGCTCCATCATATATCTCCACCAGTTTTTCGTAAAATAGCTCTTTCGCTTCGTTGTCTTTCTCCTCCGTGGGTGCGTAGGCGTTAATAAGTGTATAGTTGAAAAATTTTCGTCTTATCCGTAGAGAGCACAATCGCTCGTCAACATGATTGAAACCAATCACCGCGTTTCCAGCTGTGCCGAAAACCATGAAGCCAGTTCCATACTCTCTTATACTGTCATTACTCTTCCCACTGTAGTAGTACTTATAGTCACTACTGGTCATGGTGTCCTTTCCAGGCCATCTCATTTCTTGCACTGATGTAACACACAGACAGGCTTAGAGCCTATAATGTCCTAGAAAAATATAAATAAATAATGTGAGAGATCTCAATCCTCCTGGCCGCAACAAAGATCTTACATTCCATGTTCCTGATTTTAAGTCGTTGTCCATTTTCCGTTGCTTGAGTCGTTGCCAGTTATCCTGTCCGATCCGAGGCTCTTTTGTTGAGTACATAACCGGTATCCATTTTTCCGGTGTTTGGAGATGAACTTGTTAGAGGACAACAACAGAATTCGATTAAATGATGTCCTTGAAGGCAACGGTTTTGCTTTAATGAACGAAATTTCATCAAGAGGTATCACTAGACCTTGTTCTGGCACAATTCTTGATCTTCTCGCCTCAAACTTACTGCGCGCTGACCACAAACTTTCTCTGGCACATAATGACGCTTCTGACCACAGTATCCTCTTCCTTTCAACTAATTCCATTACAAACTCACTGCCCTCGGCAGTCACCAGGTCTAAGCTGAATCTTAACGCTGCCACTAGAATGGTAGAAGATATTTGTGCAAGCCGGCAGTTTAAAGATGGACAATTGAACAACTTAAATCAGCATATGAAACGGACCGATTACTTCCAGCTGCTGGCAACGATCGTAAAACGTGGCAAATATATAAAGAAATTATATTTAACCAATTTAAATGTAAATCTGACAAGTCAGTCGTCATTGACGGAAAGCCGTTAAGTGATGACGTCGCATCATGCAATACCGTAAATAACTATTTTTGCTCGGCTGGGGAAAATTTGGCTACATCAATTATTTCCATTCATGGATATGAAACTGATGATATCAATGACTTATACACAGAACATTCTGACAACAATTGGAACTTCCGCCATGTTGATGCTGATGAGGTTGCCGAAGTCATCAATGCGATGCCCAACAAAAAATCAACCAGTGTCGACAAAGTGCCGATTCAATTGCTGAAATCGTCGTTTCTAACAATCGCCTTATCAATAGCAACATGCTTTAATGCTATGGTAAATGCTTCAGAATATCCCAGTGAACTGCTGAAAGGGAGACTGAAGCTTATACACAAATCTGGGAGTTGGCTTCTTAAAAAACTCGAGTTGCCAGAGTGCCACGCTACAACTAATCGATATCATTAAGTCAAACTTCAAAAAGAAAATGGTAGCTGCAATGTTCATAGACCTTAAAAAAGCATTTGACACTGTCGACACCAACCGTCTCGTGATAAAGTTTAAAAGGCTTTGGCTTTCGAAGGACGCATGTAATCTGATGTTATCGTACCTAGGTAAAAGGCAAACAGCAACTGCTATCGAAAGTAATATCAGCAATTTTAGAAAGATCAACATCGGTGTTCCACAGGGATCTAAGATTGGCCCTCTTGGATTCATTGTTTACATCAATGATCTGTTTCAACTGGACTTCATTGGACAATTGATTCTCTATGCTGACGATGCTGCATTGGTATACGTTTCTGACAACGATGTAGATCTTCAAGCTGCTATGCAACATGATTTCAATCTGCTGAACAACTGGATCTGCCGTAACGTTCTCTCGCTAAATTCTTCGAAATCATGCTACATGACATTCGGAAAAGCCAGATCGATCCCTAACCTCAACATTCATTTCGGTGGTGCAGCGATAAATCGTGTGTACAAATTTAAGTATCTTGGACTTATAATTGACGATGGACTTACATTCATAGACCACATCACATATGTGAAAAAGAAGATCACTCCGTTTGTGTCTTTGATGTGGCGTAAGAGCAAATATATACCTGTCAAGAAGAGAAAACAATTGTATTTTGCTTACGTGCACAGTCACTTGTCCTATATGTTGCCTATTTACGGAGATTGCGCACAGTACAAAATGAAAGAGCTTCAAGTTTTACAAAATCGCTGTTTGAAGGCTCTCTACCGTCTGGATAGATACACCTCAACGTGCTACTTGTATAGTAGCGACTTATTCACAAGCTCGTTTATTCACGCACTAAGCATAATTTTCGCTTTTCGACAAATGCAGAGGTTCATAGCCTTACTACAAGAAGGAACTCGAGGATACATATATTCAACCTGAACTCCTTACGAACTACAATTTTTAACACCAGCCATGCTTCTCTTTCCCCCGCAATAAACGAATATAACAATCTTGACAGTGAAACTCGCAAGTTAACGTGCTTTAGAAGGTTCAGGCTAAAGTTAAATTTAAAATAATGCATGATAGTAAGAACTTCTATGTGATATCACCATACTGCTTCATTAATTGACTGTGACTACTCTATGATACCCTGTGATATTTATACCTTGACCTGATCGAAAATATTGACCTATAATGTTTTTTTTTAACTTATTTATTTATTTATTTATTTTTTTATGTAACATATCCTAAATTAATTCAATGCTAGACTAATTGACGATTTATAAAAAAATAACTTTAGTTTTTATAATTTCAAGCAACTTTGATCTAAATTTTTTTTCTTGTAACAAACGTTGAACTATATTATTCAAATTTCATTTAGATTTTTCAGTTTTGAAATAAACAACAGATAATATTGTATTCCACTCAGAGATCAAAAGGAATGATAAATAAATACCTTTCAAAAAAAAAAAACTTTTGTTTCCCCGATGACCCGTAGGGAGATCACCAGGTAGCACTCTTAAGTTTAGCACAAAACTCCGAAGAGAATTGAGGTCCCGGGGACTACAACGTGGGCGTAAAAAGAGCACTTGATAGTTAGACATTTGCTTGCCTGGCATATGACCCGGACTACCACGCACCACTCGTATGCAATCAGGCGCTAACCTATCTAACTACCCAATCTCATAAGCAAACATAACCAAAGACTCGTACGTATCAGAATAGATGTGACAAACAGAATAGATGTGGCAAAGTGACTCGAACGTACCTAAATATACAAATAAGCAAACAATCAAACGTTTTCTGTTCTTTTATAACTGTAAGAATTTCAAAGATCCATAGA
>CM055404.1:106048493-106061095 GCA_029228625.1 Pseudolycoriella hygida | reverse complement strand
AATTTGAGACAGAAATGAAGGCAAAGTTAGAAGCTTCAGCTGGACAAGATGAAACATTGAGCGAAATGAACAGCAAGATTGTAGAAACCATTATGGGTTTTATGGAATCTAAATGCAAGACTGTCCACACGAAAGAATCGAAGCTGAGCGAAGAAACACTAGATCTGATTGCGAACCGGGTAGAATTGATCAAAAGTGGAAGAAAGGACTCGGTGGAATACCGAAACCTGACGAAAATGATCAATAAAGGGATGAGGTCAGATCTCAGGAAATACAACGTTAAGCTGGCACAAGAAACAATCGAGGCAAATTGTAACATGAGAGTTCTACGTTCCAAATTGATAAATGCCAAAAAGGAGATCTTCAAGTTGAAAGACAAGACGGGAAACATTCACACTGACCGAAGTGCAATATTGAATATTGCAAAAGAATTTTATGAAGATCTATTCTCATCAGTTCGACCAAATCCATTGACAACGACCCAAGAACATCATAGAAATAGACCAGTCATTACGAATGTGGGTTCCGAAGATCTGCCTGACATAACGGTGGAAGAAGTCAAAGCTGCAGTAGCGGAAATGAAAAATAGGAAATCTCCGGGTGAAGACGGTGTTCCGGTAGAAGCCATGAAATTAGGAGGTGACATGTTGTTAAGTGCATTAGCGGCATTGTTCAATAAGTGCCTGGAATTGGGAAGGATACCAGAAGCATGGCAGAACGCGATGATCATACTGTTACACAAGAAAAGAGACATGACGAAACTGGAAAACTATCGCCCCGTCAGTCTTTTGTCAACGCTCTACAAACTGTTCATGAAGATCGTTGCAAAAAGGAACACGAACAAACTGGACTTCTATCAACCAGTCGAGCAAGCAGGATTCAGATCTGGTTTTAGTACGAATGACCATTTACAAGTGATTAGGACTTTGATCGAGAAATGCAACGAATATAAGATCGGCCTAGTGCTGATATTCATCGATTTTGAAAAAGCGTTTGACTCTGTCGAAACTTGGTCAATATTGAGATCATTGGACGACTGCAGAGTGGACTCAAGGTATTCCGATATGATACGATATGTATACAAGAATGCTACATCGTGCATAAAGCTACACGAGAATACGGACAAGTTTAAGATCGGACGAGGTGTGACAAAGGGCGACACCATTTCGCCGAAATTATTTACTTCAACTCTAGAAAATGTTTTTAAGAAACTAGATTGGAGTAAGATTGGAATCAACGTGAATGGGAAATACCTGAGCCACCTCCGTTTCGCAGATGACATCGTTTTAATGGCAATGGACCTGGACCAAGCCGAACAAATGCTACAACAGTTGAACGAAGAGGCGAACAAGGTGGGACTGAAGATGAACCTGTCGAAGACGAAATACATGACAAACATCGCAGACGACAGAGAAATCAAGATTGGGGACACCGTCATTGAAAGAGTCGACAATTATGTGTATCTTGGTCACAAGCTCAAACTAGGTCTAGACAACCAAACCGCAGAAATCAAACGCAGAATCGGCCTAGCATGGGCAGCATTCGGTAGACTTAGGCTGATTTTTAACAGCAAAATGAACAACAGCCTAAAACGGAAAGTCTTCGATACATGTGTCCTTCCAGTGCTGACGTACGGAGCAGAAACATTAACATTGACAAAAGCATCCGGAAGCAAACTGAGAACAGCAGAAAGGGCAATGGAACGTAGTATGCTTGGAATTTCGCTCAGAGATAAAATGAAAAATCAATGGATTCGACAGCAAACGAAAGTCGTCGACGTAATGGAACGAATAGCATCTCTGAAGTGGAATTGGGCAGGACACATTGCAAGGCTAAAAGATGAACGATGGACCAAAACGATAATGAATTGGAGACCACCAACAACAAGACCAATGGGTAGACCGCCGGAAAGATGGACCAATTCGATCAAGCGAGCAGCAGGGAGAAACTGGCAGCAAGCGGCACAAGATCGTTCAAGATGGAAGGAGTTAGGGGAGGCCTACATCCAGCAGTGGATAGCAACGGGCTAACGAAGAAGAAGAAGTAGTGGTATAAGAGACGTTCTGTAACACATGTTTGTTTATTGCAAAATGAGTTTCTTTTGTAGAAATGAAACGATGAGATGTAACAACTAAATTTCGTATTACAAAAACGGAAAAATAGATTTTCAGACGCTTTGAAAGGTTTATCGTTAGCAACACTGACATATTACACATTACTACTAAAACATGTTCAGGGGTTTCAAGTTAGAAGTTTTTTTTTGAAATGTTGTTCTATCACAAGCAAAGAGACAATAAGCTATTTGAACTCAGCGAAGTAGGTACTTACAACATCTACTCTTGAATTTGTTCGTCGGTAGTTCCACGAAGTATAACCACGAACTTCGCTATTCTCGACAACACATTCCATAACTGAATCATCACCCATTAAATGATCCCGTGATAATCCAAGGGAAATATAGCCCGCATTGCCTAGAAAAAGAAATGCAAAAAATTACAGACACCTGGAGTAGGAAAGTTTTCTTTCAACATACTGTTTTGGGTTTGAAGTTCAAACTCAAATCGATTACCAATAGAAGTTGCTGTGACAACACTTTCGCAAGTCTGTGATGCAACACAATTTGCTGGCATTCCGAAACAAGTTTTACTTACTCCACATCCATTGTAGATGCTAAGATCCGCATTCCGAGCCTATGAATAAAATTTAATTACTAAACGAACTCCGGCTCGGCTTCCTTTAAAACAACCTCAACTTTCTCCAGAGGTTTGTTATAGGCTGTCGAAACGCCCGATGCCATTCTGTTATTGTACGATGGTGCTGTATCTTAAATGGAAATGTAATTTTTGTAAATTGTACAACCAATCGTTTCCGATGCGAATAACTTAATCGATTTGTTATCTGCACCGCAGATAATTGTCATTATGAGTATTGTCGCTTATCTCTTTGAGCCTTTTCAAAAAGCGTATAGTTTAATTTAAAAAGAGTTCATCACTGGGAAAACCGTTAGTAAGAACGGATTAATATCTTCCTTAGGGAGGAATTTTATCACTCCAAAGAAATGTTCTGCCTTTATATCTAACTCATGGAATTTTCTAGTCCAGTAAAAGGGATATCTTTGCCGAAAAAACTCACTTGAAACACTCGTTCCACTAGATACCAAAATACGGAAATTTTGACTCATTAAATCAACATCAATTGCGCTCTCAGTACCAAAAGCGTTACGTTCGTATTTGCAGTAAAGTGTGCCGTTGACGAAAGATGAATCCAATAATTGGTTGACGTTCTGTGCCTAAAATGAAACGATCGTAAATATTGTAAGTTAAACTGCTGTAGTGCGGATGGGGAGGGAGGGAGAGCGTCGGTTCAAATTAACGTTAAGCTCGAAAAGTTTCTATTAACTTTGTCGTCAATTTATTCGGCTAAGGAATGCAGAGAAACGTATAAAGCTGAGGACGTAATTCAAGAATGAGCAGTTATAATCCAAAAAAAAAATCCGAAAATATCCAGGAATTACGATTTATGAGATTAAAACCAATAAATTATATTGCAGTCTAAGCACAGCAGTGATCTAATTTTAGTAATCAGAGGCTTAGTTCACAAATGACGTCCGTCCTGTCGAAATGGATATGATACGTCAACTGCCTAATGTTTTTTATTTTTGCATGGAAGGTAAGGTAAGGCAAGGAAAGGTATGACTGAAGCAAACAATTAAGATAGAGATTCTCAGATTAGTGAATTCCTTGTAAGTATCCGAAAAAGACTAAGGAAATACAATTTTGTATGCTTACTAATAAAGGCGAAAGTAAAACATATGCAAGGGACCCGTACGTATCAGAATAGATACGACAAACAGAATAGATGTTGCAAAAAGACTCGAACGTATCTAAGTAAACGTTGTCTTAACTCTTGAGTGTATGAAATTACGTCCACATTAAATTGGACAAGAACCTTGGATTAGAGGAAATAAAATTAATGGCTTCGGTCAACTTCATAAACGTATCTTTTACAATAGGGGTGGGAAGAAACCCAGAGCCGCAATGTCGCAGGTCGAAACCTTGTTGCTCAATCAATTCACAACAGATGACGTGGTAGTTGTTAGGGTTTGCAGAAAGGAGGAAGATGGAGGGGACTTCATAGTAGCCTCTGCTTACTTGCCCTATGATTCGACGGAACCGCCACCAGGCGTAGCGCTGGAAAGGGTGGTCGAATTCTGTCAAAGAAAACAAATCCAATTAATCATAGGATCCGACGCTAATGCACACCATAAGATATGGAATAGCTCGGATATCAATAGCAGAGGGGAAATATTGTTTCAATATCTTCTCAAAACAGACCTAATGGTGATGAATAGAGGAGACAGGCCCATCTTTATTAACTTCAATAGAGAAGAAATGCTAGATGTCACACTGGCTACGAGTGAGATCTCTCAGCTAATCTATAACTGGAGAGTAACAAACGATGAGACTCTTTCCGATCACCAGCTCATTAAGTTTAATCTGAAAGGGAAATTCGACCAAAGGAAACCATTTCGGAATCCCAGAAAGACAAACTGGGATAAATACAGAACAATCCTGAGTCACAACCTCGAAGGAAAAAGTTATAGCGCGAAAATCTCTACTACAGAAGAGCTAGATAGGGCAAATGAAGAGCTAACGGCACTGATGATCGAGGCTTATGAAGCTTCATGCCCTCTCATCACATCGAGGCCTTCCTACGGTAAATCCCTGTGGAACAGCCAGCTGAATGACATGAGAAGTAAACTAAGAAAGGCCTGGAATAGGGCGGGAAAAAAGAATGCGGATCAAATGGCGAACAAAGAAAAGTATAAAATCCTCCTGAGAGAATATAATAAGGCTCAGGAAGAATTTAAAGAAGAAAGCAAGAAGAAATTCTTTGAAGAAGCGAATTCAATACCGGCATGCGCACGCATACATAAACTACTGGCTAAGGACTCCACTGCACAAGTGGGCTCGCTCTTGATGCCTAATGGTATGTATACGACGGACGGTAGAGAGACAGCGGAGCACTTGCTGGAAACTCACTTTCCGGGAAGTGTCAAAGAAGCGGACAAAAGTCCGAGAGACCCCCCGAAGCAACCTTCTCGTAGAGATTGGAATTTTGCAGAAAGAATGACCAAGAAAGGTAGGGTTAAGTGGGCCATCCATAAATTCTACTCTTTTAAGTCAGCAGGTCTAGATAGCATTATACCGGCGATGCTAAAGGAAGGATTGAATTTGCTTCTAGATAGACTAATTAGTATTTTTAAAAGCTCAATAGCGTTAGGTCACATACCAAAACTGTGGGAAAAAGTCAGAGTGGCGTTCATTCCTAAACCAGGCAAAGCATCTCACGTGCAAGCAAAAGACTACAGGCCAATTAGCTTGACGTCTTTCCTTCTGAAAACAGTAGAAAGGCTGTTGGACGCATACATTAGAGGAGAAGTCTTACGGGATTTTCCACTACATGTCAACCAACACGCCTACCAAGCCGGTAAATCTACGGATACCGTGCTGCACCATCTCACTCAGAAGATAGAAAAGATGTTAAACGAAGGGAAGGTAGCACTAGGCTGTTTTATGGATATTGAAGGAGCCTTCGACAACACAGATTTTGAAACCCTAACGAAAGCTGCCCGGGATCGGATGACGGATGAAGGGGCTATTAGATGGATAATCAGTATGCTCAGTGGTAGATCCGTCACGGCGACGATCTGTGGGAATAGTGTAAAAATGGGGGTGACCAAAGGGTGCCCACAGGGAGGAATACTATCACCCATACTATGGTGCATGGTTATAGATTCGCTACTTGTCAAGCTGAACGATTCGGGATTCTTCACCCAAGGGTATTCGGACGACGTAGCCACATTATTATCGGGCGCTCACATACCCACACTGAGGGACCTCATGAAAACAGCGCTAAATATTGTGGAAACTTGGTGTAAATCCAATAAGTTATCCGTAAATCCGATTAAGACAAAAATAGTACTATTCAGCAAGAAAAATTCGGAGGAAAACTCTGTGGTGGGAGTTTTCAATCTCTTTGAGACCGAGATAGTACCAGTCGCGTCGGTAAAATACCTGGGGTGACGATTGATCATAAAATGACATGGGTGGTCCACCTAGAGGAGAAGATCACCAAAGCAATAGGGATCTTCTGGTTGTGTAGGAATGCCTTTGGCAGAAACTGGGGTCTATCGCCACAGGCTATAGAGTGGCTGTACACAGCGATAGTAAGACCAATACTCTGCCATGGGTGTATTGTCTGGTGGCCAAGAGTAGAGGTGAGATGGTCTAAAGAGAGACTAGATAAGCTGCAAAGACTAGCATGCCGGAGTGAAAAACTCCGTTTCTACGCTTGCATTGGAAACACTGCTAGATCTACCGCCATTAGATCTCTTCATAAAGGCTACAGCTTTTAATGTTGCGTACAACTTAGATGTAAATGAGTGTTGGAAAGCGACTATGGAGAAAGGTCACACCACCATTAGGAAAATGATTGTAACAGAGGAACTGTTAATGCCTAGTGATCAGATGAAGGCAGAACTAATGCTGGACGACGAATTTACGTGGTCCATACCGGACAGGGAAAAATGGCTCAATCCCAGAGAGCCGCCCCTACCAGGCAACAGCATTATATGCTTCACTGACGGGTCGAAGAAAGAAGGCCTAGCGGGAGCGGGTTACCACTGCGAAAACCTAGGGATCAGTGCCAGCCAGCATTTGGGGACCTACGCGACTGTACATCAAGCAGAGATTTTCGCGATCTCACATTTATGTGAAGAAGAAGCGTTAAGGTGATAAATAACCACTGTGGATTAAATGATTATCTACATAGAATCGGTTACGCTGACAGTCCCAAATGCTTGTGCGGTCATGCGGTTGAGACTGGAATTCGCGTAATTACTGATTGTCCGAAATACAGGCTCCTCCGTAGGAGAATCTTCGACAAAGATGAGCTGCAAGCAGTAGATCTGAAACTAGATGTGGAAATGATCAGCAAGCTAGTGGAATTCGTGAGGTTAACAAAAAGACTCAGCTGAAGACCATAGCAGACTCGTTGAACTCCCAAATCAACCAACAACAACATCTTATTTATTTATTTATTTCGATTTAATTTTCAAACTAAACACGTAATTTTAATTTTAATTGTAATTGTATCTGTAACTAAACTTTGACTTGCCTACAATAAATGTGGGATCCATAGGGGGTACAAAGGATCGAAGATCCAGGTGCCAGTCAACCATCAAAAAGTTGGCAACCCGAAAGATTCATTATCTATCTATCTATGAAATTACGTCCACATTAAATTGGACTGGAAATTGCCAAAAGGGCAACATTGAAAAACCCGTCCGAAGCAACGACGCAAAAAACCTCTCAAAATCCCTAAAAAAGCCTGAAATTTTACAAGAAATTTCCAAAAGAAGAAAAATTGAAAACAAATTTTTTGACACAAAAAAAATTTTTTTGTACTAGGGCCGATCTAAGAACTGACCTCAAGCACTTAAGAGAGGCCTCTAGCCCACACTTCCAAAAGTTCGGCTCTTTTTTCTCTGCAACACTGCACAAAAAAACCTCATCATCATAGAAATATTCACGAAAAACGACCAAATATCGTGTAAGGTCGCGTGGTCCTTGGGTGTTGAGTTTGGCCCACACTAAGAACACTATAGTCCGACCGAACCAACAGATTTTCTATAATTTAATTTTCGCAATTTTTTGATGTCCACATCTGTTATTTAAAACCTTCCATAGCGATTTCCGTTCTCATTTCGCAGAGATATGAGGGAAAAAGTTCCACAAACCTTCAAAAAACCGGGTTTTTGACCACTTTTCGAACGTAACTTCGGAAGTTTTCAACCGATTTTGCCCAAATTCAATCCCACAATCAATTTATCTTTCCGGGAAAAAAAGAATTTGAAAATCGGATAAGATTTACTCCATTTACGTAGAAAAAACACGTTCGGCCCTAGTAAATATTCAGTTTTAGGGCTCCGGCTGAGTCCAAAAGCTCTAAACTTAAAAAAATTTTCTTCCATAAATTGTCAGGCATAACCAGACCTTTCAAACAAAAAAAAAATCTGAAAATCTGAAAAAATTTACTCAAGTTATGTACAAACAACGAAAAACCACTTAAACGGCCCTAGCTCAGCGGCTGTTGGGCCCACAGTACCCAAATTTAATTCCAAAAAAGATTTTTTGATTACCTTTCAAGGAAAAAAAGGACCATGATCGGTGCTCCCTCCCTTCTCCCAGGTTGGTTACAAACATCGTGATAAACGTATAAGACCCCCTTTCGAAGAACTTCGTTCTTCGTACGGGTCTAAAAAAGTCAATTCGAGGGGCGAACTTTCGTTCTTGAATTGACATTTGTTCTGCTCTCTATGTTAATGCACATCTTCAGAACATGCTTCAGATTATCGCACTTTCCAAGTGCCTGAAAATGCGCTAAAGTTGTCCCAAGCCTGGTAAAGACCATGCCTTAGCTAGTAGCTACAGGCCAATTAGCTTATTGAACATCCTCAGCAAAATTCTTGAAAAGCTTATATGCTTCGTTGGTTACATGCACATATTTCAGCCCGTAACATACTTCTTAATGAGCAATTCGGTTCTCACTGGTCACTTTACAGATCACCAGCTGTTCAGAGTCTGTAATCATATTAAAAAATCACTTCAGAGTAAACACTCTACTGGCGTGATAACCTTCGATATTGAAAAAGCATTTGACAGTGTATGGCACAAAGGGCTCCTCTACAAACTATCTTGTCTTAAATTTCACCTTTACCTGATAAGAATCATTCAATCATTTATGACCAATAGCTCCTTTTATGTTTCGATTAATGATCATAAATCCGATGTTTTTCGAGTTCTAGCGGGCGTTCCCCAGGGCAGTGTCTTAAGCCCAACCCTCTATAATACATTCGCATCTGATTTGAATATTACGAAGAGCGAAAAGGCATTCTTTGCAAATGAAACTTGCTTATTCAGGTCAGCTAGATCCCCAGGCAAGATAACCAAGAGAATGAATGCTGCCAGCAAGCAGCTTGCCGATTATTACACTAAGTGGAAAATTAAACTCAACGACGCCAAAACGAATGCAACTTTCTTCACTAGAATAATAAGAATAAGACAGACTAGCAATTAAACAATTGTTAAGTATTGAGCTTCTTGTGATGAAGAAATAGAAGGAAATATTTTCTTTAAATTTGTTTTAAACCAGTTACAATTAGCGAACATTAGCGTCCGCTAATTTTTTTATTATTAGCGGGTGCGTCAGTCTCGCTCACATTTTTTCCAATTAGCGTTAGCGTTAGCTCGGCTAAAGAAATTGGTTAGCGAATACAACCCTGCTATTAGGACACCATTTGTATTTACTACATAAATTATTTAACGTTAATTGATAATTTTGATAATTTGCGTTAAAATATCTCAAATACTAGTACATGCTAGTAATACTTCACGCAACTTTGTAAACATATCTACAATAGATGAACCATCAATCAATACTTTTTCGCATAATCCTTGGAAAAAATTCCCTTACAGGACACAAAAGTGAAAAAAAACCTTCAGAACCATATGACTGGGATTTTACAAACTATCAAAAATTTACAACATAATTGTACCATTATTTACAACAAACAGGAAATTGCAATAAAAATGTCTAAACAAAATAGAACATCTGCAACTGTTTTATTTCGAAAGTCGGTTCCCATATGTTTTTTTCATTTATGGCTATCATAAGCATTCGACGCCGATTTTGGTAAACAGCCTCAATACAGCCCAAAGTATATAAACACAAGGTCTTATTGTGCCTGCGAAGTAAAATGGAACAAAGTGTTTTATTTGAAAATCGAATATTTTCAGTCGCAGCATTCAAGCGCACTCTTATCTCTCAATTTGCGATTACCATCGAACTAAATCAATGGTTTTATAGTTGGATCTTCTCTTTTTTTTCAAAAGAGAGTGGATGAATGTTCAAGGTTATGCAAATTGTATGCTGCACCTGAATTTATTTGCTCTTTCTGAGAGAACATAAAGTGTTTAAAAAGTTTCATTTTAAGTGAAACTTACAATATTACGCACCGAATTATCACCGTACATACGAAATGAGAAAATGTGACAGCTGATCAATCACGCATAATATCTGGTCACGTGGTACATAAAATTCAAAATTTGCATTTCGAAAGTTGTAAACAAACACATTGCCTGAAGCAAAAATGAAAACGGAAACATTTCGCATTTCACTTTTGCTTCAATTTAATTTTTGTCAAAGACTGCCAGTCTATATTTACCGTATGTCATTGCTTCACTAAAATCAGTTTGCAATCATTTCTAGAAAACGTCTACTAATTGGACTTTCGCTACAATTACATACAAACAACTAGGTCCCACCTTTTGGGTGGGTCAGGTCCCTTGACTGATTTTCTGGATTTCAAAAATTATATTTCATCGTGTCTTCTTTCTCAATATTTTTTCCCTCAATAACTCATTCATATTTGCACTCATTGAACAATGTGGTTAATTTTTGAGAAATTACGTAGTAATTTCTTCAATACACCCAATCGCAGCTCAACATTTTTGTTTCAAATATAAGAGATCAGGTAATGGTATGACAGAAGCACAAAAATTGGAAATATTAATTTAAGAGACAATCTGCGAATTCTTCGAACAGTTTGTATGCAACTCATATACAATACCTCACCGACTATTGTGATTATTGGCCCATTGATTCCTTGGACCAATCCGAGAAATTCGTAGAACAACATTTTTCTGTTAGCGACCATGTATGAGCTGTATAGCTATAAAAAAATGATCTACCAAGGGTTGGCTAAAAACAATTGTGTGTAATATTTTCGCAAAGATGAATCGCTTTGATCTGAATTAGACCTCATTAATACAAAAAGTTTGGATGCCTGTTTGCTTGGAAGGTGAAAGTGTCTGAACGTGGAACAGCTTAAAGTCGAAATAATGAAATTTTTCAAAAGCGATTTATAAAAAACTCCAGGGCCGGTCCCAAGACTAATAAGTATGGTTGTTTGGGCAATGGTCCCTAGTATCTAAAACGATGCAAAGTGATCTGGACAAGGGCTGGAGTAGGGCTGGAGTAGTTCATAATAGGCCAAAAGTGAAAATGAAAAATGAGATGAAAACTTTTTGAGTTCGGTGGTCTACGTGCTTCACTTAAAAGTTCTAAAAGTATTTTTTTCGAAAACGTTACGTCTTTCTCTTTCAAATGACCCCCCACACCGAGTCTTTGAGTAAGTACATGTCTTGCTACTCTGCCGTAGAATCCCCTATTATCACAAAAATACTACTATTTTCCGAAATTTTCACTCCTGACTATAAAATTGAATAGAAATTATATTTGAAATCGAAATTTCGGAAAATAGTGACATTTTTGTGATGACAGCGTTCTAGGTGAGTAATTTCTTCCGTACACTCAATCACAGTTCAACATTTTTGTTTCTAATTTAAGAGATCAGGTAATTGGCTGTCAGAAGCACAAACATTTTGGAAGATATATTTAAGTTCTCAGTAGAAGCGCATGGGATGATTGAAGAATACAGTTAATTTTTGAGAAATTAACGAGTAACATGTTGAATACACCCAATCGCAGTTCAACATTTTTGTTTCTAATTTATACGTCGCAACGGAAAGTGGACTTTCTCTCATAGTGTAAAGTCCTTCTATCGCTCGTATAAACAAATAAATTACAATATATACACACGGGAGGGAATATGATATATCGTATCCAAATGAGTAAAAGTACCTCGGGCTGAAGCCTTCTGATAATTTCACTCATCCGGGTACGAGATCTCATATTCAATGTTTCTTCAGGACTGTAAAATAATAATGTGACTCGTGTGAATTAGTAAATTTCACACTCGTACGGTAAGGAAGAAATTTTTGTTCTAATACTTTATCATCTATCAAATTTTCCATTTGCATCCATTTAAGACATCCATTTGGTCTCCACTCGCAAAAGCACTCCGTTTTACCTCCGTATGAGAGTCGAGAGAGCGCGATCTGTCAAAAAAACGGAACGAAAATTTAAAAAATTCAATTTTGCCTCCGTTTAGGCTTTCTCTTTGGGACTGTCCATAAAAGACGTTCACTTTTTTCCGCATTTTTCTGGGTCGGTCCATCCCCTGTCCAAATTCGTCCGTTTTTTCATTTTTGCCGTCCCCCCTGAATTAGGACGTCCAAAAAAATTGCAAAAAAAATATTTGACGAAAAAAGTTTGAACTTATTCTTAAATTTAACAAAACATAGTTAAAACTTCAACTCAGAACTCCTACCACTGAATGCTCATAGCCTCTTCAATGGAAATTATGTGGACATTGTTGGACATTGCTTTCGAGTAAAAAAAAATAAAAATGTCTGAATCTGTTATCTGATAAATTGGTTTTGAATACCCGCTAGTGCTTCTTTATTTTTAACAGAGACTTAAAAGGACCTCAAAATTCTGTAAATGTGGGTCCATCCCCTGTCTTTTATGGACGGTCCCTTTCTTTATAAAAGTTCATTTTGTTCATTTCATGTAACATAAATTAGAGAGCTGTCAACTAAACGGAGACTTTTTTTTGAGTGGAAACCAGGTATAAC
>CM055404.1:106016669-106047993 GCA_029228625.1 Pseudolycoriella hygida | reverse complement strand
CACCAGCATTGGTGAAAATGTCGGCCAGTTGGACATTGGGTCAATTTTTATGCTTTTGAAAGTATCTGGAAAGGTATGAGAGACAGACCATTGGTTTCTTTGGCAAAGTCTCAGAGTTTTGTGAGTAGAAGTCACCAGTATTGGTGAAAATGACGGGCAGTTGGACATTGGGTCAATTTTTATGCTTTTAAAATTATTTTCGAGTAACCGGGTAACCGGTTGTATGGGGAAATGGTAGTACGGGGAAAACAGTAATGAGTAGAAAATGGTAGTACGAGAGAAACGGTTGTACGGGAAATAGTAGCACGGTGGAAACGGTTTTACGGGGAAAACGGTAGTGCGGGGGAAACGGTTGTGCAGGGAAATAGTAGCACGGTGATAACGTTTGTGCGGGGAAATGGTAGTAGGGGAATATGTTAGTACGGTGAAATGGAGTACGGGGAAAACAGAAGTGAGGAGGAAATTGTAGGACGGGAGAAACGGTTGTAAGGGGAAATAGTAAAACGGTGATAACGTTTGTACGGGGAAATGGTAGTACGGGGGAAATGTTAGTACGGGGAAATGGTAGAACGGTGAAATGGTAGTACGGTGAAAACAGTAGTGAGGAGGAAATTGTAGGACGGGAGAAACGGTTGTACGGGGAAATAGTAGCACGATGATAACGTTTGTACGGGGAAACAGTAGTACGGAGAAAATTGTAGTACGGGGAAAAGTGTTGTATGGTGGAAACGATAGTAAGGGTGAAACGGTAGCACGGGGAAAACGGTAGTACAGACGTAATGATAGTAAACAGCAAACGGTAGGTCGGCAAAACGGTTTTGCGGGAAAATGGTAGTACGGGGGAAAACCAGATTTGCGTAAGCTTATGGTAACTACTAAAATACTAGTAAATCCATTTCTTATTCATCTAAATCTAACTTTGCACACCCTTGCATACATTTTAGTATTAATGTCGCAAATCTCCGACCTAGCGGACAAGAATGCTTAATGTTCGCGTAGCCCCTAGGGGCGGGGGTATTTACTAGTTACATGTATGTTAGGGAAACTTCTCATTACGTGTATATCTGCATGTAATGACGCGTTTTCGGATAAGACACCGATCAATAGTAGATTACAGTGAGGAATGCGGAAATAAGTCATTAAACGAGGGATTAATTTTGTGAAATGAGCCAAACTCAAGAGGGTGTTTTTAAGCAAAAAGCTTTGAAAACTGCTTTTTGACGAGTGTAGAGTTTGTATCCCGAGCCGACGGCGAGGTATATAACTACGAGAGTCAAAAAACAGTTTTTAAAGCGAGTTGCTTAAAAATACACGAATGAATTTGCGAGTGTCACGAAATTATCCAGAATGGATGACTTATTAAGCAACCCCCACCGTATGCTGTTTTGCTCGATGTCTCATCCGAAAACGCGTCATTACGTGAAGATACACATGTAATGAGAAGTTTCCGGTGGGGCTAAATGTAATGAATAGCATGTAATGAATGACATGTAATGAATAATTTCCGTAGGGTGCACATATACATGTAATGAAAAGTTCTCGGTGGGACAACGAGTAAAATAGCATACAGTGGGGAGTGCTTAGCAAGTCATCCATTCAGGATCATTTCGTGACACTCGCAAATTCATTCGTGTATTTTTAAGCAACTCGCTTTAAAAACTGTTTTTTGACTCATGCAGTTGTATACCTCGCCTTCGGCTCGGGATACAACCTCTACACTCGTCAAAAAACAGTTTTCAAAGCTTTTTGCTTAAAAACACCCTCTTGAGTTTGGCTCGTTTCACAAAATTGATCCCTCATGTAATGATTTACTTCCGCACCCCCCGACTGTAATCTACTATTTCTGCACGAAAAATATGTGCCCATTGATCACCAGACTTGAGATGTAATATGCTATGTAAATGAAATTCAAATGAGATGCAGTACGAAAGTTGACCAATTAGATTTAATTGTTCGCTGAATTGTGTTCGAGTTTATTTTTACTTTTTTTGGTAAGTTAGGAACACATCTCAATACAATTTTAAATGGAATCGAAAAAAACATATTTTAGCTGAAAACGGTAAAATCCGCAATTCAAAACACCAATGCAACATAAGCATCTCTTCATCATCATGTTTTTATTCGTTGAAACGTTTTGACATTCGCAGCCACTTTGTTATATTTGAATTTATGCATGAAAACAGTTACTAACCTCCGATTCATTTTGCGCATAGCTTGCACAGTCTTCACACACTCGCTGTTCACAATCACAACATGTTCTACTATAGTCGTCCGGTTTAAAGGACTTTAGGCACACCCGACATGCACCAGCTCGGCTAAAATGCAACAAAATAAATTGAAAATAAATATCTCGTGGATCAACGTGTCTGCATACGATGGACGCTTACCTCGGTGGTTTAGCCGGATCAACTTTTTGTGCACTATTTTGATTAGTTTGATGTTGTGCTTGCGTTGACGCTGTTAATGATTCATTTGTTGTTGTTGTTGTGGTTGTATCTGATGTGTCCGGAACGAGTGACGGTCGAGGTGACATTTTCGTGACTATGGCAAAATGAAAATTAAACATTAAAGTCATTAAACAAATGATAAATTCCGTTGATAAATTCCGCTAGTGTACAACTTGTAAATAAAGAGCTTCTGTGTACCGACGAGATGCAAAACGCAATGTTATTAAAATTTCATTAAGGTAAACTGAACTGGGTAGTTAAATTGTTATGTTGTTCGCGTAGAGTGAAGTGCACTTAATGCCATTCGTAACGTTGGGGCTACAACGAACGTGACAATGAATTAAATTAAGTAAACTTACGGCATGTGACAACCGCAACACATAAATGCTGCAGCAAATTTCACTCGCAAAATCGAATAGCTGAATCTATGAAATGTAGATAGCAAAGGTCGTGTTTGCTTTTTAATTAAATTTTGAAATGGAGAAATATCCAACCACTCGTTTTACGTAATAAACAATACGGCAGAAAAAGCTGCCAACCCGTTGAAAAACACTTGTCCTTCGTCCCATTGTGTCGTTGTATATTCTAACGCAACTAGAAACATAAGTAGCTTAAGCTATCTGAAGATGTTGTAAAGGTTGTTTTTTTCACAGAAATACCGATTTCGAAGAGAGATTACGGTATTACGGTGATGTTAACGCCTTTTACACGTTCAGAAAACAATAACTCCAACGTACCCAAAAGAAAATCTTTAAGTAGAAAAAGGGATATCCATTTATGTTTCTCATTCACATTCAAATCGTTTTATTTCGTTAGTCACTGACCAACAATTCAGCAGAGTTGTTAAGTAGCGGTCACTGAACGAAGTCTAGACTCGACAGAATGACACCCTACACTTAAACAAATTTCAATCGACACAAGAAAAACTCTTGTTTAAAGAATTGCCGAAATAAGTTTAAATCCCTTTCACATCAAAAAAGTTCACCTTGTGTGTGGGCGGTAGATGTGATTGTCATATAAGTTAGAGGAAATTACTTGGAAAATGAGAGCACTAACGCATTTTAAAGTTTTGTGGGTAAAGTCCAATCAAAATATAATGCTTTAACTCATAGGTCGACCGACAATGACGTCTTCCTGAATAATTAAGACATAACACTTAAACTTTGACCAATTTTGTTCCGTTTTTTCTTACATTTTTACTTCAAAACTTTCTGTAAAATCGAAATCCTAACGAAATGTCCATTTCAAAGACTTTTCGCGAAGTTTATTATCACAACAAAAACCTTTTAAAAGGTAAAGTGTGACGCAGTCCCTAATGTCTACTTCCAAAATTAATGATATTAGTGGAGGTGACGCTTGCGCTGAAAATACGCATACATTTCCTTGACGACAACGTTACCCTGTGTTCAAAAAATCGCGTCACAAATGCCAGACCCACCAGCGTAATAATTTTTCAACACTTTCAGTTTTCACACGCAAAAATTTAAAACTCAAAACAATCTTCGCAAAAAGACACGAATGTTAAATTTTTGCAGCGTAAAAACTGAAAGTACAGAAAAATTATTTCGTCGCTGGGTCTGGCATTTGTGACGCGATTTTTTGAACACAGGGTAACGTTGTCGTCAAGGAAATGTATGCGTATTTTCAGCGCAAGCGTCACCTCCACTGATATCATTAATTTTGGAAGTAGACATTAGGGACTGCGTCACACTATACCTTTAAAAAGGTTTTTGTTGTGATATCAGTCGTTTTGGAAGTTTTCAGTTGTTAAAAAAATTTCTATTTTTTGAAAAAAATTTTCTCAAAAAAGAAAATTTTCTTAGAAAAAAAATTTCTCCGAAAAACTTTTTCTGAAAAAACCTTTCTTCTTCCACAAAAAAAATTTTCTAGGAAAAAAATTGTCTCCAAAAAAATTTTTCTCAAAAACAAATTTTTCTCCAAAAAAAATTTTCTCTGAAAAAAATTTTTCTCCAAAAAAAATTTTATACTAAAAAGTTTTTTCTCCAAAAAAATTTTTCTCCGATCTATCGATTCCGACGAAAAAAATTTTTTGGCGAAAACTTTCGCCTCGATTTTGAGCAACTTCCGCGCCTCGGCAACCCCACTTTCTTTTCATTAAAATGATGCGCAAGTCAATATCTATCGATTTCAACGAAAAAAATTTTTTGGCGAAAACTTTCGCCTCAATTTTGGCTAACTTCCGCGCCTCGGCGACCCCACTTTCTATTCATCAAAATGATGCGGAAGTCAATATCTATCGATTCCGACGAAAAAAATTTTTTGGCGAAAACTTTCGCCTCGATTTTGGCCAACTTCCGCGCCTCGGCGACCCCACTTTCTATTCATCAAAAAAATTCTCCTCACCAATCTCTATAACTTTCCCGAAGAAACCAACTGTCTACCTATTCGAATTCAGAAGATAGCAAAAAATTCAAGATGGCGTCACTTTGACAGCTGGCAGCCATTTTCTAATGATACCAAAAAATTCTCCTGATGAAACTCTATAACTGTCTAGAAGAAACCAACTGTCTAAGTGTTATCATTCCGGAGCTAAAAATCGAAAACACAAAGAAGCATAATTTATACCTTACAAAAATCCATGATGGCGTCACTTTGGCAGATTTCTGAAAATCCCAAAAAATTCTTCTGATCAAACTTTATAACTTCTATGAAGAAACCACCTCTCTAAGTATTGTCATTCCGAAGCTAAAATTCGAAAACCAAAAAAAACCTAATTTATTGCTTGGGGAAATTCAAGATGGCGCCGCTTTGACAGATAGCAGCCACTTTCTTAAGATCCAAAAAAATTCTCCTGACCAGACTCTAAAACTTTCCCGAAGAAACCAACTCTCTAGGTGTTGTCACTCCGGAGCTAAAATTCGAAAACTGCGAGCACTACGTGAAAAAACATGAAAATTGACCACTTTTCCACACTTTCCGACTTTTCCAGAGTTTTCCCGGAAAAGCGGCATATGAAATTTTTCATTTTGGACCGATTCTGACGTTCCCTGAAAATTTCATGCAAATCGGCTGTCTAGTTCTCGAGATCGAAAATTATTAATACAACATAGATAGATAGATAGAACATACATAGAAACCGACAGATCAGAAAAAAAGTTTCCGTAATGATGAGAACAATAGAAAAATTATTTCTCCATAGAAAAATGTCATTTTCAAACCTCGATATCTCAGCCAATTTTTAACCGATTTTGATGAGTGAGGGCTTGTTTGAAAGCTGCTGCGACGTAGTTTTTTCTTAATAATTTGGAGGGGGAGGGGGCGAGGGGAAAAAACTCAAAAGTTCGCCTATATATGGCTCCTTGTCCCAAAGGTTTTTGTATGGAGTTTTTTTGGGTTTGTATGAAGTTTTTTTGGGTTTGTGGACGTTTTTTTTGGGGTGTGGGGACTGCGTCACGCCCTCCGCTACCGCTGCGGGCATGATAGAAAAGTTTTACTTATTTTTATTTTAGCCAGCCACTCTAAATGTCAACAGAGATTTAAAGTCTACTTTCGTTCCATCTATGTTTCTCTTTCTCTCCGCCAACAAAATGTGTACACACACACGTGCATAAAATGTGACGAAGGAGAGAAAGAGAAATATCGATGGAACGAAAATGGACTTGAAATCTCTGTTGACATTTGGAGTGGCTGGTTTCCATTTGCCAGCCAAAGTATACTCGAATTCCACATCAAAGCTCTACTGCTACATATACATCATATACATGTGACTTATGGTTGTCTCTCTCACGCGGACGCATAAGAGCAATAATTCCGAATAAACAATGTACAATGGAATCAATGAAATCAAATGAAACATGAATAAAACGCGATTTAGTGAATATTTTCTAATTAAAATAGAATGAGTTTATTAGTCCCGCCCTGTGGCCTCGACTCATAATGACACTTCTAGAGCCTAACAAAGTACATTCAACATTTTATGCAATTCTATGCAGTGAATCAACGCAAAACATTAAATCGAAGTATTCGTCAGAAAACAATCTAAAATCGATCATAGCACACAATTAGTGCAGTATTTACATTGAATTTTATTTCAAATGAGCTAGGCGCAAACAATCTGTTCAGCGAAGTACGCTTACGTGGAAGCATGACTATTTTTACCCTTGTACGTTCCTTTATTATCCTTTATTGCATTGTAAACATTGTAAACAACATTTTATGTGCAATAAACCAACTCGATATGATACTACAATGTTACTGCTTTAAGTGCTTTAGTTGGAATTTCTGAAGTAATAACTAGCGCTAGCGCACTAGCGCGAATCGCTAGTTTCGGCCCGAAAAACATCGCTACTAGCGGTAGCGCCGTTAGTTTTCGGATGGCAGCAGCGGTAGCGCTAGCGCCGCTAAAAAAAATCACTAGCGCGCACAGCTCTGCAATGTGGTCTATTACATGTAGGGTTCTTTCGATATTTGTGTCCTCATATAACAACATTGTGTCCTATCCGCAAAACTCATTACATATAACTAATGTTATTATCACCGTTTTGGTACCAACATAATAGGTTTCCGTGAAATATCGCCAAAAAGAAAATATTGACGATACTTCACAAATTGGCGATATTTCACAGTTTGGCGATTTCTCTTGGAGATATTTCACATTTTGGCGATTTAAATTCATCATCATTTAATTTTACTAATATTCAAATAGCTAGCTTCATTGCTTACAGAACAGATTTTATATGTAAATTTTCGTTTGAAATCAATTAAAGTAGTAAAATTAAAAGATGACGAATGTAACATATTAGCAAAAAATGATGAAACGCCAAAAAATAGCCAAAGTGTGAAGTATCGCTAAGAAAAAACGCCAAGGTGTGAAATATCACCAAGAAACTAGAAAAAAGACCAAAGAAAAATAGTTACATTTTTTGGTTCACACTTTTGCGACTTTTTTTTACGATTGATATTTTTTTGGCGATGTTTCACGGCTATCCATTATAGTCGAAACGAATGAAACCGTCGAATATGCGATTGATGTGAGCAGATGTTCGAAAATATGACAGTCAACATGTGTACTTTCGTTTTGATCTATTGTTCAAACAAATTCGAGAAAAAATTAAATTTTAATTGTGTTGTTGTGATTTTTTGTTTGATGGTGGGTAGATATACATGTATTGACAACTTCTTTCCATATGGAACAGCGAATAAAATAGCATACGTTCCATGCTGTGAAAAGGATTCATTAATTCGAGATCAATTTTGTGAACTCGGGAGCTCACCTGTGAATTTTCGACCAACTCGCTTCGGAAACTGTTTTTGACACGGGTAGTTGCATACATCCCCTTGTTGCTGGAAAACACACTAGTGAGTTCCGCTCATATCACAAAATAGATTTCTCATGTAATGAGTTATTTTCACTGCACAGAACGTAATCTACTAGTTTTCTTCCTTAAATTTTACCTAATTCCTAATTCATTCTAATTTCTATTTTGTTACTTCGTCAATCTTGTTTTGTAATTGTTTCTATTGTAAGTTATCAAAGAATATGATATTACACCATCATATCGTCGGTCATATTTACTTCTCCATCTCAATTTATGTCTTGACATTAATAAAAAAAAGGATTTAGTACATGTACACGACTTCGTTTAAGTATCTAGTTAATGTTATAATTGACGACCAAGACGAGTTCCCCGTCCGTTAATAAAAACACATCCAAGGGACCCGTACGTTTCAGAATAGATGTAGCAAACAGAAAAGATGTTACAAAAAGGCTTGAGCGTATCTAAGTAAATATTGCCTTAACTCTTAAGTAATGTGCAATTACGTTCTCACTAAATTGGATTTGAAATTTGCCAAAACGACAATATTGTAAAATCCGTCCGAAGCAACGGCGCAAAAAATCTCTCCATCAGGCTAAGGCATAACATTTTTTCGATTTTTTAGCCAGTTTTCAGCTCAAATTTTCTCTCGGGAGCTCTTAAAACAAGGCCAGAATTTAGAACCGACCTAGAGCACTTACCAGAGGTCTCTGACTTATACCTCCAAATATTCAGGAAAAACGACCAAATATCGTGTAGTGTCGCGTGGTCCTTGGGTGGTTAGTTTGAAGTTTTTTTTTTTTACAAAGTTTCTTTTTATTTATATAATTGGTTTTGTAATGAGTACAAAAGAAAAATAAAAAAAGTACTGTCAACTTAACGCCAAAAAAAAAGGGAATACAATTTAGCAGGTATTTCTACCTATCTCTAAAATCTGTTACTGTATGTTCTGCAGTTGCATTGCAATTTCGCATGACTAAAAAAAAAATAATATTTTTTGCGTAACAATCAGCTTACATAGTTGTCGCTGAGGATTCTTCTTCCTTTTTTAAAATCGGTTGTATTTTGTGATTCGACATAAACACTCTGACCTGGTCTGAACTTCTTTTTGTTGAAAATTAAAAATAAACCATTATCGTGCTGTCTATCGCCGTCGTTCAAAATGTTGTAATAGTGGATCGGCTTGTATTTCAGTATGTCGATGTTGCTGGCACCTTGGTCGAATAATTTAGAGATCACTTTGTTCGAGTAATTTTTTGCTTTTTCAACGAATCTCATGTGACCTTTGATTAGCTCTCTGTCTATTCGATTTATTTTCGCTTTTTCATACAAATCTTTACTGTTTACAAACTTATGGCTATTTTCTTGTTTGAACATATTTAAGCACCTTCTGAGGAACCATCTCTTTTTCCTTCGCAGTAACTCTACTTGATAAGAGCTAATCAAATTTTTTATAAGCCACCAGGGTGCCGCGTACGTAATTAGAGGACGAATAAGCTGCTTGTATGCAATTGTCTTAACGATTGGGTTTACAAATTTATTCTTGAAAATATTCGATAGAAGCTGCTGAGCTGCACTGACCTTTTTGAGTATGTGTTTTACATGGCTAACGAACTGAAAGTTACTCGAAAGAACAACTCCCTAGTATTTCACACATTTAACCTTTTTAATAATTTGGTTATTAATTTTAAGCTTCGCTACTCGCGCTGCTTTCCTCACTTTCTCACTCAAGTCTTTGTAGTGACCGACAAACGATATGCTCTCACACTTGTTCACATTCATCTTTAATTTCCATTTAACAAAATATTTATGAATGTCGTTAAGATAATTGTTCGTTGCCAATGTGGCTAACTGATTGTTTTTCGTTACGGTGTATACTATGATGTTTTTTTTTAATCATATATTTATTGATTCATTCATAAAGAAGAAAACATCATTTGAAAAATCATTAAGGTCCCACTATGACAACAATTCGAAGGAACCTTAAATATCTATAAAAAAGAAAATTTGGCAAAATCAAAGCGAAAAATCAAAATCAAAGAAACATCAGCTACATAAAAAAAAACCATAAAGGATATTAAATTCATAGTTAATGGGCAAAAACACAGTGTCAAAAAAAAAAAAAACAAAAAGAAAAGAAGTCTCAAACATAGTCAAGGAGTAATCGTTAAAATTAACCAACTTCAATCTTCATCTCATTTCACTCATTCTCCCCTTCTCCTCCTTCATTTCTCCTCACCACATTGTGACGACAGCTACATCAAAAAAAAAAAAAACATTGCATTAATTCAAGTACTCAACAAATGCAACTTCAGTAAACGACAAAATTGAGGTTGGGAAGGTGATGCCCGTACATTCAAAGGTAATACGTTGAATAATCTCGCCCCAGCAACAGTGACTCTGCGCTTTCCCAAGTTAGTCCTAGAGAACGGTACGTACAGCAGCTTAGATCCTCTAGTTGGATAGTCATGCATTGGCCTGTTGAAACTCACAGTGTGGTGACATAGGCCTCTAGTGGACGCAAACACAAATTTGCAGACCGCATAAGTGTATAATTTGCTAACATTGAGGATGTTTGGACAATGGTCTGAATAAAGTAACTCACTAGAATACCTATAAGGCAACCTATAAACGACTCTAAGAGCGACCCTTTGCTTACTTTCAAGGTTGTCAATTAGGCGCTTGTTTGCACACCCCCACGTTCCTATACAATAAGACATACGCGAGTGAATTAGTGAAAAATACAGGGATATCAAAATTTTGATAGGCAATACCCAGCGCAATTTTCGCAACATACCAATCTGCCCAGAAACCTTGGAGCACAGTTTCGTGATGTGGAAATTCCAACTCAAGTGTTTATCCAGAATAACACCCAGATACTTAAGTGAGTCAACTGGCTTGATCTCATTGCCATTAAACTCAATCTTCAAGGAGCTACTAACATTCACACGCGGGGCTCTAAAATGGATAACATTGCGTCAAAGTATTCAGATAACAACTTGAGGTCATAGTTGATAACCCCAACATTATTGGCAAAACAAATTGAAGATGAGAAAATACTCGAATCATCTGCAAACAAATAAGGCTGGGATTTCAAACGGAGAAGGTGGAGATCATTAATAAAAATCAAAAAAAAAGAGGCCCCAGCGCACTACCTTGAGGAACTCCCAAGGACACATTTACCCAGGAACTTCCATAACCATTCGCTATTACACGCTGAAACCTGTTTGTCAAATAATCAGCAAGAAGATCAAGTGCCAAACCCCTAATTCCTGCAGCTGATAACTTGTCTAGCAGCAACTCATGGTCGACCGTGTCAAAGGCCTTAGACAGGTCCAAAAAAGACCAGTGACAATTTTACCTTTGTCGACATGATAAGAAATATAATCAACAAGCTCAAACAATGCAATATGGGTTCCACTAAGAGACCTAAATCCATATTGCTTACTGTAAAAGAAACAGGATGAGTTAAGAAAATTCACAATGTTTGAGAATATCAGTTTTTCAAAAATTTTATTAATGACCGGCAAGACGGATATAGGTCTATAATTCACAACATTTGAAGAGTCCCCCGACTTAAGGACTGGTGTAACATTAGCCTTCTTGAGAGAATCAGGATATTTACCAGTGGACAAACACATGTTGTAAATGTCAGCCAGAAATGGTGAAATCGCCAGAGCACAACATTTTACCGACATCACAGATATACTGTCATAACCAGGTGATTTATTAACATTCAGTGAGCGGATCCAGTCCAAAACTTCACGTTGAGAGACACTGTTCATAAAAATAGAATTGCTGTTGGTAAAAATAGTGCCAAACTTATAAATGCCACAATCATCCTGAGGCGGGATATTCGACGCCAATTGGACCCCGACATTAGTCATTAAAAACAATAGCTACGCGCTCATCCCCAAGCGGAACACGACCTTGCTTAACATTAATCTTCGAACTACGATGCTTGTTACCACCAACAATTGCATTAATAGCTCTCCACGTTTGCTTTGGATTTTCACATTTTCCAAAAAGCTCCCTATAATATTGCTCCTTATAGTATGTTTGGAGGCGCGAGATTTCAAAACTGATTGCATCAAGGCTATGCTGCCACCTATTAACTGACACACTGTTTCTCTTCCTACCGGACTTCAGTTTGTTCCACAATACCCTCCTCTTTTCAATATAGTATTCCAAATGTTCATTCATGTAGGGGCACCTAGCGTAGGAACGTTTAACTCGACATCTCTTCACACTAGTAAATTCAGCTAGACAACTACGTAAACACTCGTAAAAGTAATTGTAAAAGACATTTACATCAACAGTTCTCGGGAGGTAGCTTTCATGAAGAATAAGGCCCAACTTAGCATTGACTTTATCATAATCAACAAACGTTTTCTCTGTCATGATATATTTGTCCATTTTGCACGGGAACTTAACATGTGATATCACCGGGTTATGGTCACTAAACTCATTATCAATAGTTGAATTATGAATATTAACTGCATCAGAACAATGAAATATAGCATGATCAATAATAGATTTAGTTGCAGGGCGCGTAATGTAGTTATTGGAAACAACTAAATTAGCAGCAAGCAGAATATCGACATACTTATTAAGATGGAGGTTAGCATTGTACGGCGAATATCTCAAAATATCGAAGTTAGTATCACCAGCAATCATATAAAATTCATCATCATTATTCACAACTTCAGCCAAATGAGTCAAAAAATCTTTTTCATTTCCATAATGGGGTGGACGGTAGTATGCATGAAGCTTAAATTCTTTAAAAGCACAATCTTTCAAAGAAATTGTACCAGAAATAAAAAAAAAAACTAGAAGACAAGTTACAATTCAAAGAGAAGTTAAGGAATTCATTAACGTACACGGCAAGCCCCCCTCCAAACCCATCCCTACACGAAAAATAACCTTTGTATCCGCTGATTCCATAGAGGCCTATGTCATCTGCCTGTATCCAACTCTCACTAATAACCACAATATCAAACTGATGGGTGAACTTCGAAAGGTAATGCAAGAATAGATCAAATCTATTTAGATAGCGTACACTGCGCAAGTTCACCTGCAAAATTCTCAACCCAGAAAAATCATCCAAGAAAGCAGACGGAATCCTATAAGTACCAACACTACCAAAATTGTCGTTTGTGAAGTTACCATAATTATATTTATGAAATAAGGCAAAAGCCATATTCGTCACAGAAGAGAAAGAAAGAAAAATAAAAAAAAAAAAATGAAGAAAAAAAGGCCAATAAAAACAAAAAGCACTCACCCTATGGAGAAAGTCTCTTTCCACAAGTTAGCTCGTTTAATTTGGCAAAGTCCGTAAAACGATCAACTAAAATAGCACGATCGCCATCATTCCTTTTCAGGAAAATATTTCCATTAGCAATCCAGAGATATTTAAACCCATTAACTATTTTAAAAGATTTTGCCAATGTAAAGATACGTTTTCGATCATTAGTTAAGCACTCATTTAAATAAATTTTCTTATTAGAATTACTGTCAAGATTCAAATCATCAGATGAAAAACCATTCGCCATACGACACTTAGCCAATAATTCATTACGCTTGTTGAAATCCTTGAAACCAATGACAATATTAGGGACGACACCAGGGGAGGAACGATTAGGGTCCAATACGTTACGACGCGACGTATAGAAATTATATCAGCTGTTCCAATATTTACGTTCACTTTACGGCAAATTCTCTCGACAACATCAAATAGCCTCTCGTCATCAAACACCACATTTGTTAATTCAAGTGAATTCGATAGCTTGTCTTGCTCATTGACATCAAGTTTGGCCAGAATTTTATTGTTATTTGCAACAATAACCTTATTTTCTCCTTTGAGAAATTTAATACGCTCAACCAATTTAGAAATGGTAGAGTTCAATATTTCGACATTAACTCTTAGTGACTCATTAATCTTTAAAATTTCATTACGAAGTTCGCTATCATTTTTTTTACCACAATCGCCCAACGCAAAAGATCTACTTTCAATTTCATTATCATTGACACACTGTTTAGGGATACGTGTATTAGGATCAAGTTTACCGAAACAATCGCCACATGTCCACTTCAATACACCGATCACAATGTCATTTAAATTGCTTTTCTTTACTTTAGCACAAACTGCATGAAAACTTCTACTACAAAGATAGCAAAGAACTCCTGGTCTCGATTTGGTTATGTTAGCGTAACATAACACGCATCTGTCAATTTTATCCATGCGGTTAAGTAGAAAAAAAACCAACGACAAGTTGGTAAATTATCAGTGTATAAACTTCCGACATGCGGGGTTCACTTACGCATTTCTCCAACCACAAAACCAACACACTCAAGCGTTCAGACAATGAACAAATGAAAGAATGAATTTACACCAATGCGCCCATGAAATAAATCGCACAATTTTCAGGAATCACAGGAAATATGGAAAAAACACAATTTTCCAGATGATCAGAAGCCAAAAATCCTTACACAGGTCCAGCTATGAGTCACTTTAATAGGCACTCGTTGATGAAAATGGAAACCGACGCCATGGAGGTCAGTTAAGGTCATGTGAGAAATTCCGATTAAATTCCACAATTTCGCTCATTCAATCAATTAATATCCAAAGTTCAGAATCCTTACATTAAACAGTTGCACAATCTGACCACGATAATACATTGAAATTTTACACACAAGGAGTAGAATTAAGAAACTTAACTCGCACAATAAAGCTGAGCAAACTGCAATGATTAATATACGTCCGATCACGTTGACGACTCTCTCTGTCGTCGGCAAATAGGATTCTCTTAATCTTAGCAAAGAAATTAGTGGGCCTCGGTAAATCATTCAGATACAATATGAAAAGAATTGCAGAGATTATGCTACCCTGTGGAGTGCCTGCTACAACTTTCTTGGTTTCAGATCTTTCTCGCTCGTAATTTACAAAAAACTTTCGATTTTGTAGAAAACTTTTAACAATTCTTACCGTATGATGTTCGAAATTCATCTGGTGCAGCTTGTAGATTAGTCCTTTTTGCCATATCACATCGAAAGCTGATTGTAGGTCAATTAAAGTTGCAAGTGTTGGTGTGCCGTTGTTCAACCCTTTTGAAACGTCAGTGAGGAGTTTAGCTATCGCGTGAAGTGTACATACTACTACCAGGCTGAAAGCCAAACTGACAATTGCAAATTACGTTGTTTTGGCTGCAAAAAGCTCTAATGTTTTCGTCGATGAATTTCTCATAACATTTGCTGAGGGTGGATAGTTGCGATATTGGACGCCAGTTACTTAAAAATTCTGCGTTTTTGCGTGGCTTAGGTATTGGGGTCACTGATGCCATTTTCCAGTTTGAGGGAAAGTGCTGTGTGTTTGTGATGTGGTTAAACAAAATAGTTAACCAATAAATTGTCATGATTGATAGCTGCTTCAGTGCGTAGTTGGGTAAGGTGTCAACTCCAGCTGATTTTTTGTTATTTCTCGATTTTATAATTTCCTGAATGTCAGCGACACTCGCAAACTTCCGTTTTATATTTTCGTCAGCCATGATATTCTGCTTTTGCTTAAAATCGGCTGGAAATTCTGCCGAAAAGTTGACGACAGTTTCAGAATTTTCGTATAGTTGATAAACACGGTCCACTTCAGCTTCGATGTTGGATTCACTGTTGTGTGTTAGTTGGTGCGATTCCGCAAAATGGCTTGCAAAGGCTTCACATTTCGTTTTGTTGGACTGAAAACTTTTACTTTTGTCGTTATTATACAGTACATTCGTTGCTCTACTTATTTTGTTATAGTTGCTAATTTGTTTGATGTTCTTAAATAAGTTATTGTCTGGTTTGATGTTTTTGATGAGTGCTGTCCACCATTGCCTATAATCGTAACTTATAGCTTGCACCAGTAGTCGATTCAGGATCACCAATTGAGATTGGATTTGAGGAAAATTATGATTGTTTCTATTGCGATGTTTCCTTCTCATTAATCTTTTCTTTTCTTTCAGTAAGCTAACTGATTTGGCTGATAATTCGACGTCTGTATTTGAAATTTCAACTTCAGGAACGTATAATTTAACCGCCTCAATGAAAATATTTTCAATGCTCGCGCAAACATCGTCAATTGATTGTGGTGTCATATTGGAGTTCAACGGTATATCCAAATCGCCTATTTTTTGGTCGATGAAATTGTTGAACTTTTTCCAGTTAGTTTTTTTATATATTTTTATTTTATGCGTCATATTTAATAAAAAGGGGTCACAGTCTAAATTTAAAAAAACCACCGCGTGATCGGAAAAGATATTGCACGATGGAAGTTTGTTTTCGATATTTGCGTTTGTTACGTTTATGTAAGCACTTTTTATTTCAATACATTCTACAATAGATGTGATCGTTTATAGACAATTAATGATATATAAAAAAGAAAAAAGAAAAAGGAAACATAAAAAGAAGAAAATTAATTAAATGCTGGACAAAGGGAATGCTTTACTGCAAGAAATACAATTCCTCCATTGGAGTGCGCTTGGGGATGTTGGAGATAACACAAATAGCATTGCCTTGCTGGATGGCAAGAGACACCCTTTGGAACAGATATTGCCGTGACCTCGGTTCTCCAGTTGTTCGTATTAGGTTAGAGCCGATCTTGTACAGTAGGTTCACCGCTTCCTTTGACCAGGGACCCAACGATTCTACAGCAAATGCGACGAAATCGTAGTTTTGTTTGAGCTTGGAATACTTATTGTGCTTACGAATTGCGGCCATATTCGAAGCCATACCTGGTTGTTTTATCCTGCCAACCATGTTCGAAGCAGCCAAAGAATCGGCGCAGGTTGCATCCCACACCAAGGCTCTACCTTTATTCCAGGCGGTGTAGGTGATGCCGTCTGGGCGTTTTTTACCATCGTCACGGAACAAGCCGGGGGGTTCTAATAAGGAACTCATATTGATTGAAGCCAAGCTTCTGTGTAGAATACGGTTGAGTTCTGCATGACGGAAATATTTTCCAGAGTTCTTCTTACAATGGAGGCCGTGCCTGCCCAGCGAATCCACAGGGGTACCACAAGCGCATACGAAAGGGTGGCAGAGTTTAGTTCCGAGACGTAACCCGACGCACGTGCGAAAAACGTCGTTGGTCAGCAGCGTTCCGATGTTGGGGCTCGGTACAACGTTTAGCCATGCTCCTGACATTTTGTTTTGAAGAAGTTGAAAGCGGTACTGCTCAGTTTCGTTAGGGAAAGGTACTTCTGATGCCACTCTAATGGTGTTGATCTGGTCCCAGTGGAATTGTGAACAAAGATCTTCCGGTAACCTGTTATTGTTTATCTCGTTCCACCTCGACAGAGCTTCAGCAAAGTAGGTGATTCCGGATTCGTTGTCCCGTAAATTGATTAATATAGACACGAAATCCATAACCCCATGTACCGAAGAGAGGAAGGATGGTAGCAAAATATCCAGCATTGAACGAATGCCTAGACCACCAAAATTAACCGGAAGGCTTGATTGAACCCAATGGGGGTGATCTAGCTGAACGTTGGATATTGTTTCGAGTGCAGACTTAATGTTCAAGTCTAATTGCTTTAGCAGATCTGGAAATTTCCACAATGGAGTGCATCGGAACAGGTATACGAGTTTCGGGATCGCAAAGCAATTTTTCAAAATAAAATATGCGTAATGGTGCTGGAGGGAAGAAAGTCGGTTGATAAGGACTTGCATTTTCTCAAATTTTCTCTTAATGAATTTTTCCATGCCTCCTTCTAGCAAGGGAGCGCCTAATAACTCGAAGTCGTCGTCGCAAACGACTCGAATTCCGGGTGCTAGAGCTTCGAATTCATTGATTATGCTTGGATCAGCTTGACCACTACAGAAAAATAGCTCGCACTTCTCTGCATTTAGCTCTAAGCCTAACTGTTCAGCTTTTGTCTTAATAACGGCAAGTGACGATAGGACGATGTTAGGTAAATCGCCAACCGTGCCGTCGTCCAGGTACCAAATGTTCAAATCGGTAGTCAGTTGTGAAATCAAAGGATGGATCGCGAGGCTAAAGATCAATGGGCCTGCTGGGTCGCCTTGTTGGGCTCCCACTTGTGATGAAATTATCTTGTTCCCAAAAGACAGGAACGTCGGTTTCAAATAGCATTGACGAAGGTAATGATAAAGATTCGGAACTTTGTTTTTGATTTCCTTCAACATAATATCTCTCTCTACGCTGTTGAAAGCGTTCTTCACGTCAACCTTCAAAATCACCTTGGCCCGGTTTGTCGGATTTCGAATGTATGTTTTAATGGAGTGGACTGCAGCTTCACAACCATATTTTACGCCGAAGCCAATTTGTTTGGGAAGCAGGTAGTCGACCATGTCAGGCTTTACAGAAAAACATGCAATTTTTGATGTCAATCTACGAACTGTGGTGCCGATGGCTATTGGCCTAATGCCTTTTTCATCCTTTTTCACTTTTTCACTAAGGCGCAAAGGGAAGCTCCGTAAAGAAGTTCACAAATTTCTTCATTGAGTTTTCCGGCTAGCAAGAAATTTACTAAACTGGTGATCGAGTCGAGCGCTCTCTTGCCAGCTTCCCCAGCAGACAAAGAGATGATGTCTTTAAGGTGCTGTGGACGCAGTCCATCGGAGCCAGCGCTAGCACCGTTTGCAAACGAACAGATTGCTGACTGAACCATGCCGGTGTCGACTCGAAGCGGTTGTGTTGACTCGTCAGGCTCTCCCGGGAAGATAAGCTTTCGTGATGGATCAGGGTGTTTATGCAGAAGCCGCTCGAAAGTGTCACTGGAATCCGATCCAGGGAGTCGGTTGAGCTCATGAGCTTAACTGCTCCTCGAATATCGAAGTCTGCTAATTTTGCTTCCACTCTAGAACTCAACGATGTTTGCTTGTTCGACGGTTTATAGCTGTGCGTTGGTAAAAACGACGTATTCGAATTTTGTTTAATTATTTGGACCAGTGATGTATTGGTCTGCTTCTCCGGTAGGCGTAGTGACTTGAACGCAAATAATATTAATTCTTTCCAATCGTCGACCGCATTCGTACTTATGCATTTATTAATCAAGTGAGAGAGATCGTTGGCCACCACATATCTGGCACCTTTTGGTATCCTCTTAACTATATTGTAAGTTCGCTTTAATTCAGACACATATTTCATAAATTCAATGTTTGAGGCCGAAAACTGCGATTGGGTGGTGTCGTTTGAAGGCTGCTGATGAGACTTTAAGTGCATTATGTAAGTTGGTCCATTTTTGGCGTCAAAACCGCACTCAAAACATTTGTACTCATCGGGGACGTGTTGTTGTGTTGACGTGTCGTTATCTTCGGAAGTGGACGGAGGAATTGACTTTGCCTCGATAGCTGCCTGAATTTCCTCTGCAGAATGCACTCTCCCATGAGTTCGAACTCCAGCGTATGTTGGAAAGCTCCGCCAGCAAATCGGGCAAATATGCTCTACTTCACTATCGGAGTCCATGTTTCAGTAAGAAATTTTGAATTGTTGCGCCAGATCTATTACGTTTTCGTGCGTCGAAGTCGAACAGACAGCAGATTGAACGTCAATGTGGGATAGTGTTGACTATCAACGGTGTTTTCGAGGTAAATAAAGTATTACATAAACGAAATGACCTTGCATTTTTCGCACCATAAAGAATTCAAAAATTTGTAACAAACCCGCGACGATGTGTTGAACGAATGAATGACGACGCGAGTGTGACTCCTTGGGATGAGTTTTCCCCGCTTCAAGTGATTTTTCAAGTTGTGTTAGCAATCCAAATCTGGCGAAAAACGACCACGTCGAACGTAACTGTTTCCATATAACAAATACCGGGATTTCGCACGATGTGGATTTACATTGGGCTGATAGATGAAACTCCTGTGTTTGAACGCTTTTTGGGATTTATGTGTCCTTCGCAAATCCACGTATGGTCAAATTGGATCTGACAAAACCGCACTATTACAATTAGGAACCGTACAAAAAGAATTGATTATCACTAGCACTTGACTTATCAAAAGTAAGTGTCGTTTATGTTATCACTCATTAGTGCAAAATCTATGTATGATCCGCTCGAACTAACGCTACAAGTTGCCTCTTTAGATTGTTTCAGTTGGATTTTCGTGCTCACTTTATTGTTATTAAACCACTCGCTTATAAGCCTGCCATTTGAACACGTGTATGAGCTGCCCCATAGAGGCGAGTGTGAATTGAAGTCTCCTCCTATCACATATTTAGCATCCTTGTCAATATTTATTATTTTGTTTATGTCGTACACATCTATTTTATTTATTGGTCGCCGGTAAATGGCAGTAAAAATTATAGCACTATTCTTTAGGTGTATTTTGACAGAACATGATTCGAGGGATTTCATTTCGCTTAGATTATTTAAGCGCTCACAACTGAGATTTTCATTTACACAAACAGCCGTTCCACCACAGCCTGCAACTTCCCGGTCAGATCGAAAAAGTTTATATCCGTTAAAATAAACTTTGTGCTTGTTTTTCAAATGAGTTTCACTGATTAAGACGATATGTGGCTTATGTTTTTAAGAAATTCGCGAACTCAACTCTCTTTGCTATAGACACTAGTGAGTTCATGTTAACAAATGCTGTGTTAAGGGTTGTCGTTTCAGCCATTATTGTTATGCGATGCGATGAAATTCATTTGCATTTGTTGTATGGTAGCCATAAAATCGCTTATCATTTTCTGTTGTTGGGAAAGGAACGATTGAAAGTTGTCAGTCTTCTGGATCTGTTTGTAACTATGTAGTTTTGTGTTTCCGCTTAATTTCAATGAATTGGCGTATGACATGTTGCTTTGAATTGCCGATGATGGTTTCGTATTATTTTTGTATCTATTGTTACTTCTGTTGCTACGTACGTCTTTATTTTGTATCGCCTTTTGCAAGTAGGGACAATTTTGAGCGTCATTTGCGGTGTGCTTTCCTTTACAGTTGACACATGTTGGTTGAAACTTATTTGCATCGATTCCAGGAGGAAAATTCAACGCACGTTTTAACAGGCTGATATAATGACATAAAGCTGATAAAAGTGACGTTTCTCCATACATCTAGTGACGTTTCTCCATACATCTAGTGACGTTTCTCCATACATCTAGTGACGTTTCTCCATACATCTAGTAGATTGCATCACTTTTTATCAGTATATCAGCCTGTTAAAATGTGCGTGGAATTTTCCTGCAGAACTACATTGACCGGGCTCATGATTATTTACGCATTTAACACATCGATAAGGCATACTGCAGTTGGAAGCGCTGTGAAAAAGACGCTGGCAACGCTTGCATTGTATCAGTTTCGGTTTCTTGAGAAAGACAAACTTGACAATTGCATTTTCTATTACTTTTATTTTGAAGAGCGCTTTGGTGTCAGTATTGGGTTGTAGTACAATGAGCCATAGATTTGATTTTACTTGATGCTTTCTCATATAACCTGTCACATGTTTCTGAACTTTATAAGGGACAAAGCCTTCAGCAACTAAATTTTCTCTCACTATCTCTGGATCGTCAATGTGATCAAGACCTTATCATTTTCTCATCGATTGGCGCGTACGTGTTGAACTCATATTTTCTTTCTGTTAAGTAATCAATGACGCATTTTCGAATTTTGCTATCAGATGGAAAGACACGAAACTTTCTATTGTTTATTCGGCCAAAGAGACAGCTGTTCTGTGGGAGCTTAGTTTGTATTAGTCTTTGAATTTCTGCTCTGTTTGTACTCTAAATGTCAATCGGTGGTATTTTGTTTGATCGTTTATTAATGTTAGTCTTAGTGGTATTGTTTATTGTAATATTTCCAACCGTGGTATCGTTTTCACTATCAATAAAGCTGCTGACACCAGTAACGTTTAGTTTGTTGGTATCATTTTCAATCTGAGTGATTTCCTCTTTTTTAGTATTCGTGTCCATCGCAGTGATATCGTCTTTTTTTGTATCCATCGGAGAGACTTTGTCAATTTTCATAATAGGATTCGTTGATATTTTGGTCGTCGTTTTATTATTCGGCTTGGGTGCTTTTGATTTTTTTACGCCATTTTTTTCGTTGAAGATTCCATCCTTTCAATTTTCCTTAATAATTCACCTTTCTCATTTTGTAGAGACGAGATTGTGTCATTTAACTTCGAAATCGTGTCCACTAATTTGCTGACTTTCACGAATCTGTTTTTAATGGATAATTTCTAACGCTTTTAAGTTGGTACACACATTAAACACGTATTTGGACAAAAATCTGCAAAATTTTGATTATAAGATTGATGAAATAGTCCATAGCTTTCGAGTAGGTGAATTATGGACCACATTTGACTTTATAGCTCCAGTCTCACCCACCTGAATATGTCGAGTTAGGTATCGTTAGAAAGCTTAGATGTGTGGCAACGAGATACAGCCCTAAGATGAATATTTAAAATGGAGTTACTCTGTTGGGAGCTTCAAAAGCCTTCCCGATGGTAACATGAATATGGGCAAGTCGTCCCAATCAATGCAGCAGGCTTTAAGCAAGGAAGTCTTTGCATATTCTTGTATCGGTATAGGTGTAGTATATGTCCAATTCATCCGTTTTTCAGTTAGGTCCTGCTTATAGCATAAAACTTCATTCAAAAAAATCACCTAAAATGACCTATAACTCGGGAAGATGTCAACCTCGACCAGGACTTCCACAGCAAAAATGTGAGTCAAATAGAGCCCTATAATCGTAGAAAGTTTCATTGACATGACCCTAGTTCCATAGCTCTAACTCAACAACGAAGAAAAAATGAGTCAAATGTTTTCTCGCGACAGTCCAACAAATCGAATGAGCCATAGCTCGCCTTAAACGGTGACACCTTGTTCCCAGATCGTCCGATTCCGTACGAAGTTTTCGCAAAATCACTCTTAAGTGAAAAAGTTCCACCAACCTTCAAAAAACCAGGTTTTTGACCACTTTTTCGACCGCAACTTCGAAAGTTTTCAACGGATTTCGCCCAAATTCACTCCTAATTTCAATTTTTCATTTATCTTTCAGGAAAAAAAAATGTTTCGAAAATCGGATAAGATTTATCCGATTTATGTAGAAAAAACACATTTAGCCCTAGTAGAAATTCGGTTTTAGGGTCCTTGCTGAGTCCAGAACCTCATAATCAAAAAACTTTCTTCCATAAGTTGTGAGGCATGCCTAGACCTTTCTAACAAAAAAAATTTATGAAAATCAGTGAAGATTTACTCGAGTTATGTACAAAAGACCAAAAACCACTTAAACGGCCCTTGCTCATTGGCACTTGGTAAACGCATAAGACCCCTTTTTGAAGAACTTTGTTCTTCGAACGGGTCTAAAAAGATATATACGACGTAATCCAATTATTAAACAGCTCGTATCACTATTTTCTGAATGAGGTACAGCCCTTCAATCTTCTAGAAAGTTGTTGGCCATATGCGATTTAGTGGAAGAAATGTTAACGTAATAAAAATCGCGGTGTTACATTTTGCTCAGAAAATGGTTGAATATTTGTTGTGTTCACATTTTCCGATTCTAGATGTTTTTGTTCATTTTGCTAGCTCTTTTGCAAGCTTTCGTGAAGGTAAAGTTATCTATGAAAACCTTTTTAAGGTTTTCGTTAGATTTTGACATCTGACAACGTTGAAAAAGCCGTATCTAAAATGAATGAAGACCTCAAAACCCTATTCAGCAAAATTTACAAAAAAGTTGAAATTAAATTTTGATAAGACGAAAGTAATGGTGATAGCAAACAAAACTACAAAAAAGTGTGACATTAAAAAATGTTTGCTAGGGACTTCGTGTTATCAGTGGTTAATCGTGTAAAGTATCTAGGTATTGTCATTGATGAGAAGTTAACATTTTGTAAACATGTTTAGTATATTTGTATTGTAAGAAAGTTGAAATGAAAGTCTCAGTTCTCGCCAGACTTATTATAGTACCCAACCCCATTTCGCATTTTGTTACAAGTGCGATTTCGGTTAAAATGCATGCAAGTTCAAAATCTCAAAGCATTCAAAATTTAAAACTTCACTGCAATGATCGAATATTAGCCCGCGCGGGTAACTCTTAGGAATGGCTATTTGCCCGTACGTATTTTTCTAGCGTCGCTAACTCTAGCGCTAGTTGAAAACAATTAGCGGAACACTAGTTGCTACTAACATTACTGATTTAACATTGAAATTTTTATAAAATTTGAGGTGGTGCTTTTTGCGTTATGTTGCGTGCACCTCCCTCCACTTTTTATTTCCTAGGAGTGAATGCATCGTCGTAGACAGTCATTTGTATTCTGAGGTGTAACGAGCTCTGCGATTGTCGTTATCTTAATCGTTGGCCAGTCACAGAATATTTGATGGAACAGCCTAAAAGTAAGGCGCATTCACTTTCAAATACCTAGATCTGACTTTGTAAATGAAATTCAGATCTTCAAACAAATGTTTATTTTCAGTATAGCCAGAACGAACTAAAAGTAAGATGCGTTCTCATGGGAAGCCGAAAATAAAGTGACTGTGGCTGTTTTTGAGATTGCCCACCACCACTAACCGTCCTCCATCAAACCCTGTCTCCCATTACACCTCCACCTTACACCAGCCCTAACGCCTATTTCCTAATGAATCGTGTGATAATGATGTTGATCGACAAAATCGTCCAGTGTAATTTCGTCACCGAACGATATTATCATGCGTCAATACGACAATATATCATATCAAATACTGTACGTCAATACGATATCTATATCGAGTGCAATATTATTGTACGCAAATACGATAATATTATCGTTTCGTAGTCCGGTCGTTCAATCAGAAATGTTACTCTGGCAGAGTCTATTTTACAGAAAGTACTTTCTTCAATTTTCTGCAACTTTCTACCAATTTCTGAACTTTCTGCAATTTGTACAAAGTGAAGAAAGTTTGGGCTATTTCCGCGATTTAGGGGTTTTCGATTCGACTACTTTATTAGCTCTAGAACTCTTAGGTCCTGAAAAAGTAGGTTAAAACATTAAACCGTTGAAATAGAACAAACTTTCTTCAACTTTCTACAAATTTCAGAAAGTGCAGAAAATTTAAGAAAGTCAAAAAAATACTTTCTGTAAAATTGGACCTGTACTCTGATATGGTTGAATAGTGGATTTCATGCTTGCTAAGAAAACGAGTCATACCGTGTTACGAGTTTTTTTAGTAAGCATGAATGCTATTTTGTCATGTTGTAGACGGGTCGTTGAAACCACATAAAACAAACTGACTACATTTTGTAATAAATTTTACGTTAAATATTTATATAAACAAAATCAATTTATCAATTTATCAAAAATCATGGATATATTATGACATCATATGACACCAAATCGAGGGGTAAACAACGCTAGATATCCTTGTCCCACCTATTTCCATTTCCTTCTATTTGACCTGAAGTTCATAAGTATTTACCTATTTCTTCCTCATAATCCAATGAAGAACTATTTACTTTTCTATTCGCCTTTTTTCCTAAGTATTTCCTCTATCGGACCTATTTCCTCTACTTTCCTATCTATTTCCCCCATTTCCCTACCTATTTTCTCTATTTCAATATCTATTTTCTCTATTTCCCTACCTATTCCATCTATTTATCTTTTTCATTAAAGCCTCGATTTCGGAAATTCGAGTTTGTTTAGCATTTTTATGTATTTGACATGCTTCAGCTAAGTAATCACGTCATTACTAATGTGTGATATTTCATATCTATCATATTTATACCGCTTCGGCACGTAAAATATGTTGCTCGACATAGCTCATGCAGTGGCTTCCTACGTGTGAAAACATAGTTATTTACGTATCAAAGGGAAAGTGATTTTTTGGCGATTATGCAGTGTTGTTAGCGGGACGAAAGTGTGGCGTGAAAGTGACTACTTTCGCCCCAAGGCAAGAAATAGTAGTTTTCCGAACGAGTGCCTGATTGGTTATTTATGCCATCATCATCATCATTTATTTATTTATAATTTTGTGCAAAGGCTATAACCTTATACAACTTTCATTGTGCACAAATTAGTCACATGAAAGGCAACAAAGAAGTAACATTATCATTTCTATTCTAAAACAAGAAAGAAACATAAAACAACAGAAACGAAGGAAAGAAGTTCATTCGCATCTAAGATCTCCAAACAATGAAACGACTAAGAGTCACTATTCAATTCATGCACGAAACAGAGTGCGAAAAATACATTCTGCGAAAAATCCCAGCCGTCCCAGCATAACTGGGGCCAACACGAAGCGAGGTCCAGTCTCTAAAACCCTCAGCAAATATAGATCGCGTACACCGCCTTCTACCGAAGCGCAAGAGTCTAAGTCTAGTTGTCACGTCAACGCTAACAAGCTCATAGAGATAAGAGGGTTCCCCAGAATGAATAAGCCTGTGGATAAAAGCCATCGCTCGAAACTTGTGATGCTCTTCCCACGAACAGCCGAGAAACTTATTAACGACTTCCGATATGCCCCTCCTTTTTTTTTTTTTTTTTTTCTCAAGGGTGAGGAAACCTTCAAAAGGCACCTGGTCCTCCTGGACCCAGGTAGTGTTGGACTTTTACCAACTAAAACCTCCTTCCTTGATCGCCACGCTCTCGTCTCCCCGGAACCGCCTCACAGCATTACTTCGGGGAGGGGCTGTGCTTTCGCACCTACTTTCTCAGATCAACTGCCAGTCTTCGTTGATCGTCTCTCCATGCACTTTGTAGCTTCACCATTATCTTCGCAATTGCGTTGTCCGCTACTTTCCACACTTCTTCGTCGCGACACATTTCCGATATTATGTTGTCGGCGTTTACGTCTGGCCTGCTCGCGGCTATCAGCTCACATCGCTCCTGTTCAAAACGGGGACAGACAAACACAACGTGCTCTGCGGTTTCTTCCTCCTCAACGCATGTCACGCAGAAAGGTGATTCCGCGTGTCCAAACCTATGCAGGTACTTCCTGTAGCACCCATGACCCGACAGGAACTGCGTCAGGTGGAAGCTAACCTCTCCGTGTTCCCTATTTACCCATGTGGTTACGTCCGAGATAAGCCTATGAGTCCACCTTCCATTTTCCGCGGAGTCCCACTCTCGCTGCCATTGACTCAGTGATTCGGCTCTTACTTGTGCCCTCACTGTTTTGGTGTTTTGGCCCCCCCTTTCCTTCAGTCTGTGGCATTCACTGTCTTCCATCAGCATTATGCATATAGGCATCGTTCCGGCTATCACACATACCGCTTCCGAGGAAATCGTTCTGTATGCGCTTGCTACCCTTATGCTTGACAACCTCTGGGTTTTTATCAACCTCCTACGGTTCCTCTTTGTGTCTAACGCCCTTATCCACGCTGGTGCCCCGTAGCGCAGTATCGATAGGGTAACACTTGCTAGGAGCCTCCTTTTACTGCTGCGCGGTCCAAACCCATTCGGCATTATCATGGCCAGTGCTGCATTGGCTTTCATTGCCTTTTCGCACGTATAATCTACGTGGGCATTAAAGTTTCCACGATCGTCTAACATGACTCCAAGGTGTTTTAGCTGGCGAGTGGATGTGATCTCGTTCCCCTCGATGTTCATTACAATCCGCTCAGTTTTCCGACAATTGCTCACGAGCATGATCTCGGTTTTCTGATGGGCCAGCTTCAGTTTAGCCATTGTCATCCAACTTTCTACAGTTTCCAACGCCTCTTTCGTGACGACTTCCACCTCCAACTTTGACGTTCCGATAACTATGAAAATTAGGTCGTCGGCAAAAGCAATCGTCGTAACCCATCTTGGCAGCTGCAGCCGCAGCGCTGCGTCGTACATCGTATTCCACAGCGTTGGTCCTAATATGGATCCTTGTGGAACACCAGCTGTGATGTCTACCATCTTTTTCCCTTCCCTGGTATCGTACATTAGCACCCGTCGTTCGAAATAGCTTTTCATTACCCTGCAGAGGAAATCGGGGACTCTCATAGCATGCATTGCCTTAGCTATCTCCGTCCAGCTTGCGTTATTAAAGGCATTTTCAACGTCTATCTTCGTTATAACGCAGAAGCGGTTCCCTGTTCTTTTTTTCTTTCGCGCCTTGTCGGCAATCTCCATAACTCTTTCTATTGCTTCGATCGTCGATCTTCCTTTTCGAAATCCGAATTGGTCGTCTGACAGTCCGTGCTCACCCTCTGTGTTTTTGTGTAATCTGTTCCGGATCATGGCCTCCAGCAGTTTTCCCATACCATCCAGCAAACATATAGGTCTATATGATGGTTCACCTTGTGGTTTCCTTGGTTTTGGTAGTAGGACCAGCTTCTGTTTCTTCCATATATCAGGAAAATTTCCGTCGTCGAGGCACTTCTGCAATGTCAATCTGAGCAGGTCCGGCTTTATGCATGCCGCCGTCTTCAAAGCTACATTGGGGATCCCATCTGGTCCTGGCGCCTTGTTATTTTTCAGCTTTTTGACAGCCGTCTGAATCTCTTCTATAGTGATCACCCGGTCCTGTCTGTCTTCAATTTCATCGTCGTAAGGAGTTTGCGGCCATGCGACCTGTTCATGTTGCGGGAATAGCCCTCTCACTAGGGCTCCTAGCTTCTCAGGACAACTTTCTTTTGGCACTGATGAACCTCTAATTTTTGTCATCGCTATCCTGTACAAGTTTCCCCATGGATTTGCGTCAGCTTCCTGGCACAGCTTCTTAAAGCAGTTTCTCTTGCTAGCTCGGATTACCCGCTTTAATGTTAGTTTTGCCGTACGATGTTCGTCTCGCCTCGCGGCTCTGGCACTCTCACTTTTGGCCCGCTGCATCCTCCTTCTTGTCCTGAAGCAGTCTGCGCGCAAGAGCCTAATTTCGTCGTTCCACCAAAATGCCGAGTTTCGTTTATTCTTCGGTTCTATCCTTCTTGGCATCGCTACGTCGCATGCATGCACCAATACTTTCGTCAATTCTTCTGCCGATTTCTCAACGCCTTCGTCTTCTGATTGGAGGTATTCCTTGAAAGCTTCTTGATCGAAATTTCTCGTGTTCCATCTCCGCTCTCTTACTTGATTCATCTGCCTTGCCGCCACCGTACTCTTTTTCAAAGTGTACCTCAATGCCTGGTGGTCGCTGTATATGTAGCTTTCATCCACTCGCCAATTCAGACTTGGTACTAGTGTTGGACTACAGAATGTCACGTCAATAATCGACTCTCGTCCATTCTTGCGGAAAGTAGTTGTGTTTCCCACGTTTACCAGAACCACATTCAGTCTAGCTAGCGCTTCTTGTAGAATGAAGCCGCTTTCGTTTGTAAATCTACTGCCCCACTCAACTGCCCATGAGTTAAAGTCGCCTCCAATGTTGACTGGGCTTAATCCCGTTAGCTCTCCTGTGAGTAAGTCTAACATTCGTTCAAACTGTTCAATCGTCCATCTTGGTGGTGCATAACAGCTGACAATATACACTCCGTCAATTTTCGCAATCACGAATCCTTCGTGGGTGCCTGATACAACCTCTTGTATGGGATACTTTCCCGTCGTCAATATTGCGGCCATCCCGGCTCTGTCAACAGCCCAGTTACCGTTGTTTTTATTAATTCGGTACGGTTCTGCAATAATTGCTACGTCACATTTTTGCTCCGCTGTGGCTTGCCAAAGAAGTTGTTGTGCCATGTCACAATGATTAAGGTTTATTTGGATCACTTCCATTCTTGTCCCGTCTTTGATTTAAGCGCCTGTTTATAGACTGGGCATCTCGCTCCACCCGTCACGTGGTCATTTTCTGACGTGCACAGCAGGCATTTTGGTGGTTTCGTGCAATCTCTTGCTAGGGGGTTTTCTTCCCCACATCTCCTGCACAACTTGGATCTATCTTCGTTCTTGCAGTTCCTTGCTTGGTGTCCAAAGTCCATGCACTTAAAACACCTTTCCAACTGCTGGGCTTCCCTCAACGGGCATACGGACCAGCCCACCTTTATCTTGCCGATTTTCAGAATCTTAATCGCTGCGTCCACTGAAAGTTTTATTTCCGCCGTTTGGAGTTCGTCTCTCGTTTTTCGCATACGTATCGTCATGGAATCTATCTCGTCATTTATATTACCTTGCTCTTTCAGGGCTTTTCGAAGGTCTTCGCTTGTCGTGATTTCGTCCATATACCTACATTCAATCGTGGTCATGTGGGACAACGCTCTCACTTTTGCTGCTTCGCCCAGTGACTTCTTGACTAGTTCTTTATAATCTGCACTTTTAATTTCTGGGCCCTTATTGAGTTCAAACAGCATTTCGCCTTTTTGCGTGCGTCTTATTCTCGAGACATTTTCACCCAGGTCCTTGAGGTCTGGGTCTTCTTTAATTTTTTTGAGGATATCGGCGTACGTCATTCCTGTTTCTGCCGCCACTATTAGAGCATCAGCTTTAGGTCTCCGACTTCTAAGCTTTTGCTTCTCGCTCTTCCCTTTCTTCTTTTTTCTCACCTCTCTCCACTCGCTTATACTGGGCTTCGGTGTTTGTGCATCCAGTCTGTTTGTGGTCCTTTCATTGTTTCTCCTGTCCCTTTTACTCCTTTTTGCCGCGCTTCGTGGAGTGGGCGTAATATCCGGTGTTTGTCTTCTTTTTGTCGAGAGCGGGGTGGCTAGCACCTCGATACCTTCGCCAACTTCAGTAACTTCGCCGACTTCAATGCCTGCTCTCGCCTTCTTGTAATTTGCTTCGAATCTCCGCATCCTCCGAGGCTTATCTTCCTGTTCCACTTCGTTTAGGCAGGCTCGAATGCTGATCACCTTCGTCTTAATGTCTTTGTGCACGTTATTTTTATTTTGTATAAATTCGTGTAACTCTTTCACCATCTTTTTAACTAGCTCCAATTTTGTCTGCTTTGGTTCGTCGTTGTCGTCGTTGTGGAGAACGTCTGTGTGGATAACCTCTATACTTCTCGCTTCCCTTCCCGGGGGCGACCTCGCCACTTTCGATCGTCTTGCGAACACGTCAAATAGCTGAACCTTCGATTGATTCATCCGCTGATCCTCCGATTTCCTCTGCTGATTTCCCTGTTGATTTTCTTGTTGATTTTCTTTTAACTCCTTCCCTTCCTTTCCTAATTCCATGCTGTTGGGTCCCCCCTCCAAGCCGCTATCTCCAACTCGATTGTGTAGTTACCTTCGTGATCTCATGGTTATCTATGCAAGCAGTGAGGCCATGCTAGGGTTGACACGGTCCTTCATGGGGCACCGCGTTCAGAGCCAGATCGGTATGAGTCAGGAATGTTCATCTGAGCCTACACCTCCTTTTCACAGGACGAGCTTTCGAACGTACTTGGAGGCCTGCCAAGGTTTTACCGGGACGGGGGCAACCATGATATTAGCCCACTAGCCGTTTCGTGAAGATGTCACCTTTCCTTATTAAGGTAGTGGAATACAACAGTTGTCAGCCCTTGTCTAAAATTTCATCCGCTGGTCGATATTCCTTGTCCGTGTTCAATGCTTTGCCAGTATGCCGTAATTAAGACCGCACTGGCGTTGGTCTTAATGTGCCCGTGGCACTGGTGAATGATGGTAGTCCATCTGACTAGGACTTTGCATGCTGCCGTTGTCTCTTACCGTCGAGATCCTTCGCCACCATGCGAAGCCGCCATCCCATCTTGATAGCGCCTAGCTGTCTTCAGCCCTCTCTAAACGTAGCGTCTAGGTACTACCCGAAGACAGCCCC
>CM055404.1:105979291-106016169 GCA_029228625.1 Pseudolycoriella hygida | reverse complement strand
AATCTACTGCCCCACTCAACTGCCCATGAGTTAAAGTCGCCTCCAATGTTGACTGGGCGTAATCCCGTTAGCTCTCCTGTGAGTAAGTCTAACATTCGTTCAAACTGTTCAATCGTCCATCTTGGTGGTGCATAACAGCTGACAATATACACTCCGTCAATTTTCGCAATCACGAATCCTTCGTGGGTGCCTGATACAACTTCTTGTATGGGATACGTTCCCGTCGTCAATATTGCGGCCATCCCGGCTCTGTCAACAGCCCAGTTACCGTTGTTTTTATTAATTCGGTACGGTTCTGCAATAATTGCTACGTCACATTTTTGCTCCGCTGTGGCTTGCCAAAGAAGTTGTTGTGCCATGTCACAAGGATTAAGGTTTATTTGGATCACTTCCATTCTTGTCCCGTCTTTGATTTAAGCGCCTGTTTATAGACTGGGCATCTCGCTCCACCCGTCACGTGGTCATTTTCTGACGTGCACAGCAGGCATTTTGGTGGTTTCGTGCAATCTCTTGCTAGGTGGTGTTCTTCCCCACATCTCCTGCACAACTTGGATCTATCTTCGTTCTTGCAGTTCCTTGCTTGGTGTCCAAAGTCCATGCACTTAAAACACCTTTCCAACTGCTGGGCTTCCCTCAACGGGCATACGGACCAGCCCACCTTTATCTTGCCGATTTTCAGAATCTTAATCGCTGCGTCCACTGAAAGTTTTATTTCCGCCGTTTGGAGTTCGTCTCTCGTTTTTCGCATACGTATCGTCATGGAATCTATCTCGTCATTTATATTACCTTGCTCTTTCAGGGCTTTTCGAAGGTCTTCGCTTGTCGTGATTTCGTCCATATACCTACATTCAATCGTGGTCATGTGGGACAACGCTCTCACTTTTGCTGCTTCGCCCAGTGGCTTCTTGACTAGTTCTTTATAATCTGCACTTTTAATTTCTGGGCCCTTCTTGAGTTCAAACAGCATTTCGCCTTTTTGCGTTCGTCTTATTCTCGAGACATTTTCACCCAGGTCCTTGAGGTCTGGGTCTTCTTTAATTTTTTTGAGGATATCGGCGTACGTCATTCCTATTTCTGCCGCCACTATTAGAGCATCAGCTTTAGGTCTCAGACTTCTAAGCTTTTGCTTCTCGCTCTTCCCTTTCTTCTTTTTTCTCACCTCTCTCCACTCGCTTATACTGGGCTTCGGTGTTTGTGCATCCAGTCTGTTTGTGGTCCTTTCCTTGTTTCTCCTGTCCCTTTTACTCCTTTTTGCCGCGCTTCTTGGAGTGGGCGTAATATCCGGTGTTTGTCTTCTTTTTGTCGAGAGCGGGGTGGCTAGCACCTCGATACCTTCGCCAACTTCAGTAACTTCGCCGACTTCAATGCCTGCTCTCGCCTTCTTGTAATGTGCTTCGAATCTCCGCATCCTCCACGGCTTATCTTCCTGTTCCACTTCGTTTAGGCAGGCTCGAATGCTGATCACCTTCGTCTTAATGTCTTTGTGCACGTTATTTTTATTTTGTATAAATTCGTGTAACTCTTTCACCATCTTTTTAACTAGCTCCAATTTTGTCTGCTTTGGTTCGTCGTTGTCGTCGTTGTGGAGAACGTCTGTGTGGATAACCTCTATACTTCTCGCTTCCCTTCCCGGGGGCGACCTCGCCACTTTCGATCGTCTTGCGAACACGTCAAATAGCTGAACCTTGGATTGATCCATCCGCTGATCCTCCGATTTCCTCTGCTGATTTCCCTGTTGATTTTCTTGTTGATTTTCTTTTAACTCCTTCCCTTCCTTTCCTAATTCCATGCTGTTGGGTCCCCCCTCCAAGCCGCTATCTCCAACTCGATTGTGTAGTTACCTGCGTGATCTCATGGTTATCTATGCAAGCAGTGAGGCCATGCTAGGGTTGACACGGTCCTTCATGGGGCACCGCGTTCAGAGCCAGATCGGTATTAGTCAGGAATGTTCATCTGAGCCTACACCTCCTTTTCACAGGACGAGCTTTCGAACGTACTTGGAGGCCTGCCAAGTTTTTACCGGGACGGGGGCAACCATGATATTAGCCCACTAGCCGTTTCGTGAAGATGTCACCTTTCCTTATTAAGGTAGTGGAATACCACAGTTGTCAGCCCTTGTCTAAAATTTCATCCGCTGGTCGATATTCTTTGTCCGTGTTCAATGCTTTGCCAGTATGCCGTAATTCAGACCGCACTGGCGTTGGTCTTAATGTGCCCGTGGCACTGGTGAATGATGGTAGTCCATCTGACTAGGACTTTGCATGCTGCCGTTGTCTCTTACCGTCGAGATCCTTCGCCACCATGCTAAGCCGCCATCCCATCTTGATAGCGCCTAGCTGTCTTCAGCCCTCTCTCAACGTAGCGTCTAGGTACTACCCGAAGACAGCTCCCCTCATCCTTCAGCTAAGTGACCCACACTACTACACCAGGGTTGGTTACCTGATCGTTCGTGGGGTTGCTCACTATAACAGGTGTCACCACGGGTAGGATAGGATGTAGGAGTAGGTGGACAGAGGCTAAGGTACATAAGGAGTACTATATTGCGCTTAACACACCATTTGACAACCCATATGCCCCTCCTTCGCAACCCATAAACGTACCTCACAATGGATTTGAAAGCCCTATCAAGAAGCCCTCTCGACGTTGCGTCAATGTTATAATAAAATATTTTACAATAATTATCGAAATGTGGCATCAGCAGAGCTTTCGCCAGCATCGGCCTTGTCCTGAAAGGTGTCCACAGACTACTAAGGCTAACGTAAATCTTTTGGATGATTATGTTCACATGATCACGCCACGAAAACTCAGAATTCATAACTAGTCCTAAATTTATAACTTTGGTAGAGAATGGAATAGTTACACCGCCAAGGAAACGTCGCACCCCCTTCAAGGCCAAATGCAATTGCTTGAGTCTTACCTGCATTAAGTGTAAGCTTATTCAAAGACGACCATTCAGCAACCCTCCTCAAGTCATCATTATTTTGGTTAGAATTTTGTTGTGTTGCATACGTCGATCAATGTAAACAATAGCTTCAGTGAAGTAAGCCACACAACAAAATTCTAATTTGATTTTTACCGATCAGCTATACAACAATTTCCCAATAATTATTTTGAACACGAGATGCATATTTGACAATCGGAGCCGTAGGCGAGTTTGGCAAAACACATTGGGTGCTCAAAACAACCATCAGGCATGTGTTAGCAACATTACTTTCTGAAATTCAATGTCGAAATACGGCAATTTTCAATACTGCTTTGAGTGCGGAAAAGTTTTTCAGCATTCAAATTTGAGTGCGGAAAAGTTTTTCAGCACTCAATTTTAATTGACATTAAAAATGCAGTGAAAAGGAAATTGTAATTGAAATAGAAATTTTATTGTTTGGTTTTGTCTATTTCGTTGTTCCTACCTCGTTTTGTAACTAGACTTTTTCAGCACACGTCCTAAATAGTGTCCACACTAGCCTCTGGCTCGTGCGAACACTATTTAGGACTAATGCTGAAAAAACCTTAGTTAAAAAACTAGGTAGGAAAATTACACAACAACTGGAAAACAAAAACTTGCAACCAATTTCATTTCAGCACTAATGCTGAAAAAAATATATGTAAATTCACTTCAACACCAGAGCTCAACAGCAGGCGTTGAGAAAAAATTTTGAAAGTAGTTAAGTAATAAACAGCGCAGAACTTTCTGTTCCTAAAGGTATATTAAATCTTGAGTCAATAAACTAGTAACAAAAAATTAATGTAAGTTACTATTCGCAATATTTTTCAATTTCGAGGTCTTTAAAAACCACACCATTGCGACGGTTTGTGGCATATTTATGGGAATCTATGATTCTACATATGAAAAGTGAGATGTTGATTTGATGATTATCAAATGAATTATGATTTATTTTAGAAATTACATTTACTTTTATACACAAAATATTCTGGTCAATGTTAACTCGATTCAACAAATTTAAATTAGGAATTCCTGTTTCCTTTGATCTGCCAATGTATCCACATATATTCATTCAAAACGTGGACCCACGAAATATCATGAGCTTCTGAATATATGAAAGTGTTTTTCTGGAAGTGGTACTGACGTAGATATTCCACGTTCAACTCTCGTTCTTTGGGACAATCTAGAGACGACAAGTTTTATAAACCTGCTGTTTCTCGACGCGTTTTGTATGAGCTTACCATATGTTAATAACAAGAGTCTACGCCGTCTATACATGAAACACTCAAGTTGCTCATTGTTGATTTGCCGTCGTTAACGACAGCGCGCCAAATTCAAAACTATGATAATCGCAAGTTACCTATAAAATACTACCTACATTTCCTTTCTATTTGCTACTATTTTCTTCCATTTCCTTCTATTTTCCTACTATTTCCTTCTATTTTCCTACTATTTCCTTCTATTTTCCTGCTATTTCCTTCTATTTTAATTCTATTTCCTTCTATTTTCTCCTAACTTTCCTAACTTAGGTATTTGCCTAATATTTCCTTCCATGTCCTTCCATTTCCTTTTATTTCCATTTTATCCTGAAAAACCCTGTCCCACCATTTAATGATAAGCAACAATATCGTTTATTGAAAAAACTACAGAAAGGGATTCATAAGCTTGTGCACCTTTTTAATTTCTCTTTTATCGCTCTTTTCACGTATTCGCTTGTATTTTTCTCAAGTAAAACTGGTTTTTCGGTTGAAAGAGTTAAAACGAAGCATTGCACAATCTTATGATTCTCTTCCTGTATGACCTTTATCGAAACAACAATATCGTTTGTGGAATAATTGAATAATTTTATTTTCGTGACGTCATTCACACTCACTCACACACTAAGCTAACTATCATTATTGTTGAATTAACAATATCGTAACAATTGAATAATATTACTTTCGTGACGTCATTCACACCGACTCACACACTAAGCTAACTAACATGTTCTGCAAAGTTTTCATTACCGTCTCTTAAGCAACACAACAATGTGTTATTTTCCAGGCTGAAAACATGTTCAGCAAAATCAACGTACCCGTCTACAACAAAATATTTTTTCGGATGCAATAGGAACCAACATCGATTTTTCACAGGAGGAAATGGTGTGGTAGACATCTTGTCTCTATAATCCTTGTAAGGACTCAGGGATTCGCGAAAATTTCTAATTTATTTGATCATTTGAAAGGTCGCGGGTCTGGTGAGACAACCTTCAATTAAAGTCGATGCGACTACGGTTTCTAAATCAAAGCTACTTTTTGCTTCACAATCTCATATGGAACAGGTAAAAGGGCTAAAAGGTAGGCGTATGCATACATAATATCTCAACATTGAGATCTATTTTTGAAATGAAAATTTTGTCTGAAGTGAAGGCTTACCAAATTGCGTCGCTCAACGAAATACTTGACTTTTATATCTTCAACTGTACCCTACATCACAGTGATTTATGATTTGATAGAGTAATTTACAGCGCCGCAGGCCATGAAATAAAAACAAAAGTAAAAAAGCGATGTCGAGGGGCGATAGCCCCCGGAATGCGGAGTTAAGGGGTCTAAGGAGCAGATCCCCTTACGCATTAAAACAGGCTTTTATTACAAGAGTTGACTTCTCTTTTGACTACTTCAGTCAACAACCCGTCAAAAAATTTGAAGTGATAAAAATTCTACCAATATCTTAACATTCGACTTATTTATTTACAACACAACGACCGGACTATACAAAACGATATATTCATCATGCCCGCAGCGGTAGCACAGGGTGTGACGCAGTCCCCACACCCCAAAAAAGAAGTCCACAAACTCAAAAAACGCCATACAAAAACCTTTGGGACAAGTAAGTATCCATTAGGGGTGTCCAAAATTGTATGGGAAAATTAAAGTTGCAAAAACTTTGGGGCACCAACCGGAATATTACTCTACATGTATCATTGAACAAAAAAGTATAGGGAGTCCGCTCGATTCAAGGTGATTTAGGGGTAGCTCAATGACGAAATGTGACCAAAAACGCGAAAATCGTGAAAAATGCAGAGTTCTGAAAAAGTGTATGATATTGGGCGAAGATGAAGAGTTGTGTTAGGGCAAGTTTAGTTTAAACCCTTCGGAATATTACAGAGAAAACGGGTTTTCAGTTGGTTGGAGTATCTATGGTATGTCTGGAGGACATGTCAAGCTGAACTTCTGTACTCTAAGCCGTGGCGAATATTATAGATCATGAAAAAAGTACTTCTATGAAATATTAGGCATATATGCTACTTTGAAATAACGCAAAAATCTTTGGTGAACTTAAGCCTAAATCAGACAACTCGACCAAAACTCGTTTTATTTACATCATGGCCCCACGGTAGTAAGGGTCCGTGACGCAAGTCTTACACGCCAAAAAATTCACAAGAAATTTTTTCGTAGACTAAGGAACATATATACAGGAACTTTTTGACTTCCCCCCCCCCCCACCCCCCGAGCGACGTACCCCCCGGAAAATAGATTCTACGGAAAATTTTAGGCCGAAGTGCCTTTTCACTCATTAAAAGCGGTTCAGTCTTTCCGGAGATATGAATTAAACAAAATTGCTATTTTGTATGGAAATGGACCCAAATCGAATATTTTTAACTAGTCAATTTGGTAAACCTTTCTTTCTTTCTTTCTTTCTTTCTTTCTTTGTGGCAATTTTTGGTAGGATGACCCAGATCTCCTGAACTATGAGATTTAGAAAGTTGGTTCCAAAGGCGAAGTTATAGAGAATTAAATGTAAGCGAACACGTGTTTCAGGGTTTTGGAGAAATATGGCCCAATTCTGGTATATGGTCACTTCCATAATTAGGCAGGATGAACCAAATCTCTAGAACTATGAGAGTTAGAAAGTTGGTTCCAAAGGCGAAGTTATAGAGAATTAAATTTTAGCGTACACGTGTTTCATGGTTTTGGGAAAATATGGCCTAATCCTGGGATAACGCCACTTCCAGATTCCAGAGGGATGATTCTTACCTCAAGAACTACGGCAGCTAGAAAGTTGCTTGCAAACTTACAAAAGTACTGATATCCGCCAAAAAACCTCTAACAGAGGAGGTGTGACGCAAGTCTTTATGTCTGCTTACAAAAGCTGTGAAATCAGAAAAGTGTGACGCATTAATCATCTAAGGTAAAACTTTTTTCTTCCAGTTACAAAAGTTCTGAAATCAGAGGGGGTTGACGCATTAAGCTTCGATTCGCAACAAACATTTTTAAACCAAATTATGTTGAGTTCAAAAAATTGGGTCACGAATGCCAGACCCAACGACGAAAGAATTTTTCTGTACTTTCAGTTTTTACGCTGCGAAAATTTGACTTTTATTTCTTATCACATCGTTTAGGGTAAATTTAAATTTTTGCGTCTAAAAACTGAGTGTTGAAAAATTATTCCGCTGGTGGGTCTAGCATTTGTGACGCAATTTTTTGAACTCAACATAATTTGGCTTAAAAATGTTTGTTGCGAATCGAAGCTTAATGCGTCAACCCCCTCTGATTTCAGTACTTTTGTAACTGGAAGAAAAAAGTTTTACCTTAGATGTAAATCACATTTTTCTCTAAAAGCCACTAAAATTACCTTTCCAACGATACCTCACTCGAGATATTTGGTTAAAATTTGAATTTTCTGCGGTTTTTTGAGTGACTTTTAGAGAAAAATTGTTTGAGTGTATTTTGGATGACACAGTGAGACGAGGATATGAAAAAAAGCATGCCAACAGTGAAAAAAAATTGATTTTTTAACTATACAAACCTGTTAAGTGTTTCGGAAAAATTCCAAAAAATTATTTTTTTTTGTCACACATAACAAACGCTTTAGGTCGAAATACAGCTGAAATTCGAAGTTTTTTAACGAAAAAGCCATCTGTAAAGTGAATTTCATTTAAATAAAATGAGTTTTGGTCGAGTTTGTCTGATTTAGGCTTAAGTTCACCAAATGTTTTTGCGTTATTTCAAAGTAGTATCTATGCCAAATATTTCATAGAAGAACTTTTTTCATGATCTATAATATTCGCTACGGCTTAGAGTACAGAAGTTCAGCTTGACATGTCCTCTTTGACGGGCACTCCTGGCACAGACATACCATAGATACTCCAACCAACTCAAAACCCGTTTTCTCTGGAATATTCCGAAGGGTTTAAACTAAACTTGCCCTTACACAACTCTTTATCTTCGCCCAATATCGTACACTTTTTCAGAACTCTTGGTCACATTTCGTCATTGAGCTACCCTTAAATCACCTTGGATCGAGCGGACTCCATATACTTTTTTGTTCAATGATACATGTAATGTAATATTCCGGTTGGTGCCCCAAAGTTTTTGCAACTTTAATTTTTTGGACGCCCCTAGTATCCATGTATACGCGAACTTTTGAGTTTTTCCCGATGCCCCCTCCCCCTCTAATTTATTAAAAAAAAACTACGTAGCAGCTTCTTTCCCACAACCCCAGACTCATCAAAATCGGTTGAAAATTTGCTTTGAAAATTGGTTTGATAATGACATTTTTGTATGGACTCTCGATTTTTCTATTGTTCTCATTATTGTATAAACTTTTTTTCTGGTCTGTCAGCTTCTATGTACCTTTGTATCTATCTATTAATAATTTTCGATCTCGAGAACGAGACAGCCGATCTTCCTGAAATTTTCAGGGAACGTCAGTCTCGCCCACTAATGAAAAATTTCATAGTCCGCTTTTCCGGGAAAACCCTGGAAAAGTCGTGGCATGTGAAAAGCTGGTCAATTTTCACGATTTTTCAGGTAATGCTTGGATTGTTTGGAAATTTTAGCTCCGGAGTGACTTCGGAAAAGTTTTAGAGTTTGATCAGGAGAATTTTTTGGAATCTTAAGAAAATGTCTGCCAGCTGTCAAAGCGGCGCCATCTTGGATTTTGTGAATACTCAAAAATGTTGTCTTCTGAATTAGAATACCTAGGGGTCGTCCCTAAATTACGTAACGCTCGAGGGGGGAGGGGAGAGGGGTAAGGCTGCTAGCGTTACGGAACGTTATGGGGAGAAATGAAAGTTATAATTTCGTTTACATTTTGACGAAAATTTAAGTTACATTTGAGTCAAAGCCAATAGAAACTTTTGAAGAATTTGAGTTCCTTATGGTTCCATATGGCTTTACATGTTAAAAATGACTCGTTCTTTTTCGGATATACTGCTCACACGCGCGCGCGGAGGGTGAGACAACCGGATAAAACTTTTTTTACATGTATAATTTCATGTATTGAGAGTATGTGGGACTTAAAATTGAAAGATAAATCATCAAAAGTTTCTATTGGTAGCGTAATAAAAATGTAAGTCATGAAATTACCTAACTTCAGTTTTTCCCTAGCCGTAAGTTTCAATTTCTGCGCACATAAATTTTATTTTTTCAATGTTTAAAAAAGTTTTCCTAGTGTTACGTAACAGAGGGGAGGGGGGGGGGGTTGCGATCATCGTTACGGTGCGTTACGACAGGGGAGGGGGGGGGGGGGTAAAAACTGCGAAATTAGCGTTACGTAATTTAGGAACGGCCCCACTAGACAGTTGGTTTCTTCGAGAAAGTTGTAGAGATTCGGGAGTAGAATTTTTTTCTAATCTTAAGAAAATGACTCCCAGCTGTCAAAGTGACGCCATCTTGGATTTTTTGCTATCTTCTAAATTAAAATAGCTAGACAGTTGGTTCTACGGGAAACTTAAAGAGATTGGTACAAAAACATTTAGTTTTACAAGTTTTATTCTGAGAAAAGTTTTTTTTCAAAGAAAACTTTTTTTGGGAGAATTTTTTTTTCGAGAGAGAAATAAGAGAAAAATTTGTTTCTGAGTAAAATGTTTTTGGAGAAATATTATTTTCTCTGAGAAAATTTTTTTTCAGAGTAAATCTTTTTTCGGTGAAATTTTTTTCTAAGGAAATTTTTTTCAAAGAAATATTTTTTCAAAAAACAGAAAAATTTTTTCGTGAAATTTAGTTATCACAACAAAAAACCCTTTTAAAAGGGAAACGTGACGCAAGTACTTAGGGTGGTTCAAGAAAAAAAAGTTTTTCAAAAACTCAATGTGCGCCTCGATTTCTCGCTTCCTTTTCGCATCCTGAGCAAAAGTCTAGAACATCATAAGACCAAAAAATTAAGTTTGTACTGGAAAAAAAAAATTACATGGGCCTCATACAAACTTCAATCTCATTGCGCGACCTCTAAACTTAATTTTTTGGTCTTATGATGATGTTCTATACTTTTGTTCAGCATGCGAAAAGGAAGCGAGAAATCGAAGCGCACATTGAGGTCCCTTCCTCCAAAACAACTGATATTATTGTTATAGTTTTTCTGTTCTTTTAAATTTTACACCCAAAAAATTTAGCTTCGCATGATGTCCGGAGTACGGAGAGCCAAATTTTTGCGTATGAAATTTGAAAAAATAAAAAAATTATTACGTTGGTGGGTTTGGCATTTGTGACGCATTTTTTTAATCAAAAATGAAAACATTCCAAAACATTTTTTTGCGTTTCAAAGCTTAAAGCGTCACTCCTATTGATTTTCAGTTGTTTTGGAAGAAGGGACAAGGAAGCCGATATCATATCAAATAGAATATTATCATACGCCTAAATGATAATATCGTAAAATACGAAATTACACTCGAAGATTTTTCCCTAGCCCATAATGACGTGCACATGAACGGGTAGAAGGGGTAGAAGAAACATGATTCATCATCGATTTCATTTCATTTTCAATTTTTTATTCGAAAGCTCATTCAATTCGTAAAGTATTAATAATGAGGATAAAGCATTGGTTTTCCCTCGATGCCATTGATAAGATTTTTCGCAGATAGGAGAGACATATTGTTTCTGGTCCTTGTAGCTGCCGAACCCAAATGTGGAGTCAAAACTTAATTCAAATTTATTAATTTCCATGCTTTTCATGTTCGTAGTGTACTACGGTTCTTACCGCAATTCGATAATTTAGTGAGCGGATGATTCTCCGTAAGAGGTTCTGGATCCATGACATCTAGGCCGGCCGCAAAAATTTTTCCTGTCCGCAATGCCTCGATTAGGTCTGTTTGAACGACGATGCCTTCACATTAGAATTTGAGTTTTAAAATGTTTTCCGTCTTTTGTTTAAATACAACTGTTTTACCTCCCCGAGCGATGTTAATTAAAACACTTGTCTCCTTCATTTCTTCAAAAGCGGCTTTGTCAAATAAATTTCGAGTTTCATTTGTCAGAGGGCACGCAATAAAAACAAAGTCGCTTTCTCTCAGCAATGGTTTAAACGAAACCAAGTTAGCCCCTAGTTCTCGACCTGTCCAATAGTTTAAAACCAACTCTCGTTAAAAAGGATTTAAAATTTACCTTCTTCCTTTTCGCTATTCCCTGAATAAATTATCCTCGCAACGTCGAATCCCTTCAATCTTCTGGCAATTACTTGTCCGATTCTCCCAAATCCAACGATTCCAACCGTTGAACCTTTGATATCTTGCCCAAGCATCCATAAAGGATCATTTAGTTGCCATTTCTGTTCAACGATTTTTTGGAAACCTTCATTGAATCTTCGTCCTGCTGCTATCATCAATCCTATAGCCAGATCAGCAACTGCATCATTCGGGACATTAGGTGTGTAACCGAATTGAATTCCTCGTTTCTCAATTTCAGCCAAATCGACGTAGTCAAATCCGGCCGTACCCGTTACAATTGCTTTCAGTTGTGGTCCAGCGCTATCTAAAATTTCCGCATTCAAGAGTTCACAGTTCACCCATAGGATGCCTTCAACACCTTTCGATTTTCGTACGATCTCTTCTCGTTCAACTCCTTCACAAACCGTCACTTCAAATCTATTTGATTTACATCAATTTATTTTGATTCAGTAAAAGTGATTTGATTTACTCAGCGTTACTTGGACTGTAAAAGCTTGAGACCGGACTCCGGAAATCTTGGATGGCTTACCAAAACTTTTGGTATATTTGATGACATTTCTGTCACTCGTCTACAGAGCAATTATTTAGTAAAATAATTTCGGATTTCTCATACAAATGGACTTATCTACTCGTAACTACAACATCATTACAGACAAATTTTCGTTATCTCTGTACTTTTTGTAGTAATAAAGAATTGGTAGATACTATTCACATAATGTGCGAATAGCGAAAGAAAGTCTTATCGCATAATGTGCGATAAGCCATATGAGGAAACATATAACAGCCATATGAGTCATAAAGGGAAAGCTCCCAATTCTGTTAGCCTCCCAGATTTTTGTGGTGTTTCATTAAAACACAACATACCTAGTTTCCTCAGTTACCTAGTTTTGTGGCATTTCGATAAAGGAAAAGTTTGCTAGCGTCGTTACTCACCTAGTTCCCTTGACTGAAAGTCAAAGGGTCTTATGAAAATAAATACCTATGAGAAAAATGTATGATATCTACATGAAAAACCTTAAATATCTGCAAAAAATTTTCCTTGTTAGCACGATAACTTGAGTAATTCCTAACCAATTTTCCAAATCTTTTTTTTAATCGCTGCGGAATAAAATTCCCGAGGTTAAGTTCGAAGATGGGCTATGTGGGACTACGGATCTGGAAGTTATTCCGGAAAAACCGATTTTTTTTTTCTGGAGTACTTGAAAAGTATTAGAATGATACATCGAAATGTAATAGAATGATATATAGACAAAATTAAATTTGATGGTGTGCTCAATCCAACAGTAACAGTCTCTTATGGATGTAAGTGTATAAAGTTTATAGCTCGTTACACAGTCACGTCGCAGTAACGGACAACTATCAAGTTCATAGTCAGACGACTATCAAGTTGATAGTCAGACAACTATCAAGTTGATAGTTAGACGACTATCAAGTTGATAGTCAGACAACTATCAAGTTGATAGTTGGACAACTATCAAGTTGATAGTTGGACAACTATCAAGTTGATAGTTGGACAACTATCAAGTTGATAGTTGGACCACTATCAAGTTGATAGTTGGACAACTATCAAGGTGATAGTTGGACAAATATCAAGTTGATAGTTGGACAACTATCAAGTTGATAGTTGGACAACTATCAAGGTGATAGTTGGACAACTATCAAGTTGATAGTTGGACAACTGTCAAGTTGATAGTTAGACAACTATTAAGTTGATAGTTGGACAACTATCAAGTTGATAGTCAGACAACTATCAAGTTGATAGTCAGACAACTATCAAGTTGATAGTTAGACAACTATCAAGTTGATAGTTGGACAACTATCAAAGTAATAGTTCGACAACTATCAAGTTGATAGTTAGACAACTATCAAGTTGATAGTTGGACAACTATCAAACTGATAGTCAGACAACTATCAAATTGATAGTTGAACAACTATCAAGTTGATAGTTAGACATATATTAAGTTGATAGTTGGACAACTATCAAGTTGATAGTTAGACAACTATCAAGTTGATAGTTGGACAACTGTCACGTTGATAGTTGGACAACTATCAAGTTGATAGTTGGGCAACTATCAAGTTGATAGTTAGACAACTATCAAGTTGATAGTTAGACAGCTATCAAGTTGATAGTTAGACAACTATCAAGTTGATAGTTAGACAACTATCAAGTTGATAGTTAGACAACTATCAACTTGATAGTTAGACAACTAACAAGTTGATAGTTAGACAACTATCAAGGTGATAGTTGGACAACTAACAAGTTGATAGTTAGACAACTATCAAGGTGATAGTTGGACAACTATCAAGTTCATACTTAGATAAGTATTAAGTTGACAATCATCTCAGAGAGATTATATTTTGAGATTAGAGATTATGTGTGAGACTTACAACCGGTTGACAAATTACGAATTCAATATCAACATTGCTATTGTTATCTCACTGTCATAATCGACGATGGACAATATTGGCCTAATCGTTTGGTAGTAAGGATCTGAACAGGTCAGGTCGACCTGATCAGGTTCAGGTCAAGTCACGACTTGATTACTGACCTGAACCTGATTTTGAGATTTAGGCCCGACCTGAATGTAACCTGAAATCTGAAAAATTCGATCAGGTTGACCTGAAACCCACAGGTTATTTTAAGAAAATGTAATTAAAACAACTGAATTGAAGATTGAAGTAATGTTCGATCAGTTTTAAATGCTCTCGCTGTATGTGTGTTAAGATAGCCTAAATCCAAAATGTCTTGCGTAACGACGTAAGGATATAACGACTTAAGTTACTTAGTACTTTATTTTGGTACAAGGTTTGCTACAACCTTTATAGTTGACTCAATCATTTCCAAATACTTGAAAATGTTGTGTACAAACCCAGTTCCATACTTACTTTTGTATGAAAGCTTGCACATCTGCAGGTACATGGTACAACGTTTTTAGTTTCATTGAAAACTTTGTACCTGCTTGTTTCGACGTTTCCTTGCTGTAACGAGTATTGTAATGATAATGAAGTTAGCAAAGTAGCAGCAAATTTATTTTTAACAACAAACTTAATTGTTTTAGTGATTACAGAAAACGAAGAAAAGTCGAAGTGGCAGATTGAAGAAAAATCTCTTTGTTTCTGGCAGCCGGAGTTTTCGGCGCTTGTTTTACAGAACTCGCTATAACAAGGAAACGTCGTACGGAGGAGGTACAAGGTTTTCTATGAAAGTGAAAACCTTGTACCAAGTTAGTAAAAAACTCGCTATGGCAAGTAAACGTCGTACTGAGCAGGTAGAAGGTAGCAGGTAGGTTTTCAATGAAACTACCCAACATTTTCATATATTTGGAAATGATTGAGTCAACTATAAAGGTAGTATCAAACCTAGAACTTAAGTACTTACTGAAGAAATTTTGGAATTGTGCTACTCACTTTCTCATTGATTCTATTATTTGACCCAAACAAAAAATTATTTATCTTACAAATCTGTGAATGTAAACATCAGAATGCATCACGAAGGAAGGGTTTATTGCGAAAAATTGAAATCATCCCGACTTCGATCAAAAAAGTCTAAGCTGATATTGTTTGCTGGACAATAATTTCAATTATAATTTCTGTATAATTTTAATTAAAAAATATTTTGCTTCAAACATCTTTATCGAAATGAACAACTATCAAATGTTTCCTTTTAATTTGCTTTGAGCTAACATTTGAAAAATGTTGGTAAACAAAACAGACTGCCGTTACCAACAAATCTTAAACAAAACAAACTGCCGTTACCAACAAATCTCATTGACTGTCAAAATCGTTGTGAGATGTTGATCTACACTTTTTAGTTCAATACTTCGCTTCTATCTCATGCAACTTCTTTGATTATATGTCCTCAAGTAGAAAATAACTATCAAAGCGGATGGTCAACGATCAAAGCTGGATAGTACACAAAAATAATGGTCTTGCAAACAAACATTTTAAATAAAGCATTGAGGAAGTATCGTTGGAAAAACTAATTAAAAACTTTTACGAGCGCGAAGTTTGCGGGGCGAGCGAAGTGAGGTCCGTAAACGCACGAGTTTAATTATTTGTTCACGAATAAAAAGTAACTATAAATTCGGATAGTAAATGTTCATAATCGATGATCAACTATCAAAGTGGATGGTCAACTATTAAGTCAGTTATTAAAGTTGGATAGTACACAAAAACAATAGTTTTGTAGACAAAAATTTCAAAGAAAGCGTTGTAGAAGTGTCGTTGGAAAAAGCAATAAAAAACTTTTACGGTGAAATATTACAAATTAAACGCTGGGAAAGCCAATAATATTGACAAGTTTATATTTCTTACATTGGCTTATTTCTATTTGTCCTTAGCTCTACGAGTGTGAAGTTTGCGGTCCGAGCAAAGCGAGGTCCGTAATCGCACGAGTTTAGTTATTTGTTCATAAATAGAAAATATGACAGATATTCATTTAATAAATGGACGATGAACTATCAAAGTGAACCGTTTTTATGTGAAAATAAAAATAAAACAGTGAATCCGCGTTTCAACAGAATGCAGTGAATTTACAATAATTAATATAAATTGAAAAATATTGCTGGTGATATAAATGAACAGAATTTTAGAAATCTAAATAGTCTAAATTCATGTAATCATTCTTCGAATGAACAAAGAAGTTTTGTGACCGTATGGTCATTTCCAACAAATGTCAACTTTCATACTTATTCCCTTCCCTCGAAGTCATGGTTTCATATTTTCGCTTTCACTCATCATCACTGATGACTCATCACTGATGATGATGATGATGATGATGCTTTCACTCCGTGGTATGAAGTTTGTTATTTTCGTTGTTCTTTCGGCGCAGCTGATAAAAACTATTTTCACTAAATAATTGCATAATCTTCCTCTGGCCTTCCCAAACCCTCTCCTATCAACGAAAAATTATTCGAAATACATATTTCCGAGTAGGAATCGATTTAATTGGAAAATGCATGGAGAATGTCTCCATATGAATTTTAAATCTTATTATATGGCTACTGTCACTGCCACCATGCCAAGACAACTATGAAATGAAAATATTCAATTTCATTTGTTTTACTTGGTATTTAATTGAATGAAATATAGTTTAAAAAATAAATTGAACAGCGTTCTTGTAGTAGGGTATGCTTCTCTTCATTATAATGAAAAAGTAAAAAATCAGTCAAGGGATCTGACCCACCCAAAAGGTGGGACCTAGTTTTTGTGACATTTTGTAAAAGGAAGAGCTATCTAGTAGGGGTGTTCGGCTTTTTGGGATGCCAACGAAACCGGTCTACAAAAAAATCTTATAGGCCGTAGGCGTCGGAAATTGCTATGAAATATTTTTTTATCGCATGTTAAGGTGGCGCAAATTCATTTTCTGAAAATTTGCGAGTTGGCCTGTTTCGGCCCATTCTGAGCCCAGTACCAACGTCTCGACGAGACTTCTTCCATCTGTTTAATGTTTTTTTTCACTCACTTGGATTCAAACTATTATGCTAAAGAGAAATTACTAAAAAAAATTTATGGTCTGGCTGTGGCATTCGTTCAAAGTTCCCAACTGTGGGTTGTTATAAAAGAAATATAAACTTTGAAAATATGGAATGATGACTAAGAGACGACCAACCTTAGCTTGTTATGTCTCGTTTTTTAGCTACTTTAATGTAGATTTAGAAACACAAAAAAAGTTTTTAAAAAAGTGAACCAACGTTGGAATTATAAGCGATAGAATCCATTGCCTCATTTTTCATGAATTTTTAAGAGTCACCTTGTATGTCGGTTTATTACAAAAATGTGTTCACCCCTTAGTGCTATTGTAATTTGCAACACAGACAAAGATCAACGGTAATGTTATTTCGTATCCCGAACACGAATGTCGTTTTGTATTACGATTCATACGGTGTGAGGGTGCAAAAGCTTTCAAGTGCCTTACTTTTTCAACTTTTTTCAACGTAAAACTTCAACGAATTAAAATGGGAAAAGAAAAATGTAATTCCCCCTTATTTGGTCGCAGAAGAAAATTGAAACACGATGTTTTGCCCAGCAAAAGGGACATTTTACGGTACTTGCTGTATTTACTCCCAAACAGTAAAAGCGCTTTATCTAAAATTGAGAAAGAGGTCATGGAGATTTGATTTTATGCTGGATTACCCACAACAACTACCGCTACAGCTCGAAAATATTTGCAGAAATTTCTCAAAGAATATCGCAGCTGTGGCGGTAGTTGTTGTGGGAACTCCAGCATAAAACCAAATCTCCGACTAGTTAATTAATTAACTTAAAGTAATTATTTTTTGTTTACTTTCTTCATCGCAAAAAAAATTCATATGAACAGATGATACTTTATGTTAAGTATTTATTTTCTCACCTTCTTTTATTTTCTCACCTCAAATGAGGTGCGAAAATTTACTTTTCATCCCTCTACAAACTACCCATGCAAAATTCAGCTTTCGCACCTCATTTGAGGTGAGAAAATATCAATTTTCGCCTAACAAATGTGAAAAATATATTTGTGTACCTGTTTTGGACGATTGTTTTTAGGCACTTTCGCTCGTACAACAGGTACACATACAACTTTACATGGAAAGGGATGAAATCCCAAAAAAATTCAAAAAATGCCCTCATTTTCGGCTCCGTCGCATGTAAAATATAATACACCACTCGGAGATGCTTGAGTACCTCTCCCTTGCAGTGTAAAGAACTATTGTTGTAGGTAGCAACAAACTTCACAGTAAATGTCGCACACGCACACTTTGTCAAAATTTCTTTTGTTCGAATATAAACATAATTGAAGTTGGTTTCGTGTTCTCACCTATTTTTCATAAGGGTGAGAAAATCTTCATAGACACCCGGTCCTCCTGGACCAAGGTTGTGTTGGATTCCATTCTTCAATGACCTACCAAGTAAAGCCTCCTTCCTTACTCTCCATGCTCTCTTCTCCCCGGAACCGCCTCACAGCATTACTTCGGGGAAAGGCTGTGCTTTCGCACCTACTCTCTCAGATCAACTGCCAGTCTTCTTTGATAGTTATTATTTTTGCAACTACATTATCCGCTACTTTGCACATCTCCGATATTATGTTTTCGGCATTTACCTCTGACCTACTAGCCGTCATCAGCTCACCTCGCTCTTGTTTGAAGCAGCGGCAGACAAATAGTGCGTGCTCCGCAGTCTCTTCTTCTCCCTCGCATGTCGTGCAGAAGGGTGAGTCAGTGAATCCGAACCTGTGCAGGTATTTTCTGAAGCACCCGTGGCCCGACAGAAACTTTTTCAGTTGGAAATTAACCTCGCCATATTTTCTCTGTACCCATACCCATGTCTTTATGTTTGGTATGAGTCTATAGGTCCACCTTCCCTTGTCCGTGGAGTCCCACTCCTACTGCAACTGTCTTAGCGATTCGGCTCTTAATTGCGTCCTAACTGTTTTGGTAGTTTGACCCTCCCCTCTCTTCTTTCTATGACATTCGCTGTCTTCCGTCAGCCTTATTTATATGGGCATCGTCCCGGCTATGACACATATAACTGCAAGGGATATCGTTTGGTATTCGCTTGGTACTCTAATGCTTGCCAGCCTTTGGGCTCTATTAGACCTCCTCCGATTCCTCTTCGTGTCTACCGCCTGTATCCACGCTGGTGCCCCGTAGCGCAATATCGATAGGGTGACGCTTACAAGGAGCCTCCTTTCGCTGTTGCGCGTTCCAAAGCCGTTTGGCGGTCGTCCAGCATAAGTCCAGTTTTCAGTTTTTGATATATTCTGGTAACGATTTATTTATTTATCGTATAGATTTAATACAATTCCAACAAGTTTTCTCACTTATCAAATCTCCAAGTCCAATTGTTCCATCCAGTCGATTGCGGTATCTGATATGTTTATGAAGTCAACGATGTCTCCGTCGTCGTAAAAACGGAGAGGGTACTCAAAAACGATGTAGTTGATAGTTTGTTTATCGTTGCCACAGTCGCATTTGGGTGAGTCGATTAGACCCCATTTGTAAAAGGAGTCGTTACATTTTCCATGATTCGTTCGTATTCTATTTAATTTGCACCATAGTTTTTGGCGAAGATCGAATCCTGGTGGGTTTTCACATTCATTGTCATTTTTTATTGGAAGCCACTGGATTGGTGCGTTGCGTCTCCAGTCTTCTAACGATTTGTCATTTACTGAAAAATTGTCTGTGTTTATTGATTGAGTGTTCATAAGCGGTGAATGTCTTGATTTAAGTCGTGAAGGGTATACTAAACCGAGTACGCTTGTTCTCAGAACGTCAGCCGATGTTCCCCATGACGTTGCTGTCAGTTTTCGAATCAGGTTATTTCTTGTTCGTAGTTTTGATGCTGTTTTTGTCAAGTGTTGATTGAAGGTCAATGATCGGTCTAAGTTGACACCAAGAAGTTTTGGACAATGATTGTGTCCTAATAATTTTCCATAGAAAGTTACTTTCAATTCAGCATTTGCCAATTTGTTATTTAAATGGAAGCAGCAACCTTCTGTTTTTTCAAGGTTCGGTGTGAGGCGCCATTTGTTCAGATATTGACCTATTTTTATCAAGTCTGATTTCAAAAGTTCTTCTGTGATCTTCATCAACTTGTGTTGTATTCCAAGTGTCCAGTTATCATTTTCTGGAAGCTGTTGGTGGTAGGTCGCTTATGTATAAGCTAAAAGGGAGCGGTGCCAAGACCGATCCTTGAGCCAAAACGTTTGACAGTTTGTGTTTTTCGCTGACTTTGTCTCCTATGTTTACCGTGAAGAGTCTATAGCTAAGTTATTGATAAGCCTGCTGGTTTTGCTACATGGTATTACTTTTAGTAGCTTATAAATCAGTCCATCTCTCCATACGGTATCATATGCAGCCGTGAGGTCTATCAGAACACATGAAGTTTTCAACAGTTTTTGGAAACCGTTTTCGATGTATGACGTCAGGGCCAGAACTCGATTTTCCGAGTTAAAAGATATTAGTTTTTATTTATAAATCGAACCATTTTTTACGTACTTCGACATCGAAGTTGTAGGAAAGTAATTCTTCTCACATAGTTGTTCTGGTTTAAACGATGGTAGTGCAGTAAAGTTGATTTCTATTATAATGCAAGCATGTTAGTAGTCAGTTAGATTCATTTTGTTTTATTTTTATTTTTCTCTTCTCTTCTCATGGAATTTATTTGTGGACAGCGACAGCCTAGACACGTACTTCACGTGTAAACACCCTTCGTCGTCCGCTTTGTTTTAAACGATAAGGTTTGCATAACCGAGTCGACTAATGTCAATAGTCGGCTCAGTTATGCAGAGATAGTTGGTTTAATGTATGTAACCTGCCAACAGCCGACTCAGTACCAACATTACCATATTTGCTTGCGTGTTGTATTCCCGAATTTTTCGAAAGTAGAATGTAACGATACTCAACGATTCGGTTGTTACATTCTGTGCTTTCAAAATCACAACAAAAAACCTTTAAAAGGGGGAATGTGACGCAAGTCTCTTTGTTTCTTCTTCAAAAACGACTGATATCAATTGGGGTGAAGCTTAAAGATTCGATAAGCGTCACAACTGCTGGACCCCCCAATGCCATATTTTTTCTGTTCTTTCAGATAGAACTCCCAAAAATTAGGCATGTAAGGGGCTGTCCCTAAATTACGTAGCACGATTTTCGGGCTTAGACCCCTGCCCCCCCCTCGGTGTCACTTTGCGTAACAATTTCTTGAACCCCCCCCCCCTTTGTTACGTAACAAAATTAAAAAATATTTTTAAAAAATACTTTCAAGTACATTCATGATGTCAAAAACGTCACTCAGATGAAAGTGCATAAACTAGAAAACGTTCTCACACAACGATTTGGAGAGCAACCGACGTGAAAATGATCTTTACCTTTTTGTTGAATGAGCTCTTGATATGAATTTTAGAGTTCAAAAGATAGTTTGAAATGCCATCATGGTCACCAGTTTGCAATTTGAGCTATTCCGATTGCAACTCTAAGATGATCTTTAGCATGAGAGATCGTTACAAAATTTAAAAAATTCAGTGAAAAATATAAATTTTCGTTAACATAACTTTGTTACGTAACATTGCCACAAATACCCCCCGTGTAACAAACCGTAACAATTTATCTGACCCCCCCCCTCCCCTTCGAGCATTACGTAATTTAGGGACAGCTCCTAATAATTTAACACTTGAAGCCAAATTTTTCAGTATGAAATCTGAAAGCGTACAAAAATTATGACGTTGGTGGGTCTAGCATTTGGGACGCTTTTTCCAAAAATTTACATTTAATGTAAAAGTCTTTCAAAAGATTTTTTGCGTATCGAATCTTTAAGCGTCACCCCAATTGATATCAGTCGTTTTAGAAGAAGAAACAAGGAGACTTGCGTCACATTCCCCTTTTTAAACAGTTTTTGTTGTGATATCAGTAGTTTTGGAATTAGATTTACTTCATCACTCCTTATTCATGAAATTTTTTTGGCGTCACGGCACCTCGCGCGGCTGCCGTAGCTGGTGGTGGCGGCCACCACTGACCGCCGCCACGATTTCACCATCACCGCCACCTCAGGACACATTCTAAAAATTTTGCTCATGTTTGACCCATACCTTGAATACACGCAGCCAAAAAAGTGGTTTTTCACGGTTTTTCATACAAATGGCCCTGGAACTAACTAACGAACTAAACGAACTAATTAACGAACGAACTAACTAACTAACGTAGAATATTTTCATTTACTTTGCGTTCTATGGAAGGAACATTTTGTACCGGAAATTGCAATTTTCAAAAAGTCATATCTCCGGAACCACTGGACCGATTTTGATGATCAAAAAGTCGATTTCAATCAAAATTTTACAAGGAATCTAATGAACTAGTTCTCAGGGCGGTAGCTGTATATATGGTTTTGAAGTCTACGAAAAAAAATTTCTCAATTATTTGATCGTATGGGGACTTGCAACACGGGCGCATCGCTACCGCCCGCGCGCCCATGATAATCTAACAAATGAATTTAGAAAAATGCCAAATGCTTTTCTATTCTTCGATAAGGCGCAATTTAAATCGAATGATAGACTTGCGTCACGGTTGCATCACTACCGCGCGCCCATGATATTCCAATATCGCGACTTCTCTAATATTGGGCCCAAACGTGCACACGGCCTAGTAGCAACATTTAAGAGTTTGTGTTGATGTTATTGCATTAATTTCCTCTACTATTTACTCCAATCGATTAATACAAATACCCATTCGCCTTATAAATATTGGATAATAAAAAAATTGTAGCGTAATGTGTTATGTCGTATGCAAGATATACTTGAGTTTTGTCTTGTCAGTCTGAGTTTTGTGAATGAATGAAACTGTCGCAATTTAATACAACGCCGTTTTTCGGTTTTCGTGTAAGAGAGTCAAGGGCATACTATTCGTGTTATTGAGCATAAAGTTTTGCTTTGAAGCTGAGAAAGTGACTGGCCGAAATTGTGTGTTAGAAATACGCGAATTAACTGTAAAAACACACCGCAAACATCAGTAAGTAGAGTTGTCGTATGTGTAGTTAGCTGTTGATCTAATAATACTAATCTTGTATGATTCGTTGATAACTTGTGTCATAACGTAACCAAGGCATTTTGATCATATACAAACAAGTGGTTGGAATCGGAACAGTAAATGAATATGTGTGAATCAGGAATAGCTTTAATAGTAATGGGACCATCTGCGTGTGGTAAGTCAGAGGTAGCAACGGCATTGGCGAAGCACTACGACTGTGTGTACATTGATGCTGACTCTCTACATCCCCAATCAAACATAGAAAAAATGAGCAACGGCATACCTTTAACTGATGATGATCGTTTTCCTTGGCTCAAAACTGTCAGACAACATCTTGTAGAAGCTTACCAGCAAAGTGTTGTTAATGACAGTGATAGTAATTTAACAAAAGTTCGCGTGGTTGTGGCTTGCTCGGCGTTGAAAAAAATCTACAGAGACATTTTACGTGGATCCTACGCTGGTTTGGAAGATGCACTTGGATTAAAATTGAAAACGAATTTTGTGTTCCTGAACTGTTCGGAAAGGGTATTGATCGAACGAATTGGAAGTCGTGAAGGTCATTTCATGAAGCCAAATATGCTGCAAAGTCAATTGAACGCTTTGCAGAAGCCGGACGTAGATGAAGGAGCTATAACTGTTAATGGAGATGAGAGCCTGTCAACTATAATAGCTGAAGTTGCTAAGTGTTTGACTGAATGGTACACCATTTAGATGCATCCAATGGAATTTAGGAAGGACAAACATCTTTAGTTTGTTGTTTGTGGATTTGGAATTTCAACCGTTGCATTCAAAATTGTAGTCCGCAAATAACCCACAAACCTCACCCGCATGATCCTTGCCTTTTTTCACCGCAGATTAAACTTTTATTAAAGAAATACATTGTTAACGATTTGTTTGTGAAAATAATTTAGTTTTCCGTTTCTCAGCCTGAATTTGCACTTAAAAATCTATCACTCCGTTTTGAAACTGCGCATGCGCATAGAGGGAATTTTGCTCTATGCACATGCGCAATTTCAAAACAGAGTGATATATTTTTAAGTGCAAACCACCAAGTATTCTTGTCTTAAAATTTTTCGAACTTTGAAAGCTCATGAAGAAACGTCTTTCGTGGGATATCTTGGCTTTACTTAGCGGAGGGCGTGACGCAGTCCCCACACCCCAAAAAAGAAGTCCACAAACTCGAAAAACGCCATACAAAAACCTTTGGGACAAGTCGTCATATATACGCGAACTTTTGAGTTTTTTCCCCTTGCCCTCCTCCCCCTCCAAAATATTTTTGAAAAAAACTACGTTGCAGCAGCTTTCCAACGATCCCAGACTCATCAAAATTGGTAGGAAATTGGCTTGGAAATTTTCGATCTCGATTGGTTCAGCCGATCTTCCTGAAATTTTCACTGAACGTCAGATTCGGCCCCAAATGAAAAATTTCATAGGCCGCTTTTCCGGGAAAAGTCGTGGAATGTGAAAAACTGGTCAATTTTGACGGTTTTTCAGGTAATGCTTGGAGTTTTCGCAGGCCCGTATCTAGGGGAGGGGGGCAAGGGGGGGGTCTTCAGAGCCCCCCTGGCGAAACTGAAATGTTGCGAATTCTGCGAAAAAATATAAATCTTGACGCCATGATCGGTTTCAATACTTGAAATTTTCGCCTGCGGCGCAATCATTCTTTTCTTTTCCAATCTCATTTCAGTGTTTCCATTTTGTTTTTGAAATAGATTTTCGGTTCTACATTGCAAGAAAAAACTTTTGTGAGCTAAACGAACCAAGAAAAAGATAATTTCAAGTGAAAATGCAAACGTCATGAATAATACTAAATTTTTCAAAACTTTTTTTTTTTTTTATTTATCCATAAAAACTTTAACATTAGAGGCTCTCGGCCTGTACATGTTTGGTACATTTTAATCAGAGTGAATATGTTTTCAACCGTACAAAGTTAATATTCTAGAATAAATCAATTGAAACAAAAGTTAACAAGTTCGAAACCGAAATCAATAAATCAATCAAACATTAATCAAAAATAAAAAAAAGAAGAAAAGGAAAAAGGAAGAATAGCTCCGTACAACGAGGTGACTTGTCTACCAACACAGTTTATAATCGCGCGACAAGTGGAATAGTTCAATTAAATAACTCTTCAGATTTCGTTTGAAGGTTATTATTCCAATAGCCTCCCGTATATGAGAAGGCAGACTGTTAAAAAAATTAAAACCGCGAATTTTAACCGATAATTGTCTAAAGCTAGAGCGGGCGAAGGAAGGGTGCAGCAAGTGTCTCCTCTCGTGAAGTGCTCATGTACATCAGAGTTAACTCGCACTTCAAATTCGTTCTTTAACAGAATGGTCTGAGAGAAAACTAGTGTCGCTGTTTGGCAGGCATTAAAATAATCAATCGGAAGAATGGAGTCTTTAAAACATTGCTTAACCGAGTCCCTGTAACGCAACCCCTCTATGTTGCGCAGAGCTTTTTTCTGTAGCAACAGAAGATCCTTCAGAACGCACTGTGGTGCACAATTCCACACCGAATTAAGATAAGTCAGATGAGAATGGATGTACGAGAAGTACAAGTTATACAAAACTCCTTTCGGTACGAAAAATCTAAGACGTTTCAAAACGCCGATCTAAATCATTCTGCATCATGCCTTGCAGCTCTACAACCGTTGCTGCTGCGTATTTGAATGCGGTGTCATCCGCATAAAGATAAAGAACCCCTTTAAATCTAACATCAAAAAGATCATAGAGAAAAATCACAAACAACAGCGCTGACAATGTCGATCCCTGAGGCACCCCACACACAACGTCTAAAGGTTGACTCTGAAAGTCAGCCACACAAACAAACTGCTTCCTGCCAAGCAAGTAGTAGTGCCGGTCAAACACAAAACACCTTCTATCGACGACCCTGTTTAACGAAAACCCTATACCAAAAATACGACTGTATTAATGTGAAATGCGCGAAATAAAGAGAATTTTCTCGAAATTTCATATAATTTTATCAATTCGGTGGGAGGGGCACCCCCCTGGCAGTCGACCCTGGCTACGGGCCTGAGTTTTCGAATTTTAGCTTCGGAATGACAATACAATTAGAGAGTTGGTTTCTTCGAAACGGTTATAGAGTTTGATCAAGAAAATTTTTTGGGATCTTCAGAAAATGGCTGCCAGCTGTCGAATCGGCGCCATCTTGGATTTTGTGAATACTGAAAAATGCTATTATCTTCTGAGTTAGAATACCTAAACAGTTGGTTTTTTCAGGAAAGTTATTGGTGCGAAAAATTTTTTTTCGAAAAATTTTTTTTTTTTTGAGACTTCCTTTTGAGAAAAATTTTTTTTGAAGAAAATTTTTTTCTGAGAAAATTTTTATAGGAGAAATTTTTTTTTGGAGATTTTTTTTTTCGGAGAAACGTTTTTTCAAAAACAGAAATTTTTTTCGTGAAATTTAATTATAACAACTGCAAACTTCCAAAACGACTGATATCGCATACAAAAACCTCTTCCGCTTCCAAAATTATTACCGCAAAAAGAAATTAAAGCCAATTTTTGTAGCGTAAAAACTGAAAGTACAGAAAAATTATTTAGTCGTTTGGCATTTGTGACGCAATTTGTTGAGCACAACATAATTTTGTTTCAAAAAAAGTGGTGGAAGGTTTTTTAAATAAAAGTTTAACCACCAGACCAGCTAAACCTTAACTCAAACAAATATTTGCGTATTATCAGCGGTAGCGTCACCTCAAACGATATCATTAATTTTGGAAGCGGACTTACGGACTGCGTCACATTTTACCTTTTAAGAGGTTTACGAGGCATGCGTACTGAACAAGAGTAAAATATCACTTTGGCGGATGGTCTTGCGAATTATTACCCATCATCCTGAGAGTTATCTCACGCTTCAAAATACAATTCATGGAATTAATTTTGCTTATAGAACTATGGGTGCAACTAAAGTGCTTTCAAAAACTGAATGTAGAATGGAAGAATTTGAGCGGTGGGAAGGCGCTCTGTACTAATATAAAAGGAGTAGATCACACAAAAATTGAAAAAACATTTTGTATAAGAGTGCGTATATGTTGTACACGGGGATAATACGATCGGTAACCCATACACTGTCGTTACCATGTAACCTGGGGAGCGAATTTGTTTTGTCTCATGTTAAGAGTGACATCGCGAAAGCTTCGACCAACTTGTATACATCGACTTTTTGATTTTGTTAAATGACGGCTCATTCAATTCTGGGGGGCACGTATTTTTCCTTTTTTGTTTTATTTGCAAAAATGTCGGGTTTTTGGAGGTCAAGGTGGTAGTCTACCAGAAGCTCCCGAAACAGCTTTTTTTGATGTAAGTCGATGAAGAAGTGAGCGAAAATATTGGTATTTGGTAGGATTGTAGTGCCAAGTGAGATAGTCATTTTGAATACCTTAAACCGTCGCTGCCTCCCCTCTGTGGGATCCGTTCACGAAGTTCTTCGAAAAGGGGTCTATGGGTTTACCACGACGTTTGTAAACACCCCAATTTCAACTTGGGAGTTAGTTACTTTTTGGTTTCCGGGTCTAAATAAGAGAAAAAAAAATTTTGTCCGTTCGTCCGTCACCGCTCTAACTTGAATAAAACTTGAAAAACTTGACCGATTAAAAGTCTTTTTTTTTCCTGAAAGGAAATCGAAATAGCTTTTATGGTTTGAAATCTGGGCACTGTCGGACCAAGGACCGCCGAGCTAGGGCCATTCAAGTGGTTTTTGGTCTTTTGTACATAACTCGAGTAAATCTTTTCCGATTTTCATAAACTTTTTTTTGTTCGAAAGTTTTAAGCATGGCCGACATTGGAAGAAAAATTTTTCTACTAGGGCCGAACATGCTTTTTCACGCAGGACAAAAAACGCCATATTTCCTCACCAAATTTTCATCCGAAAGGCACGTTTTAGGCTTATATTTGAACATCACTTTTAAGACCAGGACTGAAAACGACAGGTGGGAAGAAAAGTCTTTTCTTCCCACCTTTCACTGCTGACAGAAAAATGAAAACATTATATTCAAGGTAATATTTACAAAAACTGAATCACTGAACAATTTAAGTTATTTTGACTGAACAATTGTTTTTTTTTACTTCACAAACACTTTTTGTGCAAATACACACATATTGTGATCCTTTCTTTATGACATATTTTTGTTTATGTTTACAGGACCAAAACTAAATGATTAATGTGAAAAAATCAATCATACACTTGCTGTGATCGTGATATCAAATTTTCATGCAAAATTTGTCCAGTGTTTTTGTTCGGAATCTGGCGTTTTGCCCGTCTGCGCGAAAATCACTTGGAGCTAAAACGGTGCTGATTTAGACCTCGGGCTCCGCTGCGCTCGAACGTTTTTGTTCATGGAAGTGTGGATGACAGGTATCTCCTAAGTGCTCTAGGTCAGTTCTAGGATCGGCCCTTTTTCAAAATTTTTTACATTTTGAGATTTTTTTGGGATTTGAAGAGATTTTTGGCCGTTTCTTTGGACGGGTTTTTCAATATTGCCATTTCGGCAATTTCCAATCCAATTTAATGACGACGTAATTTCATACGCTTAAGAGTTAAGGAGACATTTAATAATTAGATACGTTCGAATCTTTTTGCAACATCTATTCTGTTTGCCACATCTATTTTGATTCTGATGTGTTCTGATTTCTGTCGATAGGTCGAACTTCGGAGGTTTCTCGTGTTTTACACGCTTTCCGTTCATTTTTAGCTTCATTTCTCGATTTGTTAGTCGGCATTGAAATCCTCAGTCGTCCCCGCTAACTAGAGCTTCGGTGTTATTGCTCCAATCTTTAAAAAGGGCAACCGTAAAGTTTGTAGCAGCTACACAGGGATTTGAGCGTGGTCGGAAAGGTGTTAGGGTTATAGTGGAAGAGGTTCTGGACGAGGCTCAGGGTGATTTCAGACCTCTGAGCCTTTGTCTCAGGCACGCTATAAAAAAGCTCTTTGAGAAGAATATTGGTCTGTACTTGTGCTTCATCGACTTAGAAAAGGCATTTGATCGGGTACCGAGGCAAAAACTGTTCGGGGTGCTTAGCGAATACGAGATTAGCGGAAGTTTTTTGTGTGCCATTAAAAGCATTCACTCAGGGAGCAAGGTTGCGGTAAGAATAGATGGTGAAATTAGTGAGGTTTTCGAGGTTAATGAGGGCGTTCGTCAGGGTTGTTGTCTCTCCCCTCTTTTGTTCATAAATTAATCAGTCAGACCAATTTGCAGAGGAATGTGAAAGTTGGGGAAGTAAAAATGAAAATCCTGGCCTATGCGGATGACTTAACTCCATTAGCAGATAGTACCAGTGATTTTTACTGCCTGAATGTAGCATTTGAGGAGTACGAGATGAGGATAAGTGTAAGCAAAACATGGGTTATGCATGTCGTCGGCCAATCTCGGAAAGACATAGTTTTTAGTTTAAATGGGGAACAGCTGGAACAGGGGTTCTGAGTTTAAATATTTAGGAAGCATTTTTTCAGAGGATTAAAATCGTGCGAGTGTATCAAGCTTGTGTGGGAATTTGAGGAAAAGAGGAAAATGGGAAGCGCAGTGGTCAGTCAGTTGAGGTCTCATGTGTTCAACAGAAAGGAATTAAGTAGCGGCACAAAGTTAGCTATTCACAAATCAATCTTCAGGCCAACGATTTTATATGGTATGAGGGTTCTTAGGAGGAAAGCAGTGGGATAATCATATCAGAAACGACGACATTAGGGAAACCCCAGGAGATACGTCCGTGGAAGAGGCGGCAAGGGTTAGTCGCCTGAGGTGATACGGGCACGTTCAAAGGATGGGTAATAGCAGGTTTCCAAAGAGGAGACTGAATGCCCAGGTTCCGGACGTCCGTCCTAGGGGTAGCCCAAGGAGAAGATTTATAGACTCAATTAAATCAGATTCAGAAGTTAGGGGACTTTAACGGCGAGAACGAACCATCTCCTTGTCAAGGGATGGGAGGGTTTAGAGGAGGGTGGTCCAAGATCACCCGGTTATGGCGTAAAGACCCCACGCCGAGAGGTATAAACGGCCTATAAACTGTCTATGACACTGTCTTTCCAACATTTGGTTTTAATTGCCATCTGAGGAAGTATAACGCCAGTCTTCATAGGTCCCTGCGGATTGCTTTTGCCAATGCCAATGACATAGTGGAATGCGGGGGAACGGCAATCACCTAAGCTAATTTTTTTCAGTGGTTATTTATGAAGAATTAATACAAATGTTTTTGGACCCGTACGAAGTACAAAGGTCCTATACATTTACTACAAACAATTTTATTGTAACATGGGGTAGATCGAGGTGGGAGTTGGGAGGATTCATCTATTCTGTCTGTCTGCCCGTCTACACTTTTTTTTCCAAACGGCAAAACCGATCAGCCTAAACTTTTTTTCCCTGAAAGGTTCATGCCTCCCATGATTCCAGTTCGAAGATGAGCAAAAATCCGGAGATATGGTCGAAGAAGTGGAGGTCGGACATGAAATTTTCGGCGAAAAATGGCTCAATCCTGGTATATGGCCATGGCCACTTCCATAATTGAGCAGGATGACCCAGATATCCAGAACTATGAGAGTTAGAAAGTTGGTTCCAAAGGCGAAGTGAAAGAGAATTAAATTTAAGCGAACACGTGTTCCTGGGTTTTGGGGAAATGTGGGACAATCCTGGTATATGGCCACTTCCATAATTGGGCAGGATGACCCGAATCTCCAGAACTATGAGAGATGGAAAGTTGGTTTCAAAAGCGAAGTTGTAGAGAATTAAATTTTAAAAAACACGTTTTTCTGGGCTTTAGGGAAAAACGACTTAGTCCTTGGATATAAGCTTTTCTAGATTTGGATGAACTGAGACGTACTTCGGTAGGGTCTTTGACATTACCTTGAGTAATTTCTATGCATCTTAGAAATTCTTACAGTTATAAAAGAACACAAAACGTTGGATTGTCTGCTTATTTGTATATTTAGATACGTTCGAGTCTTTTTGCCACATCTCTGATACGTACGGGTCTTTGATTATGTTTGGACCCGTACGAAGTACGAAGGACCTATACGTTTACTACAAACAATTTTAATGTAACATGGGGTAGATCGAGGTGGCAGTTGGGGGGATGCATTTATTATCGTCTAAATATGACGAATCAACAATACAAAAAATGTCCGTCCGTCCGTCTCTACTTTTTTCTCCAAACGGCTCAACCGATCACCCTAAACTTCTTTTTCCCCTGAAAGATACATGCCTCCCATGATTCAAGTTCGAAGATAAGCAAAACCGATCAAGTGGTTCCGGAGATATGGTCGAGAAAGTGAACAAAAACATGGTTTTTCGAGGGTCGGTGAAGCTTTTTCGCAAATATCTCAACAAGTATAGCACGGAAATTGCTCATGTTGTTGTCAAATGAAAGGATTTGATGTCAGCAAATTGGAAACAATTTTTTGTGGGAGTCGGGTAAGGGTCGGGGCACCGGGACCAATGGAATCGACGAAATTGAGTTTCTTGGCCATATGCGAAAACAGTTTTTCGTGTTTATTTCCTTAACTATGCAATATGGAGATTCACTGTCAAAGGCAAAGTTGTAGAGAATGGGATAAGACCACTTCTAGAATTGGGAGGGATGATCCATATCTCTAGAGCTATAAGAGGTACAAAGTTGCTTCCAAAAGCAAAGTTGTAGAGAATATAATTTTAGCGATTACGTGTCTCAGGGTTTTGGGTGAAAATGCCCCAATCCTGGGACATGATCACTTTTAGAATTGGGAGGGATGATCCATATCTCTAGAACTGTAAGAGGTAGAAAGTTGCTTCCAAAAGGAAAGTTGTAGAGAATAAAATTTTGGAGATCACGTGTCTCAGGGTTTTGAGAAAAAATGCTTCAATCCTGGGATATGACCATTTCTAGAATTGGGAGGGATGATCCATATCTCTAGAACTATAAGAGTTAGAAAGTTGCTTCCAAAGTTGTAGAGAATAAAATTTTAGCAAACAGGTGTATCAAGGTGTTGGGTAGAAATGCCACAGTCCTGGGATATGACCACTTCTAAAATTGGAAGGGATGATCCATATCTCTAGAACTATAAGAGGTACAAAATTGCTTCCAAAGGCAAAGCTGTAGAGCAGAGATCGGGCAAAGAGATATGGAACTTCAGCGAAAATGATACATAACACACGATTGCGGACTGGCACACGGTCATACCATGCTATAAAACGACCGAACCGGAACGATCAGCAGAATTTGAGATCAAAAACGCGAGCCCGAAAGTTGTATGACACGATATTGACAAAATTCAAAGGTTGTCTCATCATGGATGATGAAACTTATGTGAAAGTTGATGCCAAACAAATCCCAGGCCAGAAATTTTATGTAGCAGAGAAGCGTTTAGGTGTGGCCAACAAATATAAATTCGTCAATGTTGACAAGTACGGCAAGAAGCTACTGGTTTGGCAGGAGATTTGTGGATGTGGTCGTAAGAGCAAGTCTTTCGTTACATCGTCTACTTTGAAGTCAGATTCTTACATCACGGAATGTCTCCAAAAACGATTGCTCCCCTTTATCAAAGGGCATAAAGGCAAAGTAATGTTTTGGCCCGATCTGGCTTCTTGTCATTACTCCAACGCTACGTTGAATTGGTACAAGACCAACCATGTACAAATTATCCCGAAGGAGATGAATCCAGCGAACTGTCCCGAATTTCGTCCCATTGAGCAATTTTGGGCAATTGGCAAAAGAAATATGAAGAAGAGACGAGCAGCCATCAAGGACACCAATTCAATGAAATTTTATTGGGATAAGTCGGTCAGTCTAATCAAAGGAACGACTGTGCGCCGTATGATGAGTGGTATCAAAGGAAAGGTGCGGGATTTCATCCGTACTGGCGAGCTTGCTGTATGACTTTATGTGGAAGTACAAAGTAAATATATATGCTTTCGAAGGATGACAAAAGTTTTCATTGAAATGAATCCGGTTAATAGAAACATTCAATTTGAGTCGTCCGGATTTTTTCGTAATCATACTTTATGGAAGAGGCCATATACCAGTATTGGGCCATATTTCACCAAAACCCTGAAACACGTGTTCGCTTAAATTTAATTCTTTAAAACATTGCCTTTGGAACCAACTTTCTAACTCTCATAGTTCTGGAGACCTGGGTCATCCTGCCCAATTAAGGAAGAGGCCATTATGGAAGTGGTCATATACCAATATTTCCCCAAAACCCTCAAACACGTGTTCGCTTAAATTTAATTCTCCGTAACTTCGCCTTTGGAACCAGCTTTCTAACTCTCATAAATTTGGAGATCTGGGTCATCCTGCCCAATTATGGAAGTGGCTATATACCAGGATTGTACCACATTTCCCCAAACCCCAGAAGCACGTGTTAGCTTAAATTTAATTCTCTACAACTTTGCCTTGGACAGTAAATTTCCATATTGCATAGTTAAGAAATATAGACGAAAAACTGTTTTCGTATATGGCCAAGAATCTCAATTTCGTCCATTCCATTAGTTCCAGTTCCCAGATCCCTGTACCGATTCCCACAAAATTTCTGTCACAGTTTTGTGACATCAAATGCTTTCATTTGAAACCAAAATGAGGAATTTCCGTGCTATACTTGCTGAGATATTTGCGAAAAAGCTTCACCGACCTTCGAAAAACCATGTTTTTGGTCACTTCCTCGACCATATCTCCGGAACCACTTAATCGATTTTGCTCATCTTCGAACTTGAATCATGGGAGACATGTACCTTTCAGGGAAAAAAAAAAGGTTTAGGCTGATCGGTTGAGCCGTTTGGAAAAAAATGTGGAGACAGACAGACGGACGGACAGACAGACGGACAGACGGACATTTTTTTTATTGCTGATTCGTCATATTTAGACGATAATAGATGCATCCCCCCAACTCCCACCTCGACCTACCCCATGTTACAATAAAATTGTTTGTAGTAAACGTATAGGATCTTTGTACTTCGTACGGGTCCAAACATTCCCAAAATATTAAAAAGAATTCATTAACAACAATTTTCAGACAGTTAAAAGCCCAACAAAAAATAATTAGAGCCCCATTTAAATCAGGCTTCCGAACCGAACCGAACCCCTGAACCGCAGATAATTTGACAGAAAGAACCGAACCCAAAACCGAACCGTTTTTATATTTGAAAACCCTGAACCCGATCCCGAACCGTTTTTTTCATTTGCGAAAAGTCTGAACCCGAACCCGAACCGTTTTTTTCAATGGCGAAAACCCTGACCCAGAGACATAATATGGCGGCTGGGTTCCCCAGATATACTAAAAATCTGAGTGAAACAAAATGTCATATGGATAATTTTTTCTTTGTATTTTATATGGTGACGGACTTTTAGTCAATCTGAGGAATTCAGCCGCCACATCATGTATCTGCCTAAACCCGAACACGGACCGTTTTTCTAAAGGTTTATAGACCGGTCTTGAAACTCTACAAATTTTATACGACTATTATGAACACTTGCGTCACATTACATTTTGCAGTGCTATGTACTTCACTTTGTTCCACATAAAGCAGTTTGATGGGACTCCAAGAGTCAAATTCGGTCCGGGTGAAACAATTTTCACATACTGGAAATCCAGGAGCTACTGCAACCGCAATTGTTTCAGCTATCGGAAATAATATATGCTGTCCCTGCTACTCAAGTAACAGTAGAAAGGGCGTTTTCAACCCTTCGTATTTACTAAACGTAGAGGGCGAACAAAAGGTGGAATTTTAGAGAAACAACTAATAGTTTGTTTAAACAGAAAATTTCTTGATGGATGAGTTTCTTTTAATTCTCTTTCGTTTACATCTTCTTTGTAATATTTTTGTTTAATACTACTACTTTAATACTAAAAACTCAACTTAACTTAAGGGACATTTTAAAATTAAACTTTTGTATTGAGTCCAAAACCTTGTTTTTATTGCGGAGCCGAACCTGAACCTTAGTTATTATTTTGAACCCGAACCCGAACCGCTTTTTTTATTTTTGAAAACCCTGAACCCGAACCCGAACCGTTTTTTTGATTTGCGAAAACCCTGAACCCGAACCCGAACCGTTTTTTTAATTTTCAAAAACCATGAACCGTAACCCGAACCGCTTTTCCAAAGGTTCGGAAGCCTGATTTAAATTCACACATCAAATAACTAACCACCTTAAACCAATATTTAATAAACATAATATAAACATAGTCTTCACAAACAACAACAAATTAAAAAATATTCTTGGCAATCCAAAAGACAAATGCCACGACCACCAAAAAAGTGGAATCTACAAAATTTTATATGACTTTTGCCAGAAATTATATGTAGGTCAAAGCCGTCGTCAAATACTCGCAAGATACAAAGATCATTGCGCACACATAAAATTCAACCGACCCACAAAATCAGCAGTAGCAGATCACGCAATAAAAAATTTACACGTCAACATCACAGAAACAAACTTAAAAAACCTAAAATTAGTAAAAGCCACCCGATCAGTAAGACAACTGGATGCTTTAGAATCAATCGAAATTCATAAAAACAAACACAGACTCATGAACAACGAACATGGTCCAATATCGTCATCCCTTTTCAATTTCATAAAAATAAACCCACTCTAACCAACACTCGAAACATATGATAGGAAAGATAACGACAAATTGCATCAATAATATACTACAAATTTCTCTTTTCTTTTTTCCCACCTTATCAACACACATTAATTTCATTTCTTGTATTGTCCAGCAAAAAATAGCAAAAAAATTTAATTTACTTGTTCTACCTAATTTGTAAATATGTATTTGTAAATTACACGAAAACATACAAATTGAAGCAAAGCTAATTGTAAAAAAGTTTTAGTTACATAAAAGCTGATGATGGTTTAACAACCGAAATGCATCCTAAGCTAATAAAATTCTCTAGTAAGATCAAATAAATGGTGTTTTAGTAACTCAAATTATTTCAGTTTTTAAGATCTTACGGTAAATCACACAAAAAATCAAAAACATTTTAAATCTTCGAAAGATTTTAAAAATGCCAAGAAAAAAGATGAAGCTTGGGTAAAAATTGCAAACCAAAGCAGAATCACCGATAAATTTATTTGTAAATCAATGATGCCAATTAGATCTTAAATGAGATTCTCAAACTTTCAGTCGATGCTGCGAAGAAGCGATATTTCTCATTGCGTCAAAAGTACTGCCGTGAGAAACGAAATATAGAAATCAGAAGACGCAATAAATATCCTCCAGGAAAGCTCTGGACCTACTTCGAAAGACTTCACTTCCTTGATTCGTTCATCCAGCCTAGATCGTAAGCGAATAATAATATTCTTTCATATTCGTTCTGCAACTTCCAAATTTCAAAAATTCCCAATCGTACTTTTTTATGACAACGTTTTCAATAACGGATCGATTAAATAAGCAAATAGTCTCCATATGGAACTAATAATGTGTACATCGGTTCAATTCACATTTTGTTTGCTTCTTTTCTGTTTCATCACTAAAACTTTAGATAGATATGAACACAAAAACTACGCATTCTACATTGCTTTTTTTCTGTGTTTCGTTTAGTAAAGAGACTTCAATTTAAAATCGTGTGAGAAGATGTTCCTTTTACTTTGCATACATTTTTCGGTTCTTGTCGTATTTATGTCACACGAGCTTTCACCACCCCTCTCAAACAAGCGTTCCACATGTTCCCGTCGCATGTACGTACTAGTAAATACCCCCGCCCCTAGGGGCTACGCAGGCTTTATCATTTTCGCTTTAACATTAAAGGGTAGGTTACGTAGTCGAAACCCCCGCCCCTAGGGGCTACGCAGGCTTTATCATTTTCGCGTGTTGTCTATTCAGATAGCCATATTTTTTTTCGTTTTAAACAATGATGCGTAATGTTTCAACTTCCCCCGTACTCCACTTCCTCCGTGGAATGTATGCAACGTTCCCCGTATTCCACTTCCCCCGTATTCCACTTCCCCCGTATCCCACGTTCACCGTATGCAAAGTCCACCGTATTCAACTTTACCCGTATTCCAAGTTCCCCGTATTCCAAGTTCCCCGAATT
>CM055404.1:105959938-105978791 GCA_029228625.1 Pseudolycoriella hygida | reverse complement strand
GTAATAGTATATTACAGAGGAACACTGTTATGTAATATTACTCATAAACAGTGTTCCTCTGTACTATGTTTTAACGTGTAACCCACAAGGTAAGTTGAAATCTACAAAACATCTTATTTCATAAAAATCAATTCAAGTTTCAAATTTTGTTATGTTCACTCTACGAACGAATCAAAGTTGCCGCGTGCCAATTCATTCATGTTTCTATGAAATGACTTTAGTTGTCGGTTAAATTTTTATTTAGTATCGAGATTTAATTCGAGTTTTTCATCTTTATTGAGAACTTATAGGCGGCTTTAGGGAACAAATGTTTTGCCGAAAATTGAGCAATGTCATAGGAAGGACATTCGTTTCCGTAAAATCCCACAAATTTAAGAAATTGGAGAATCACATACTTTTACTATATCAAAACAAACACATCGCATAAGAATTACCGACTACTCTGACTACACGTACGTTATGAGCCATTTACCTATCGCATCTCACACCGGTTATTTCAACTTACCGAGTAGGTACACGTTAAAAAAGTTTTAGTTACATAAAAGCTGATGATGGTTTAACAACCGAAATGCATCCTAAGCTAATAAAATTCCCTAGTAAGATCAAATAAATGGTGTTTTAGTAACTCAAATTATTTCAATTTTTAAGATCTTACGGTAAATCACACAAAAAATCAAAAACATTTTGCTAAAATAATTAGGGAAATTATGTGCTAATATGGTGAGCTTCCCCTTGAAATATCGAAGCAAAAATTTGATCCGACAGTTTTACAACGAATGTAATAACGAAAGAATCGTTGATTATCAACAGGTTACATGATGCACTAACATAAAAAATGTTGAAAATTTCTTTAAAAAAATCGCCAAGTACGAAATATTGCCCTGGTCAGTATCCCCGCTGATCGGTATTCCCCCTCATTCCCCTACTATAAATTTAGACTGGCAACCTTTGACAAAAAATTAACATAAATTAAAGCAAAAGTGAAATGCAAAATGTGTTGGTAAATGACGTAAAATGTACGTGGATTACGTATTTTCAGCAGAACAATAAGCGTGAATTGTGCATGTGCGGGTAAGTGATATGTATGCTACACACAAATTACGTATTTTCGTTTTTGCTTCAGCTGATAATTGCGTTACATTAACCCAGTCATACATTATTATGTCACAAGATATTCAAAAGACGCGCCAAAGTCAACACATTCTTTACGTCTGGGACACTGCGATGTGTGCCATACTGCCATCGTCCATTTTGCAAATTTTACCATAAAAAAACGAACAACCTCCAACATCTATGGCGGACGAATCGTCTTGTTTGACTTACGAAAAAATTGAAATTTTCTCCGCAATCTTATAGAAAAAGTATACTCACATTAGAACGTCCGGATCGGTAAAAAGTTTTACGTTTTTTTTCTTCAAAATTCATTTCTGTTGCACTTGAAAAAGTTGCTTTTGTTATGGACAAATTTTTCTCGTTAACAATTTTTATGTAAAATCAAATGTTGAAAAAGTATATTCGGTCAACGGCAACGAAGACTTGTGATCTGCGTTATTTATTATCATTGTAAAAAATTTAGTGAAAAAATTTCGATTTATTTGTGAGTTTTCGCTATCCACCGAACGAATTGATCTGTCAATATGAGCTGATGGATTTCATTTTGCAGGTTAAAACCTCTGGTTAACTTTGTAGATAGCGAACTAAGAAAGCGTTTGCCCAGCAACAATGGATAGCCCCTGCGAATCGGAAAGTTCACTGGACAGTACCACAACAAATATGCTTCCTCCATCTCCTGTCTCCAGAGAACATCTGCAAAAACGAATTGAAAGCTTGACGCAACAGAACAGGTGAGAGAACTGAGAAATCAGAACCCGTTTTTTTACAATAAACGTTTTTGTGTCGGTTTCATGCCAACAGGGTGCTTAAAGTCGAGTTGGAAACGTACAAAATACGTGTGAAGGTGTTGCAGGAGGAAAATCGTACGTTGCGTCAAGCATCCGTTACAATTGTATGAGTAAAATTAGCGATTGTGTGTGGAAAGAAATTAATTAATTTTCATTGTCTCTTTCAATAGCAAGCGAAGGCTGAACAGGAGGAAGAATTTATATCAAATACATTGTTGAAGAAAATCCAAGCATTGAAGAAGGAGAAAGAAACATTGGCGCATCACTACGAGAGAGAAGAGGAATGTCTAACGAATGACTTGTCCCGAAAATTGGATCAGTTACGTCAAGAGAAGTGTAAGTTGGAGCAGACACTGGAACAGGAGCAAGAATGTTTGGTAAATAAATTGATGCGAAAAATTGAGAAACTTGAAGCCGAAACACTGGCCAAGCAAACCAATTTGGAGCAATTACGACGCGAAATGGTTGAATTGGAGAATACACTGGAGCAGGAGCAAGAGGCATTGGTGAATAAGTTGTGGAAACGTATGGACAAGTTAGAAACAGAAAAACGTTCATTACAAATTAAATTAGATCAACCGCTAGATCAACCGACTAGCGTTAAAGATATAAGCAAAGAAAGCGGTGATACGGCTTCGAATTTAAGTGCACACATTAAGACTCTTCGATCAGAAGTGTCGAGACTTCGTAGTAATTTAGTTGCGGCTCAAAAAGAAACGAATGATAAAATGCAACAATATGCTCAAGAGGAGAAGTGCATCCGTGAGGAGAACTTACGCTTGCAGCGAAAATTACAATTGGAAGTTGAAAGACGTGCAGCTCTCTGTCGTCATTTGTCCGAATCGGAATCGTCCTTGGAAATGGAAGAGGAGCGATTTTACAATGAAAATGTTTTGGGTCAACGTCAACGTACGATTAGCAGTCCAGTGCCACATAGTCCATCTAGCAGTCGACCATTGAGCCCAGGTGGTAGTATGGGAAGCGGCACACATTCAAATCGCTGTTTTTCATGTGGTCAAATTGTGGTAAGTTGTATGGAATTGTAAACATCACTCCCAGACGTTTCATTTCATAATTACCTCACCAAAACCTCAACATGATGATTTTGTACATAAAAATTATAAAGAGAACTGGAGGCAACAACACTGACGGACACCTTCATTAGCCTTAAAAGTACTGCCCATTTCGTCATGTATTCTGATTTTGATGATAAGTTTGTCGTATGGGTGTAACGTCTTTTCTGGTTTTGTAGGGTCGTAGGACTAGTGAACGCTTCATCAAGCCAGCAATACCGACACCGATTGGATTGAACACATCGGCACCAAATATATTAGCTAGCGGTAGTAGCAGCAGCGGGTCATCAGCGCTAAACAGTAGTTTCTCATCAACGTCCCCTTTTCAATTGCCTAGTAATAGTTGCATTTCATTTACTGGCAGTAGTGCATTCGCTCCAGCTAGTCCAATGGATACATCCGTTTGTAAGGAATAATTGTTTTTTTCATTGACAAACTAAATATTCAATCAGAAAAATCTAACAAATTTATTTAATTGTATGGGGACTGTTCATTCATTGCATCATTTTGCAAACAAGAAAAAAATATCAAATTTGTTTATAAACTAGTCATTGTTATCTATGCCTTTGAAATGAAAAAAAGAAAAATTTAAATCTTCAACTTTATGCTTATCGTTCGAATTCCCATGTTTATTAATGAACAGTCCGTTTTTCATCAAAATATTATAGAAACTTTAAAATTTACAAGATAGAGAAATCATTCATTCAATTGAGAGAAAAGAACTTTTTATCGTCGAGGTCATTGGACGTCCGAGACGTTTTGTGATCACATTTTCCTAAAACTATCCGTTCGGAAGTGAAGAGAAAATTAAAGATTTATATTTATCTATCGAAGAACTTTTTGAGCAAAATATTGTTTATTGTTTATACTTTAACTGCTGTATCATTTTAGTGTTGCGTTTAAGTGTATTGCATCCTTAAGTTTTTCCTTCTATTATTATTAGTGCTGTATGATTTTTCAACGAGAAAGCTCAGTTCTATTCAATTATGTTAAAACATTTGTTAAGTAGTTCATAGCATGTTGAAAATCTTGACATAATGCAGGCAATTATCTAACATCCAAAAATTTTGTCGTTATTCACGGATTTTCGTCAACTTTTCATTCGTCTAACTACAGATGTGCACAGTGCTATTTGTAATATCACAGTGTTCTCTATTTCTATGATTCTCCGACTTCTCTCATTTCGCCATTTGAAATAACATTACGAAATGAGAGAAGTCGAATAAATATAGAAATACAGTACACGGTGGTATTCCAAATAGCGGATCATTCTTATTATGCACAGCTGTATTGCACACTTTGGGATGACCAGCAGTGGCAGCCTGGCCCTATGGGCGCTTGAGCGGCGCCCGCAGGGTTTTTTGCCCGACTCGGGTGTTAGCTCGGCCGGGGCTTTTGGATTCTTTTGTATATGCAAAGATTATCTAACGGGGTGCAACTTGAAATTTGGACTGGAAAGAGAAGCCACCACACAGGAACTGTTTACGATTTTTCAAATTTTTTTTTTTTTTTTTGACTTTGTCATTACATTAGGATTAAATCTTATTTAATGGTTTTCGACATATGGACCATGGTCAGCCACAGCTCGTAGTTTCGTTCGTATCTGCGAACATGCCCGTTGGACACCGCTGGTGTCCATTTCTTTGAGGCATTTCTTGATCCTTGTCTTCAATTGCTTGACGGATTCGGCTTTCCATCCTTTTTTATATACCAGGGAACTTAATTCACCGAAAAAATCTTCGATCGGGCGGCATTGTGGCAGATTTGTTGGGTTGTGTTCTTTCGGGACGAAATTTATATTTTTGTGCTTCAAGAACTCGATGGACTTTTTGGCGTAATGGGACGATGCCTTATCCGGCCAGAACACATAATCGTCATCGGTGTGGTGTTTTTGGATGAACGGAACCAAAATCTTTGCCAAACACTCATTCTAATAGACTTCCTGGTTTATCGCGAGGCCACTTGGCTTGAAATACGGTTCGGAAACTCCTTGGTTGGAAACTGCTATGTACAGCATCACTTTCGGCTCAAATTTCTTTTTAAACTTAAATTTGATATTTGCAGGAGCTGTCTTTAGGTCCTTGGTATAGTAGACATAATTTCCAGGCACCTGGGGCTTGCTGAGTGGGAAATAACTTTCATCGTCCAAAATGAAATTTTTTCCAGCGTAATTTCTAACCATCCAACGGTTGGTTTTCATTGGTTTTCACCTTAAGAATTTCGGCTTCCGTATAGGCTGGATATCTTTGCTTCTTTCTGGCATAAATGCCAATGGTGTGCAGCGATTTTGAGATGTGCTGACGAGTACAATCAAAAATTTCAGCAGCTTGGTTCTGGCTGATACCATCTTTGTTGTGGAAAAGGCGCTCCAAGCGTTTAAGGCCTTTTTTGGTCATTATTGCTGCTTTTTTGCCAGACCCCGACTTCCGAATCACTTGCTGAGATTTTAAAATGTTATAAACAGTACTTTTAGGAACATCTTCCAGGACGAAATGGTCCACAGTAAACTTTTTTCCAGCATCATGAAATTTTTCGTAGAAATTTACAATGCGTTCACGTAACGCTTCTTGTTTGCTTGACATTTTGAACAAAACTAAAAATTTTATTGTTGCGTTTGCATTTATTCCTAACAAAAGGCATTGTCTAAAGCCTTTCTTTGTTTTCGGCATCATTTTTCGATGAATTTTGGCCGAAGTATCGACGTTTAAAGTCAGTCCAAGTTTCAAGTTGCACCCCGTAATTTCAAAAACATAGCCAAGGCGATGCGATAAGCAAAGAGACCTGTGAGTGTCAGAACAACTGTTACAAACTCTATCTGCATATTAAAACAAACGCTAAACTTCTATAGAGTATCGAGGAATGCTTTGCAATTTTATTGAATTGAAGTCTTAGATTACATTGGAAATCGTCAAAATGGCAACTTGAAAAGCCCTGTGATGCACCGTTCAGGGCACTAAGGATTGGCCTTAGACCCATACTTCCATGGATGAATCTGTTCCCCGCACGTCTCTCTAAAACATAGCAAGAAACTTTTTTTTTGAACTTTGACTGACCTTAGGACCGATCAAGGGCCCAAGCCCAAGCCACCGGCCTTCAAAAAGTCACGATTTCGACTACTTTTTCGATCCTTACTTCGAAAGTTCTTGACTGATTTCACTTATTATGATCACAACACTCCTTTTGGGACTACCTTTCGATTGCGGCGCTCAAAAATACCTCAATTCAGTTTAAAAACTACCGAAAAGCCCAAAAATTGCCGCCTATGGCGTTATAAGATATCAATCAATTATTGAAATTCTTACATAAAGGATCCCTACAATCAAAAAATTGGGTCTGCTGCAATTAGGCGTTCTTCGACTTACCTAAAGGACAAGTGAAGGCAGTCCAAAATTTTGGCCTGCGGCGCTTTACATGACAACCTTATCTGAACACTACAATTAAAAAAAATTACCTGCGGCGCTAAACTCAAACAAAAGTTGCCGGCTTTTGACTTCATCGAATTCGATTTGTTTATCAAAAAGCGCCAAAATATCCGCCCGAAGATATGGGCTTTTTCAGATTTCGCCCGCAGGGCCTTTTGGTAGCGAGGCCGGCACTGATGACCAGTTGCACTGTTACCTCATCTTCCGGTAATGGGAGAGGGCGGTGACATGACTTTAGGGTTAGGACCGCCCTAAGGGTTATTAGCGCCCTCTAGGTGTTAATAACACTCTAAATTTTCAAAATTGTACTGAATTTTGGTTCAGGGGGCTAAAAACACTCAGAAAACCCAGATGGCGGTAAAAACACCCAGGGGGCGTTAATAACACAGCCAGAAGGCGTTTGTAACACATTCAAAGTACGTTAATAACACACAGAAGATCTGTTAGATTCAGTAGAAGCAGAGTCTAAGGTAAGCAAATTCCACTGGGGGGCACTTTCACAGAAAGGGCGTAATTTTCAAGACCAAAAGGCGTGAATTTGTTGAAACATAAGACACTCTTCACTTCATACTCTTGTTTCGCTTCTTTTAACAGAATCGCATTCTTTATACAAGTCTAAATTAGCAGGGTGGAATCGCCTCTCCTTCTTTGTATAAAATGTGGAAACAGCTGGCCGCGAGTCAATTTCCGAAATTTTCCATTATAGAAAAAATCGAGCGAAATTTCCCGGTGAATATTTAAAAATTGTCACACTCCTTATATGTCGGAATATGGGATTAATGCATAATACTCATGAAACATGATACGTGATGAAACGTCTGCCAGCCATTTCCTGTTTGCAAGCAAAACTACTTCCTTGTGATTTTTTTCCTGGTTTCAAGTGGATTTCCCGGTGTTCGACTTTTCGGCCGAAAAACTTTCCGGTATCGTAGATACTACACCCAACAAAAGAAGCTGTTCCGATACAATTAATAAACCATTGTCATAGGTGTGGGAACTAGCGATAGAGTGTCGCCAAACTAAATCATCGGTGATTCGTTGTTGAATCACCGATGATTCACTGTGTAATCACCGATGATTCACAGTGGAATCACCGATGATTCACAGTGGAATCACCGATGATCCACAGTGGAATCATCGATGATTAACCATGGAATCACCAATGATTCACAATGGAATCACCGATGATTCACAATGGAATCACCGATGATTCACGGTGGAATCACCGATGATTCAAAGTGGAATCGTCGATGATTCACCATGGAATCACCGTGGAATAACCGATGATTCACTGTGGAATCATCAATGATTCACGGTGGAATCACCGATGATTCAAAGTGGAATCGTCGATGATTCACCGATCGCTCATCAATGAATCACCGTGCATTTACCGGTGAACCATCGGTGATTCCTCTGTGAATCATAGGTGATCACACGGTGAATTATCGGGCACAGACGGACGGACAGGAAGGAGGAAAGCATAAAGTAGCTATCGCTACTTAATAATTGTCACGGTACAGTTTTCAGGTTACTTGTACTACGATGTAGTGACGATCACTCTCCACATTCATAGGTTTTTTTATGCAATTTTTATATTCTTCATCGATATCTGAGTACAATTTGTAAAAAGTGGCTGGAGAGTACGAGAAGGGAGTTAGAAACCCTCAGTGGGCGTCCGGTGCACTTTTCCTCCTCCAATATATGTTATTTTAGGCTCTGAGTAGAAGGGTAAATTTTGTTAACTCACATTTTCGAAAAAGAAGATGTCAGTTTCTGAAAAGATAAAATTTAGTTGACCTGCCGAATCAAATATAATTTTTGCAATTGTGTGACGTAAAACAAACATTCTCGCCTGTTTTGGGTGTCGTATGAAGTAGTTTTTTTTCACGATCTTATGGATATGGAAGCAGAGATGAGTCGGTTATCCGAAAAACCGAAACCGAAATTACCGGACCGAAAAATCCAATTTTCACAAAAAACGACATAAAATAATTTAGGTTATTGGACCCGTACGGTGTACGAAAGTCCTATACGTTTACTACAAACAATTTTAATGTAGATCGAGTTGGCGGTTGGGAGGATGCATTTGCTATCGTCTAAATATGACGAATCAACAATAAAAAAATGTCCGTTCGTCCGTCCGTCTCCACTTTTTTTCCAAACGGCTCAACCGATACCCTGAAAAGTACATGCCTCCAATGATTCAAGTTCGAAGATGAGCAAATTCGATCAAGTGGTTCCAGAGATATGGTCAAAGAAGTGACCAAAAACATGGTTTTTCGAGGGTCGGTGAAGCTTTTTCGTAAATATCTCAGCAAGCATAGCACGGAAATTGCTCATGTTGATGTCAAATGAAAGGATTTGATGTCAGAAAATTGGGAAAAAAATTTTGTGGGAATCGAGTCAGGGGTGGGGGCACCGGGACCAATGGAATCGACGAAATTGAGTTTCTTGGCCAGATACGAAAACAGTTTTTCGTGTTTATTTCCTTAACTGTGCAGTACGGAAATTCACTGTCAAAAACAAAGTTGTAGAGAATGAAATTTTAGGGTACACGTGTTTCAGGGTTTTGGGTAAAAAGACCACAATCCTGGGATATGATCACTTCTATAATTGGGAGGTATGATCCATATCTCTAGAACTATGAGAGGTAGAAAGTTGCTTCCAAAAACAAAGTGTAGAGAATAAAATTTTCGCGAACGCGTGTCTCGGGATTTAAGGTAGCCCACAGTGCCCGGTAATCGCTCCCACTACTATTCTTATGCGACTCCGGTCCATGTTCAGCAGTGCATTTGTCCACTTGCAGTCGGGCATTGGTAACAACTGCCTTGTGTGCCTTGCCCCACCATATTCACGCCAACGCTTTATTCCCTCTGAACGCACCCATTCCTTTACAGCCTTGTCACATTCTGACTGTGGTATAGGAATGAACGGTTCGGGTCCACATTGAGCAGATGTAGCACCCAGCTTTGCCAGTTCATCCGCTCTCTCACTTTCATCTATTCCAGAGTGCCCCGGCACCCAAGCAACCGTCACCCGATTACTCTGGCCCAACTGGTTCAGTGTGCTTTTGAACTCCTTCATTAATTTGGATGTGGTTACAGGCGACATTATCGCTCTGATCATTTCTTCGCTATCGGAAAGGATTGTGACTCTTTCGCATACCGTTTCCGGTCCCAATGCACTTCGCAATCCTTCCATCGCTTCGAACGTTTCTGCCTGAAGTATACTGGCGAAATTTCCTATGTGGAAGCTCTCTTCTGTCATAGGTTCCAGGGATAATACCCCAGCCCCCACTCCATTAGAGTTTTTTATCCATCAGTGAAGCAAATGAGTCCATCCGTGGACAGACTATCTGGCCAACCTCTCAGCCATTCTAGTCTATCCGGTATGACAGCCTCGTAGTGCTTCACAAAGGTAATTTCCGGTTTTATCCGGTCCCTGGGCATGTTAAAAATAGGATTGGCTATTGCCCCCCTGATTTTTCCATGACTCGTGTTAAAGTTCTTCATCCAAAGATCATTAAGTAAGAGTCTGTCCGCAGTTGTGAATGCTCTCGCCTTGATGATCGTTTGGATGGGTGCAATATTCAGCAGCGCTTCCATGGCTATCGTTGCTGTTGTTTTCATAGCTCCGGTCATGCAGATGCATACCAGTCTTTGAATTTCGCTCAACTCCTTCCTCGCGATCTCTACTTCGAGCCTAGGCCACCAAACGACACAGCCGTGGGTGATCATAGGTCTCACTACTACTTCATAAATCCACAGTATGGCCTTGGATGGAAGGCCCCAATTTTTACCAAAGACACTTCTACATATCCAGAACGCTGTCAGAGCTTTACTAGCTCTGTCTCTCACATGCTCGGTCCAGTATAGTTTGCTGTCGAGCGTTACTCCCAAGTACTTCACTTTGTTTCCAGGATTGATGGTTTCTCCAAACATCCTGAATTTCCCAATAAGTTCATGACCCTTTCGCCTTCCGCTGAAGAGAACTATATCAGTTTTATCTGGGTTTACTTTACGGCCTTTTAATCTGCACCAATCTTCTACTACTTTCATTGAATATCTGATGCTGTCCCCAAGGGTACTTTCAAACTTCCCTCTTATTAAGATCGTTAGGTCGTCCGAATACCCTTGAGCGTAGATACCTTTGCCGTTAAGCTCTCTAATGAGAGAGTCTACCACCACACACCACAGTAGTGGTGAGAGTATTCCACCTTGCGGGCACCCTTTTGCTGCCCAGAATTTCACTTGGTGACCGCATATCGTAGCTTCCACTTCTCTGCTGCTAAGCATGCTACTGATCCACCTAATCACAATCTGATTCACTCCCCGCTCTTCCAGCGCCTGGCGAATGACCCCGAAATTGGTGTTATCGAATGCACCTTGGATGATAAAACAGCCAAGCGCGACCTCACCAATCCCAAATGATCTTTCCACCCTGGCTACTAGATTATGCAGTACCGAATTCGTAGATTTACCTACCTGATGCGCATGTTGGTTCACATGCAGCGGGTATCTCGGCAGGATTTCGTCCCTGATATAAAAGTCTACAAGTCAACTCCATATTAAAACAAACGCTAAACTTCCATAAAGTATCGAGGAATGCTTTGCAATTTTATTGAATTGAAGTCTTAGATCACATTGGAAATCGTCAAAATGGCAACTTGGAAAGCCCTGTGACGCACCGTTCAAGGCACTGTAATGCACTTCCCAGCTGGTTCGACACCAGAAAGAACACACAGTTCCGTTCACAAATGAACGGCAGTTATGAATGACAATTCAACTCAAAATATGTTCAACAAATTCCTTATAATCTCAGGAGATCCAACTCATACCTGTGATACACTCTGTAATGAACTCTCCTCCGCAGATAATATGACAAATCGACACCAACTCCTCTTCTAATGCTTAACCAATCAATGCTTGCTTCGACTGTGGGATACTGATTGCGTGATCCAAACGAATAATGTTCACCAGAGTAACGAACAAATTCTCTAATTTATTTCGGCAAAGCAATCGGCGCTAGTGGTCCGATGGTACTCCAATGCACAAAAAAATATACTGTTCATGTTGGATCCTTATTGGATCTATTTAAATTTTATTGTGAACAATTCAACTTATAATCTTAATATATAAATTCCTCGTGTACTTGATCTGGTACGGTTGTACAAGAAGTGATCTGGTGCAACCGTCCAACTCGAATCCTCTCAGAGAGTTAATGAACCTCTATTTATAGAGATGATTTCGTTTGAAAATACGCGCGAAATTGTCTCTTTACATGATACTCGAAAAAGGGTGGAGCATATATTTCGATTTAGTACATTAAATTAACGCTCGTGTGATGCATTACCGATGAGGTGTGAGTCGAATTCTTTTAATTATTTTAGAATTTGTTGCTCGTAAAGCTTTAATATAATTTTGTGATGTGTGTGTCGGTTATCTATTTATCGAACCAGTGGAATTTGAGTGGAGTATTCCACGACAATAATGAGATCAAAATGGTCTCATTATAGCACTAAGGATTGGCCTTAGACCCATACTTCCATGGATAACACAAAGTAATTGCATATCAACGTGCGTACCTGACCGAAGCCTTAACCGCACGGCCCTCATGGGCGCGGAATTGGGATACGCCCAATTAGCGCGAGTCGCCGAAGTGACTCTATCTATTGCGGCAGGTTTGCGTAGCCCGCCGCGACCTAGATGAGGCCCGAATTACTATCATGTCTCTACTGAATTCTCGCCAACCTGGTTGCCCAGGAAGGACTAGGGGTTCAGTCACCCATATTAAAGCGCAAGCTCACTATCTTCCACAGCCCCCGCGTTGCAGCGCCACCTCAACAAAGTGCTGGGGCCGGATGCGGCCATATCGTATGACACACTACACCCGGGGGCTCCCCAGCCCAGCGGTACCGAATTTACCATCTTTGGGGGCTTTCGCGGTAAGGCTCTTAACCAGACCACTTCGGTAGGGGTGTACGCAACCACCCCAGGCACCGCTGGGTCAACTCAGGAAACCATGGTGGCGTCACTCACCAGTGGACACTTCCATGGATGAATCTGTTCCCCGCACCTCTCTCTAAAACATAGCAAAACATTTTTTTTTTCGAACTTTGGCCAACCTTAGAACCGACCGAAGTCACGTTTTCGACTACTTTTTCGATCCTTACTTCGAAAGTTCTTGACTGATTTCACTTATTATGATCACAACACTACCTTTTGGGGAAAACATACTTTTGGAAATCGGTCAAGATTGACTCGAGTTATCGTGTCGACAGACAGACGGACGAAAAAATTTTTTAATGCAGATTCGAGGAATGGTAAGTTCCTTGGGCCCGGGCGAAAAAAGGCGTCCGGGCTGTCATTTTGGGCTGTGGAATAAGAAAAACGAATCCAAATTTCCGAAATTTTCGCCTACGACGCTCAAAAATACTTCAATTTAGTTTAAAAACTACCGAAAAGCCCAAAAATTGTCGCCTATGGCGTTATAAGATATCAATCAATTATTGAAATTCTTACATAAAGGATCCCTACAATCAAAAAATTGGGTCTGCTGCAATTAGGCGTTCTTTGATTTACCTAAAGGACAAGTGAAGTCAGTCCAAAATTTTGGCCTGCGGCGCTTTACATGACAACCTTATCTGAACACTACAATTAAAAAAAATTACCTGCGGCGCTAAACTCAAACAAAAGTTGCCGGCTTTTGACTTCATCGAATTCGATTTGTTTATCAAAAAGCGCCAAAATATCCGCCCGAAGATATGGGCTTTTTCAGATTTCGCCCGCAGGGCCTTTTGGTAGCGAGGCCGGCACTGATGACCAGTTGCACTGTTACCTCATCTTCCGGTAATGGGAGAGGGCGGTGACATGACTTTAGGGTTAGGACCGCCCTAAGGGTTATTAGCGCCCTCTAGGTGTTAATAACACTCTAAATTTTCAAAATTGTACTGAATTTTGGTTCAGGGGGCTAAAAACACTCAGAAAACCCAGATGGCGGTAAAAACACCCAGGGGGCGTTAATAACACAGCCAGAAGGCGTTTGTAACACATTCAAAGTACGTTAATAACACACAGAAGATCTGTTAGATTCAGTAGAAGCAGAGTCTAAGGTAAGCAAATTCCACTGGGGGGCACTTTCACAGAAAGGGCGTAATTTTCAAGACCAAAAGGCGTGAATTTGTTGAAACATAAGACACTCTTCACTTCATACTCTTGTTTCGCTTCTTTTAACAGAATCGCATTCTTTATACAAGTCTAAATTAGCAGGGTGGAATCGCCTCTCCTTCTTTGTATAAAATGTGGAAACAGCTGGCCGCGAGTCAATTTCCGAAATTTTCCATTATAGAAAAAATCGAGCGAAATTTCCCGGTGAATATTTAAAAATTGTCACACTCCTTATATGTCGGAATATGGGATTAATGCATAATACTCATGAAACATGATACGTGATGAAACGTCTGCCAGCCATTTCCTGTTTGCAAGCAAAACTACTTCCTTGTGATTTTTTTCCTGGTTTCAAGTGGATTTCCCGGTGTTCGACTTTTCGGCCGAAAAACTTTCCGGTATCGTAGATACTACACCCAACAAAAGAAGCTGTTCCGATACAATTAATAAACCATTGTCATAGGTGTGGGAACTAGCGATAGAGTGTCGCCAAACTAAATCATCGGTGATTCGTTGTTGAATCACCGATGATTCACTGTGTAATCACCGATGATTCACAGTGGAATCACCGATGATTCACAGTGGAATCACCGATGATCCACAGTGGAATCATCGATGATTAACCATGGAATCACCAATGATTCACAATGGAATCACCGATGATTCACAATGGAATCACCGATGATTCACGGTGGAATCACCGATGATTCAAAGTGGAATCGTCGATGATTCACCATGGAATCACCGTGGAATAACCGATGATTCACTGTGGAATCATCAATGATTCACGGTGGAATCACCGATGATTCAAAGTGGAATCGTCGATGATTCACCGATCGCTCATCAATGAATCACCGTGCATTTACCGGTGAACCATCGGTGATTCCTCTGTGAATCATAGGTGATCACACGGTGAATTATCGGGCACAGACGGACGGACAGGAAGGAGGAAAGCATAAAGTAGCTATCGCTACTTAATAATTGTCACGGTACAGTTTTCAGGTTACTTGTACTACGATGTAGTGACGATCACTCTCCACATTCATAGGTTTTTTTATGCAATTTTTATATTCTTCATCGATATCTGAGTACAATTTGTAAAAAGTGGCTGGAGAGTACGAGAAGGGAGTTAGAAACCCTCAGTGGGCGTCCGGTGCACTTTTCCTCCTCCAATATATGTTATTTTAGGCTCTGAGTAGAAGGGTAAATTTTGTTAACTCACATTTTCGAAAAAGAAGATGTCAGTTTCTGAAAAGATAAAATTTAGTTGACCTGCCGAATCAAATATAATTTTTGCAATTGTGTGACGTAAAACAAACATTCTCGCCTGTTTTGGGTGTCGTATGAAGTAGTTTTTTTTCACGATCTTATGGATATGGAAGCAGAGATGAGTCGGTTATCCGAAAAACCGAAACCGAAATTACCGGACCGAAAAATCCAATTTTCACAAAAAACGACATAAAATAATTTAGGTTATTGGACCCGTACGGTGTACGAAAGTCCTATACGTTTACTACAAACAATTTTAATGTAGATCGAGTTGGCGGTTGGGAGGATGCATTTGCTATCGTCTAAATATGACGAATCAACAATAAAAAAATGTCCGTTCGTCCGTCCGTCTCCACTTTTTTTCCAAACGGCTCAACCGATACCCTGAAAAGTACATGCCTCCAATGATTCAAGTTCGAAGATGAGCAAATTCGATCAAGTGGTTCCAGAGATATGGTCAAAGAAGTGACCAAAAACATGGTTTTTCGAGGGTCGGTGAAGCTTTTTCGTAAATATCTCAGCAAGCATAGCACGGAAATTGCTCATGTTTGTTGCAGTGGATATATTAAAACGCCAACGGTTGCTATAAGACTAAAATTTTATTAACAGAAACAATTCCAATATCGAATACATATTATGTTTGTTCAGCATAATGTCTGTTTACATGTTTATAATTTATGGTTTCCGTTGCTAACTAATTTACTTTAACACTTTCCCTTAATGATAATTTGTAAAAATTTTCATTACAAAAGTAAAGACATTCAAACATTCAACGGAACCAACAATCAAAAAATATAATTTTCATTTTTACATTACATGAACACAATTATATCAAAAACATAAATTCATTCGCAAATTTCGTCAGCTTGGTTCATAGCCCTCCGTTAATGTGAAAACTAAAAATTATCAAACTTTGCCGGTATTTCCATTCATTTTTCTTTCGTGATTTTCCTTAATTCGCTTCGAATGATTCCGATATACGAACACGATAAACTCAAAAATTTTGATTCCACAAATTATTGAAGTTAACACCAACATTTCGAGATCGTATGTCTCAAGACCGTTTTCAACTATAACGCTGTTATTAATTTGTCCGTTTGAATCAATATTCGCACTAGGATTGGATGAAAACCAATTTCCCATTTTAATTTTACGTGGAGTAATTTGCTCCTTAACGAATTTTAATTTCAATAATAATCCGATTACTATAGCTTGTCAACTTTGACTAATCAATTGAATGGAAATATCAACTATATCAACTAAAATAGAAATCAAAAAAAAATTACTAAGCAATTACTGTTCAGTTACCCCAAAAAAAAAACAAATAAGTCAGCTTTAATTTCAGTTTTAATTTCAAAACAAGCCCATACCTCTTGCACAAAAATTATTTTTTTCTTTCGTTACGGCTTTTGTGAGTGCATCAGCGACATTCAAATTAGTTGGCACATGCTCAAGTTCAATGACTCCCTCCTCAATTCTTTGGCGCATGTGGTGATAGCGGATGTCGATATGCTTGGTTCTCGGCCTGTAGGCATCGCTGAGAGCCAATTTTTGGGCACTCTCGTTGTCACAAAGTACCCTCGTTGCACTCTTTGAATTGTTTTCTAACTCTGAAGATAATTGTTTCAACCAAATTACCTCACATATGGCCGAGGACATCGCCATATATTCGGCCTCAGTACTTGACAGCGCCACTGTGGATTGACGTTTACTCTGCCAACTGACCGCTGCATTTGACATGACAACAACATGACCCGTACATGACCGACGTTTATCGATGTCTGACGCCCAATCGGCATCAGTGTAGCAATGAAGCAACGATTTAGATCTGGAAAATTTCAATTTAAAATTAGCAGTGCCCTTCAGATACCTGAAGATTCTTTTGACGGCTCTCCAGTGAGCCTCTCCATGAATTGCATTGAACCGACTGACATCATTTACAGCGAAGGCGATGTCAGGCCGTGTACATTGGGCCAAAAATAGGAGACTGCCCACCGCTTCTTGAAAAGGTACTGTTCCAACCAACGATGTTTCATCTGTGACCATTTTTATTGATAGCTTTTCGTGCGTGTCGCTTGGGGTGCTAACTGCTTTGCTATTTTCCATGCCAAAACGAACCAACATGTCCTTTATGTAGGCTTCTTGATCGAGCTCTATGCCAAACGTCCCTTGTTTGATTCTCATTCCCAAACAGCTTTCAATTGGTCCCACATCCTTCATCATAAAGGTTTGATTCAAGAAAGACTTCACCTCATTCAGCTCATTTTGGTTTTCAAAAAAAATCAAAAAATCATCCACATATATGGCAACAAATAAGTTTCTCTTCATGTTAAAATAGATGCACGGATCAGATTTGCACTTACGCAGACCAAATTTGTGTAGAGCTGAATCCAATTTAAGATTCCACAATCGTCCTGCCTGTTTTAGCCCATATAGGGCACGATTTAGTTTGCATACTTTTCCGGTCCCATCGTCGAAACCTTGCGGTTGTTCCATATAGATTTCTTCATCCACCTCTCCTTGTATGAAGGCAGTTATGGCATCAAGTTGATAACATTTCAAATTATTCTCGACTGCCAATGCGAAAAGAAATCTTAATGACGTGTATCTCACCACGGGTGCGAAAGTTTCTGTGTAATCCAACCCTGGCTTCTGAGAACATCCTTTAATCACGAGCCTAGCTTTATATCTCGCAATTTCACCGTTCTGATCTCTTTTGAGTTTGAACACCCACTTGTTTTTTATCGCTTTCTTTCCCTTGGGCAATTCTGTCAATGTCCAGGTTTCATTCAATCTATGAGATTCCATTTCTTCGTTCACGGCTTCAATCCAATTTTGTCTTTCATCACTTGACGTGGCCTCGTCATATGATTTTGGCTCTACAAAGAACGCATAATAAACTAGATTCAATGGAGTAGTTACCTCGGGAATTTTGCCCCTCTTTGACCTAATGGGAGATGTATCATTTTTCTTTTCATCTTCCTCATCTTGTAGGGTCTCGTCCGACGGTATATAGGTTTTATCATTCGGATCATCAAACGTCTCGTCCATATCAGAGAAACTGTCGTCGATGACAATTGTTTCCATAACTTCATTTGATGCTTTCCCCATTGAATCATCTCCACCTTCGTTTGTAATTTGACTTTGTATTAAACAATCATTTTCAATGTTAACAATTACCTTTTCTTGAGGTTTTTCCAAAAATTTAACATCTCTACTAATAGTCAACTTACGCGTCTTTGGGTCTATGCACCTGAATCCTTTAACGTCATCTGGATAGCCAACAAAGATCAATTTACTTGCCCGATTGTCCCATTTTCTTCTTTTTTCTTGTGGTATGTGCACCATAACCTCAGCTCCAAAAATCTTCAATTCTGAAATATCAGGTTTCTCACCTTCGTACAATTCATGTGGTGAAACATTTCCTGTGCTGTTCACGCTTCTATTCAGGATGTACGCGGCCATATGTATAGCCTCTGCCCAGTATGGTTTTGGCAATTTTGCGTCAAGGAGAAGACATCTTGCTTTCTCTGTGAGGGATCTGTTCATGCGCTCGGCTACACCATTTTGCTGAGGAGTGTAAGCGTTACTAAATTGATGACGAATACCATTTGAATTGCAGAAATTCGTGAATTCTTTTGAGTTATATTCTCCACCGTTATCACTACGAACCATTTTAATCTTTGGCTTCCTGGCCGTATCATCCTTGCTGATGTCTTCCACCAGGGTTCCAATTTTACACCCAGTTTGGTTTTCTACAAGGGCCTTAAATTCTTTAAATTTTTGTAATACTTCAGATTTTTGCTTCATAAAATAAACAAATGTTTTCCTTGAGAAATCATCAATGAAAGTAACAAAATACTTAGCATTTCCAATAGATCGAGTCTCCATTGGACCATTAACATCTGTGTGTATTATTTCCAAAATTTTCGTAGCTCGTGATTCACTTGATTTGAATGGTAGCCTTGTCATTTTCCCAGCGCTGCATGTCTCACAGTTTTTTATATCTGAACCAACATCTT
>CM055404.1:105846566-105959438 GCA_029228625.1 Pseudolycoriella hygida | reverse complement strand
TTTTTCAAAAAATAGAAATTTTTTAACAACTGAAAACTTCCAAAACGATTGATATCACAACAAAAACCTTTTAAAAGGTAAAGTGCGACGCAGTCCCTAATGTCCACTTCCAAAATTAATGATATCAGTGGAGGTGACGCTTGCGCTGAAAATACGCATACATTTCCTTGACGACAACGTTACCCTGTGTTCAAAAAATCGCGTCACAAATGCCAGACCCAACGAAGAAATAATTTTTCTGTACTTTCAGTTTTTACGCTGCAAAAATTTAACATTCGTGTCTTTTTGCGAAGATTGTTTTGAGTTTTAAATTTTTGCGTGTGAAAACTGAAAGTGTTGAAAAATTATTACGCTGGTGGGTCTGGCATTTGTGACGCGATTTTTTGAACACAGGGTAACGTTGTCGTCAAGGAAATGTATGCGTATTTTCAGCGCAAGCGTCACCTCCACTGATATCAATAATTTTGGAAGTAGACATTAGGGACTGCGTCACACTTTACCTTTTAAAAGGTTTTTGTTGTTATGTAATTTTGAAGTTAACACAGTTTGGAGAAATAAAAAATCGCGACCGTAGCTATTTCCCGTTTTTCAGCCATTTCCTGTTTGCAAGCAAAACTACTTCTTCCTTGTGATTTTTTTCCTGGTTTCAAGTTGATTTCCCGGTGTTGGATTTTTCGGCCGAAAAAGTTTCCGGTATCGTAGATGCTACACCCAGCAAAAGAAGCTGTTCCGTTACAATTAATAAACCATTGTCATAGGTATAGGAACTAGCGATAGAGTGTCGCCAAGGAAGTTGATATTGAAACTAAATCATCGGTGATTCGTTGTTGAATCACCGATGATTCACTGTGTAATCACCGATGATTCACAGTGGAATCACAGATGATTCACAGTAGAATCACCGATGATTCATCATGGAATCACCAATGAATCACCGTGGAATAACCGATGACTCACAGGGGAAACACCGATGATTCACAGGGGAATCACCGATGATTCACAGATTAATCACCAATGATTTACCGGAGAATCATCGATGATTCACCGATCACTCATCAATGAATCATCTTGCATTTATCGGTGAATCAACGGTGATTGCCCGGTGAAGGGCACAGACGGACGGACAGGAAGGGGGAAAGCATAAAGTAGCTATCGCTACTTAATAATTGTAACGGTACAGTTTTCAAGTTACTTGTACTGTTACTGTTACTTGTATTCTTCATCGATATCTGAGTACAACTTGTAAAAAGAGGCTGGAGAGGACGAGAAGGGAGTTAGAAACCCTCAGTGGGCGTCCGGTGCACTTTTCCTCCTCCAATATATGTTATTTTAGGCTCTGAGTAGAAGGGTAAATTTTGTTAATTCACATTTTCGAAAAAGAAGATGTCAGTTTCTGAAAAGATAAAATTTAGTTGACCTGCCGAATCAAATATAATTTTTGCAATTGTGTGACGTAAAACAAACATTCTCGCCTGTTTTGGATGTCGTATGAGGTAGTTTTTTTTTCTCGATATTATGAATATGGAAGCAGAGACCGAACCGAAAAATCCAATTTTCACAAAAAACGACATATAATAATTTAGCTTATTGGACCCGCACGAAGTTCCTATACGTTCACTACAAACAATTTTAATGTAACATGGGGTAGATCGAGGTGGCAGTTGGGGGATGCATTTATTATCGTCTAAATATGACGAATCAACAATAAAAACATAGAAGGGACCCGTACGTATCAGAATAGATGCGGCAAACAGAGTTGATGTTACGAAAAGACTGGAACGTATTTAAGTAAATATTGCGTTCACATTAGATTGTATTAGAAATTGCCCGTAGGGCAATTTCGAAAAACCCGTCCGAAGTAACGGTGTAAAAAAATTCTCCGAACGCACAAAATTGACCTCCAAATAGAGAAAAATGTTCTCCTCAATTTTGTCTACAACATAGTAAAAAACTATTTTTTGGGCTAGGGCCGACCTAGGGCCTTAAGTAGAGGCCTCGGATACATACTTCCATAGAAAAAAATGTTTCCCTCAATTTACTCTGCAACATAGCAAAAAACATTTTTTTATGTTAGGGCCGACCTAAGGACCGACATGAGGCCCACTTGAGCCCTGAGCACAGGCAAAAATTCTTTTATAAATTGTCGGCCGTGCCGAGATCTTTCAAACAAAAAAAAAGTTTTTTGAAAATCGGTAAAGATTTACTCGAGTTATGTACAAAAACACATAGAGCCCTAGCAGAGATTGGTTTTTAGTGCCCTAGCTAAGTCCAAGGGCTCAAATTTAAAAAAAAAAACTTCTTCCATGAATTGTCCACCATGCCCAGATCTTTCAAACAAAAAAAAAATTATGAAAATCAGAAAAGGTTTACTCGAGTTATGTGCAAAAGACCAAAAACCACTTAAACGGCCCTAGCTAGGCGGCCCTTTGGCCGACAGTGCCCAGATTCAATCCCATAAAATATTTTTCGACTACCATTCAGGAAAAAAAAAGTTTTTGAAAATTGGTCAAGATTTACTCAAGTTATCGTGTTGACGGACGACAGACCGACAGACGGACAGTGTTTTTTTCGCTGATTTGTCATCTGGAGGCAACAAAAAAAGTTTCCCCCTTACTCCCTGGTTCGAATTCGCAATGTAACAAACGTGGTAGTAAACGCATCAGACCCTACGTACTTCGTACGGGTCTAAAAATGTCCGTTTGTTCGTCCGTCTCCACTTTTTTTCCAAACGGCTCAACCGATACCCTGAAAAGTACATGCCTCCGATGATTCAAGTTCGAAGATGAGCAAATTTGATCAAGTGGTTCCGTAGATATGGACGAGGAAGTGACCAAAAACATGGTTTTTCGAGGGTCGGTGAAGCTTTTTCGTAAATTTCTCAGCAAGTATAGCACGGAAATTGCTCATGTTGCTTCCAAAGGCAAAGTTGTGTAGAACAAAATTTTATGGAACACGTGTTTCAGGGTTTAGGTGAAAGTGGCCCAATCCTTGGATATAATCATTTCTAGATTTAAATGGTCTGTGATGTACTTCGGTAGGGCCTTTTGGGTAATTTCTATGGTTCTTTGAAATGCTTATAGTTATAAAAGAACATAAAACGTTCGATTGTTTGCTTATTACTATATTAAGATACGTTCGAGTCTTTTTGCAAGATTTATTTTATTTGCTACATCTATTCTGATACAAACGGGTCTTTGGTTATGTTTTTCAATTCCAATTCAAAAATCAATGCATTTTCAAAAATGTACACGAAAATAATTCAAATGTGTATAAGAAAACGAGACTGTTCAAAAACAAATTCAATTGGCTGAATCACTTTTATCAAAAATACTTGTCAGTACAAGTAAATCGTCGACAACACTCGGATCAATTAAGGATCGTCTATCATTTACAACGAAACCAGCTAAAGAAAATTTACACGCATTGGCACGCATAATGATAATGATGATAATTTATATAGAACCGGGAAAATTTCTCGGTTATCATACCAGTAATTGCACAAGTAAATTACTTGACCTTCCGGTACAACAATGAAACTGTTTAGGTATTGTTGTACCTCGTCAAGTGGTTGGTTGCCAAAATTAGAATTACAGAATTTATCAATGATAATTTCTCCTGAGTCTATTCTTCTCTTCTTGGGTCGAGAAGCATTGCAGGGTTCATCTTAACCATCAATTGTAATGGTTGTAGCTTCACGACGAATTTCCTCGATTATTTGTTCACCATCTGCGTACTTAATTTTTTCAATTTAGGGTGGAAAAATAATGCTTTTTTGTGTATGTCGTCTAACAACCAATTTTCTTGCAAATATGCCAACCCATAGCGCTTCATTTCCAGTATTGCGTCGGAGTCTTGAGGAGTGGCAGACAAATGCTCTTCGAGTTTTATTCGATGCAGCGCAACATAATGAATTGTTGGTTTTTTGTTACTTTCGAAATGCAACGTTGCTTGCTGAAATGGATCTAGTAGTTCTATGAGTTCGTCCATCATATCATTGTCAATATCGGTCAATAACTTACTTCTTACTTCTCCGGCGCTACATCCATTTCGTGGACCTGGCCTGGTCAAGAATTGAATTTCACCTCCTCCCGTCCTGCGCTGTTGATTGCCAATTTTGCACCTTCAGTGTCCTAAGGTCTGCCACAACACAATAATTTTTGGTCGCCCTCTTCCTCTACGACCGTCTGGATCGTTATCCAACAAAATGCGAGGGGCTCTTGTATTTTCCATGCGTGCTACGTGTCCGGCCCATCTCAATCTGTTGACTTTTACATTACCCACCACATTTGTTTCACCAAGCTCCTTCTCCAATTCGAAATTACATCTACGTCTGAAAACTACGTTTTCGCATTTTACTCCGAAAATCTCCCGTAGAACTTTCTGCTCAAACGTCAACAGCATATTTTCGTCTTTTCTCGTCATCGGCCATGATTCGCTGCCATACAGCAGAACCGGTCTGATCAATGTTTTGTAGATGCGCAGCTTGGTTTCCTTTGTCAATAGATTAGATCGGAGATGTCTCGGTCAATAGGTCTGTCTTGTTTTTGGATGAAAGGAATTCGAAGAAACGATCAGTTTCTTGGGCTTTCTTAACCGAGTTTATCATGCACAAGGCGGTATTTCAACGGCTTACCACTTCTGCTTTCAATCCATTCGGGAGTAAATGTTGAAAATTTGATTGTTTAACGAATTTAACAAGTCGTCGACAGTTATTAAGCAGATCTTTTACGGTATTGTCGTCCGCAACTTTGCCCAGCATTTCATCGACAATGTTTTTCAGAAGGTGCGCTGCACAGTTCAGTCTGTCTGCATAATTATTTAAAGCTGCGACAATTTCTCCACCTCGGTCAGTTACAAAGATCACGTTGTCGATATCTATTTCATAAGCCTCCAGCTATTTCAATATGGATGTTGTCCGCATATTTAGATAATTCGTCCAATTCCTTTACACATAATGTTGCTTCACTCAAAGTACCTTCGTGTTTGTAGTGCAGGGCCTATTTTCGGTAATTTTTTTTTATTTTTGGTAATTTTCAGTAATTTTTAGCAATTTGAATTACCGAAAATAGGCCCTGATGTAGTGTACATTCATTCCCATGTAATGACACTTCGTAATGTCTTCGGTCCACAGATCAAGTGTTATAGCGAGGTTTTGTGACTGGAGTTCAACAATTTTCGATTTCAGAAGCCTTCGTTTAATTTCCGATTCTTCAGAAACCAACTTTGGTGTTGTGGTCCTGTATGGTAAAATGTCCCTTGCCTGAACAGGGCCGTAATGGTGTCCAATTGAAATCAACTTGTCAGCTAAAGCTAGAAAGCTGGGGCACGATCGAGTACGAAATGAACGCATGTCTTGCGCGACGAATTGCACAACTTTCTCATTTAGCGAAGACTTGATGGTTTCTACTTCGTTGTTAGAGAGGGAAGCTAACGACTTTCGTTTCGCAGAGTTCAAGCATGAGTCTTTATGTCTTATTAAATTGGTCGTTCCTTTGGTGCTTTCATAATCCTGAACTGTGTAACAACATGAAGTTTTCTTGTATGCTAAGCAGGAAACTATTTCTCTAAATTAGGACTCTGCTTCGGTATTAAAACTTATTGCAAATAGCACTCTAAAATATACTAATTGAACTAGCGACAGTGAACAATACGCAATTTTCGCGGGAATGGACCTATTTGAGATTTTGAATTGATAACAGTTACGTTTTGTAATAGGTAGATAATAATAATAGGACAATAATTACCCCAATGTTGTGCCATGGGTGCGTGGTTTGGTGGCCTAGGCTGGAAAAAGTCAGTGCCAGGAAAGCCCTAGTAGACTTGCAGAGACTGGTGTGTATATGCATCAGTGGTGCAATGAAGACTACGGCAACAGCAGCAATGGAGACGCTGTTGAATCTGCCACCTGTCGACCTGATGGTGACAGCAAAAGCTTTCGCCACGGCAGACAGATTAGCGCAAAACGGGTTGTGGACTAGAAATTTCCATGTCGGCCATGGAACGATTGGTAATTTGATACAAGACCCAATCTTTGACATACCGCGGGATCGCATGAAACCAATACTCGATTTTGTTATAAACTTTCAGGTAGAGAAGCCGGAAAGGGAGGCGTGGTCTGGTAGTTGACCGGTCCATCTACCCGAAAGTAAATTGATTAGATACACGGTTGGATTCAAGTCAGCTGAAAGCTCGGGAGTTGGGGTGTTCAACCCAGAGACTGAGACCTGCACTTGGCAAACCCTCGGCATTCATGCTAGTGTCTTTCAGACTGAAACCTTTGCCACACTCCTTGGAGTCAGAGAAATGTTGCCGAAAGACACTCATGGGCGGGCGGTTTACGTCCCATTCGGGCTACGGCTACTTCAGCCCGGTAGCTTCCAGTGAGTTAAATCGCTTCTCTACATATTGAATTGGTAGTGCGGTTCTTTAGAGATTTGTTTTTGTTGCTAGACGAACTAAATCGTGACTATGAAAATGGTCTGAGCGCACATATCGCTTGAGAACGGGTTACAACAGAAAAAGGACCTAATGTCCTTGAAGAGCGACACCTAGAGCTTTGGTCGGGGAAGAAAACTTTTAGAGTTTCTTATGCTCTGCAACTTTGCCGAAAAACGTTTTTCGATCGGAATTCATCCGAACACGAAGCGAAATTAATTCGAAATTTTTAAAATTTAGGGGCCGTGACTAGGATTCACATCGATCAGTGGAGAGAGTGGACATTTAGATTTTACAAAGAAAGGCTGTTAGGTGTTAAACGAATTCGAAAAATATGTCCAAAAAGGCAATTTTCATGTATTTGTTCGAGAAAAGCGAGAAGATCGAAGTAAAAATTGAGAAAATTCTCGTTTTGGTACAATTGCACCCATAGAAGTAATATTTTACTATGGCTGCTGTACCTTCGGCAGATTAAATTCCACCCGCTTGAATCAACATTTAAAAGCCACTCACAATTCTTCATCCTACTTCCAATTGTTCAACAAAAATCGAAAAACTAACAGTGCTGAAACAAACTCACAATTCTTTTACTTCCAATTTGTTCAAACGAAATGGCATGCATCCAATCGTAGGATCTGGATTGTATAAAAGGCGAGTTCACATAGTCTGAGTATCATTCTATGGCCATCGTTGCTGATATACACATGGTCTTAAGACAAGGTGTACTGATGAGTCGTAAACGATTTTTAGTTTTTCGATTTTTGTTAAACAATTGGAAGTAGGATGAAGAATTGTGAGTGGCTTTTAAATGAGAAGATCGAAATACAGGGAGTTTGGCAATGAACTAAAGAAATTCATCCAAAAATGAATTCCTCCTTGGAAAAAATGGAATTGTACTAGATTTCTTGCAGAAAAGAAACATTTTTGAAGTATTCTCAAAGATTTTTAATTAGGAAAAACTTTAATTTGATAGATACAATAAAATTATTACGTAGAATCGTTGTCCTCTTGTAATTTGTCGATACACAAGTCCAGTTTTCGGGACAACTCTCCACTGCTATCGAGAGTGATTAATTCCATTGGGCGGCTAAACAGTACATCGAGCAAGTGAATTTTCTTATCTAGAATGTTTACGCTTTGTTTATGTACAATTAATCAAAAATAAGAAAATAAAGTTTTTACCCATTAGTGTGGACATCGGTTTGTAAATAATTTTCATTCAAAAAATTCATTTTTATTTTCTAGAAATAATCAAAATATATTTTCAAATAATGCGCGCAAAATGAAATTCGTTCAATTCATTTGATTCATTTTTGTTTTCATGATTCTGTTGCAAGAGAATCATTCTTGTATCGAACTCTGGAGAGAAAACATCAGAATAAATTTGTTATTTAGTTTTAATAACGACGTGTTTTCTCATTTATCGCAAACAGTCCGCCCCAATGGTGACCCCTAAATAAATAGTGAATATCAAAGAAGTGCACAAATATTGAATTAATTTTGTGTCGAATCAAATTAAATGACATTCAAAGCTGCGGTCATTGAATAGTTCTATTGCTAAGAGCGGACAGATTCTACCACGTGTGAAGCAAATTAAATTCGGGTGTTGGTATCACTTCAAGTTTGGTGCTAAAGCGAGAGAGTGCACCCAACCATGCAATTTCAATACAAAAAACTAGTCAGTTCGTTAGCGCCATTAAATTGTAATCTTACGCCTATCACTCATCATCGAAGCGAGTCGGTGCGCTGCGTTAAAATAATTCCCAACGTAGATTCGTCGGGTAAGCGTAAGAACATCAATTTAAATAACGAACTTTTTATTGGCGATAACAACACGACACCAAAATCACCAAGTAAATATTTACTAATGCGCAAGTTTTTCAATCAAATTAAAAAATCTTCTTTTTCCATCGCAACCAACCAACCAATCAATGTTCTCGGAGAAAAAATTTCTTGTTGCTCAGTAATCAACGAAAATCCCATCAATTTAAACGCCACAATCAATGCACTTACTGTAACAGATCACAATTTGAACAAGGGATTCCTCATCGACACGGGAGCCGACGTTTCAGTAATTCCCGTAACTGCCCTAGATTTGTCAAATTCACCGCATCCCACTGCACTATTTGCTGCAAACGGTACGCCGATAAAAACCTACGGCGAAAAACGTCTCACCCTGGATCTAGGACTACAAAGAGAATTCAGCTGGAGATTCATAATTGCCGAGGTAAACCAGCCAATTCTGGGAGCCGATTTCATCGTTCACTACGGACTGTTAATCGATCTGCGTGAAAAACGGCTCATAGACCGTCGAACTAACACTGGAGCTATAGGTGAATTTCAGCAAATTGATCCAAACATGGCATGTATAAAGGCTGTTGAGAATACGAGCCCAGCCAGCGCTACTGGCCAGATGGATTTATAACTAACCGATCGAATTTGTCGTCAAGTCCTTTAGTACAGAATAAAAAGAGTTTCGTTCGACACCATTCTGAAAAATACCATTCTGAAAAAGTTAACAAATTAAAAAGGAGCTGAATTATTAAGAGATTTATATTTAGTTAGTTATTGATTGCAAATAGTCAAAAAAATAAAGTTAGTTTTTGAGTCGTGCGATTGTGTGATAGAATAGTGGAATCTAAAGAAAATTGTGCCAAGGAGGTAAATCTTATTTCTTTACCATGTGATCATTGTTCTACGTGAAATTTATCTCCTTTTTTTAGCTACAATTACGTTAGGTGTGATTAAATAACAATCGGATCAAATTAGTCAAAATAGTTTGCCAACTATTTACCGAGTAAGAAAAGTTGTTATTTATTAGTAGTTTCAATATTTGAGGTTATGAATTCTAGTTTTTTGAACACCAACAATCGCCCGATCTCAAGAGTTAAGTGAATTAGGAGAGTAGAGGAGAATACTAAGAAAACATTTACAAGTTGTTAAGCATATTTACTTAAGAAAATTTGTAATTTTCAGAAAATCTGAAGTATTCTTACGCACATGAAAATACATTGTTTAGTTTGAGACACGGCTTTCATTTCTATTGCGGTGCCGACGATACTATCAGATTTATTTCTACTCTACCAAGACTCCTAGATTCAACAGGCTTCAGATTTTGTTTATTTGTGAATTACTGCCAATTATCGCAAGCATCAATGTCAGAAAGCAATAAGGGTGAAGGCGAAAAAGGCGAGGTTAATCCTAACGTGGCAGAGCACACATTTTCGTCAAGCGTGTTTGATTCCAAACTACAAAATTGTATATTGTGCGATGAATGCGATAATTCTGAGATGGTACGATGTGACAATGAGAGTTGTAAGAGATGTACCAGATTTACTGGTATTCCTAGGGATTGGCCAATTTTCATAAGCGCCTATGAGAATTCGACAAATACCTGCGGATTATCGAACGGCGAAAATCTTAGCCGTTTAAGAGAGTGTCTCAGCGGTGATGCATTTGATGCTGTCAGCTGCATATTGTTCAGCCCAGAATCAGTGCCAGAGGTTATTTAAACGCTTAGGATGCTTTTCGGACGCCCCAAACTCGTCATAGAATCTTTGATGGATGACCTACAGGAAGAATCAACGCCGAAAGAAAATGACTTGAACGAACTCGTCAAATTTGCATTAAAAGTAAGGAATTTGGTGGCGACTAGGACGGATCAGCAAAATCAGAATTCTAGTCCGAGTGCGAAGAGCCAAGGCAACAAATCAAGTCATAGTCAGAGTGTCAAACAATGCCCGATTTGCTTACTCGATTCATGTAAGAAAGTTCAAGAGTGTAGCAAATTATTGAGCTTAGCACCGATAGATCGTTGGAGTGAAATTAAGGCAAAAAGGTTGTGTTACAGTTGTTTTGGAAAACATCGTTCCTTCAAATGCCGATCTCGTCAGAAATGTCAAGTAGATGGATCCCAGTCGAATCACCATGTACTTCTTCACGACAAAAGTAGACAACATTCAACAAACCAACAAATCTCGAGTTCACCAGTCGTCACAAGTACGAAGAATCAAAGTTCGAAGTCCGATTCGACGAGCGGAGCTGTCGTTGCAAATTGCAACTCGTTACGAACGAGAGAAGTTCCTGCGTTTTTTAAAATTGTCCCAGTAGTCTTATACGGTCGGAAGAAAGCTATCTTGACATACGCTTATATGGATGACGGATCCGATCTGACACTGATAGAGCGCGAATTGGCAAGTCAACTGAATCTAGAAGGAACTCCAGATGTGTTAAACGTACGTTGGGCTTTTAAGAATTCTGAGGAAGAAACCGACTCGGAAACTGTAGCAGTGAGAATATCCGGCGACTTTAAGGCGTCTCGAAGTTACAGAATCATTAACGTATTACACAGTCGATAAATTGTTCCTGCCGACTCAAAGTATAAAGAGAGAATGGCTAGATTCTTTTGAACACTTGCGAAACTTACCGATTAGTACGTACGAAGATGCAACTCCTCGTATTTTGATAGGATTGCATAGCTCAAAATTAATGGTTTCACAACAAACAGTCGAAGGACAATGGTGCGAATCAATCGCCTGCAAAACTCGATTGGGATGGGTCGTCCAGGGACCCGATGACAGACACTCCGTAGACACTAGTGCTGCCGAAGTATTGGAAAAATCATCGAAAACAAGAATCTGTTTGAGCATTTGTGAAAGTCATACGGACAACGTTCTACATCAATTGGTGAAGGATTTCCTATCGTTTGAAAGTTTGGGAGTTAGAGTCCCCGAAAAATTGTTGGAATCGAAGGAAACAACCCGAGCTAGAGAAATCATGGAGTCGACAACTGTCAAGACCCAAAATAGATATGAAACGGGCTTATTATGGCGATACGACAACGTTCATCTTCCCGATAGCTACGGAATGGCGTTGCGCCGGCTGAATTGTTTGGAAGCAAAAATGAAGAAGGATCCAACTCTGGCAAAGAACCTGTGCAATCAACTGACGGATTTCGTTAGAAAGAATTACATCCGCAAGCTTGCTCCACACGAGATTGAACAAACAAACAGTCGCACTTGGTACCTTCCCATTTTCGTGGTGTTCAATCCGAAGAAGCCAAATAAAGTACGAACAGTATGGGATGCAGCCGCTAAAGTCAAAAATATTTCGCTGAACTCGGTTTTGCTTAAAGGCCCAGATCAGTTGGTTCCGTTACCCGATGTTCTCAGACGATTCAGAGAGAGATTGTACGCAATAACCGGCGACATAGGAGAGATGTACCATCGGATAGGTGTAATCGAAAAAGATCGATGTGCTCAACGATTCCTATGGCGCGACGGACAATCGAATAGAACACCGGATATTTATGCTATGGAAGTTCTCACCTTCGGAGCATCATGTTCACCGAGCTCGGCTCAGTTCGTGAAGAACAAAAACGCTCTGGAATACAAAGATCAATTCCCGAGAGCAGTTGAGGCTATTATTGACAACACATATATAGACGACATGTTAGACTGCACACACACAAAACACGAAGCTTTGTTGCTGGTCAAAGACGTAAAATTCATCCACGAACAAGCTTCCTTCGAATTTGGAAAAATCACTTCGAACTCAATGGAAATTTTGGAAGCTCTGGGAGTGGAAAATAGTCAACAAATCAAAAATTTGAATTTGAGCTCCGAGTTGACTACTGAGAGAGTGTTGGGCATGTTCTGGAAGACGTCATCCGATACGTTCACATTTTCGCTAAAGTATGCGAAAATAGATGAGGCTATAATGAACGGTAGTCGAGTTCCAACGAAAAGAGAAGTTTTGCGAGCATTAATGTCGATTTTTGATCCGCTTGGCCTTATAGCAAACATTCTCGTATACGCTAAGATACTTCTGCAGAAAATTTGGCGAAAGAGTACAGATTGGGACGAAGAAATATCTGACTCACTTCACGATAATTGGCTTGAATGGGTACGATATTTACCCCAGGTGGAAATTCTCGAAATTCCTCGTCTATATTCGCCAAAATTGTCACCATTAAGACCAGTATCTACTCAAATGCATACTTTCGCGGATGCAAGTGAAGCATGTGCCGCCGTGACGTATTTCCGGTTCGAGAACGACTCTGGGGTGAACTGTGCACTCGTCGGTGCGAAAACAAAAGCAGCTCCAAACAAACAGTTAACGGTTCCACGATTAGAACTACAAGCTGGCGTTCTAGGAACGCGCTTGGCAGACAGCATTGAGAAAAGTCAAAGATTTAAGATAGACAAAAAATTCTATTGGACAGATTCACAATGTGTGCTCAGCTGGATTACGTCAGAATAGAGAAAATATAACCAATTCGTGGCGTTCAGAATTGGAGAAATTCTTGATAATTCAGCCGAGTGTGAATGGAACTGGGTGAGCACAAAAGATAACGTCGCAGACGAAGCGTCAAAATCAAGCAACAAACCGGACGTCTCTTCGTCGTCGAGATGGTTCAAGGGCCCAGCTTTCCTGTACCTGCCTGAAAGTGAGTGGAATAAAAAAATGGACAAAACTCATTTCACCACCGATGAAGAGCTTCGACCACGATATTTGCTCGCACAATTTGTCAATAAACGAGAAGACATTATCAATCCGAACAATTTTTCGGATTGGCGACGGTTGCGCCGAACTCTGGCATTTGTCATTAGATTTATTGGCAATCTTCGATTAGGCAAGAAAAATCGTGTAACGGGACCTCTATCTTGTTCCGAATACCTGCGTGCCGAGAATCACCCCTTTCAACAAGCTCAGAAGAACAAATTTGCAGACGAGCTTGCGATAATTCGACACAACTCCACAACAACCACCGATAACTATAAGGAATTCGATAAATCAAGCCCACTGAAGACTTACTCACCCTATATCGATGAATTTGGAGTTCTTCGGCAAAAAAGTCGGCTCGAAGCATCGAAACATTTGCCTTTTCAAACGAAACGACCGATAATACTCCCACGTGACCATCAAATAACGAAGCTTATCGTTCTAGACCACCATCGAAAGCTTCATCATTTGAATCATGGAACTACACTGAACAATTTACATCAGAAATACGCCATTCCGTCAATGCGAAGAGTTTTGAAAAGCGTCATACATAATATTTGTCAGAGTTGCAAAAAAGAGCGAGCGATGCCTAAAGTACCAGAAATGGCTGACTTACCACCAGCAAAAATCGATACATTTGCTCGACCGTTCAGTCACGTCGGAATTGACTATTTCGGACCGTTCTGGGTCAAGGTCAATACCACCAAACGCAAGCGATGGGGGGTATTGATCACCTGCCTGACTACTAGAGCAGTTCACATCGAAGTAGCAGAGGCATTAACGACGAACGAATGCATTCTAGCCATCAGAAGATTCATTGCGCGCCGAGGTGTACCTCTCGAGTACTACAGCGATAACGGAACAAATTTCCATGGAAGCGAAAGAGAACTCCGGGAAGAATTTTCAAAATTAAATTTTGCCGAAATCGAAGAAGCCTTCACTGACTCGACAAGCCAATGGACTTTCAATCCACCGTTGACCCCTCATATGGGAGGGAGTTGGGAGCGACTGATTCGCACAGTCAAGTCAATTCTAAAAAAGGCGATGCCAACCCGTACACCGACGCAAAAAATGTTTGAAACTTTTCTGGCCGAAATCGAACATATTTTAAATTCTCGACCACTTACGTACGTCCACCTGGATCACGAAGAAGTCGAAGTGCTCACCCCAAACTACTTTCTTCTTGGCACATCCGGCGGCGCCAGATCTCCCGGAAAATTTGATGAATCACACTTATTGCGGGACGATTGGAAAACAGTTCAACACATGATCGACTTGACTTGGCGGCGATTCAACGTCGAATATCTTCCAACTCTAACTAGAAGAACAAAGTGGTTCAAAGAAGTGAAACCAATCGAAGTTGGTGACATTGTTCTAATCGTTGACGACAAGAACGAACGGAATACGTGGCCGAAAGGGATAGTGGATGAAGTTTACCCTGGTAGAGGAAAGCGAGTTCGTAAGGCGTTAGTACGTTTAGTAAGAGGCAGGGATAATTTAAAGAATATCGACGTCAAGAAAATAAAACACCAACTTTTAGTCCGACCTGTGGCGAAACTGGCAGTGCTCGACGTTAAAAGTAAGTTAAGCAGTTTTGAAGAATCTGTTAACGGGAGGGAGGATGTTGAGAATACGAGCCCAGCCAGCGCTACTGGCCAGATGGATTTATAACTAACCGATCGAATTTGTCGTCAAGTCCTTTAGTACAGAATAAAAAGAGTTTCGTTCGACACCATTCTGAAAAATACCATTCTGAAAAAGTTAACAAATTAAAAAGGAGCTGAATTATTAAGAGATTTATATTTAGTTAGTTATTGATTGCAAATAGTCAAAAAAATAAAGTTAGTTTTTGAGTCGTGCGATTGTGTGATAGAATAGTGGAATCTAAAGAAAATTGTGCCAAGGAGGTAAATCTTATTTCTTTACCATGTGATCATTGTTCATTTATCTCCTTTTTTTAGCTACAATTACGTTAGGTGTGATTAAATAACAATCGGATCAAATTAGTCAAAATAGTTTGCCAACTATTTACCGAGTAAGAAAAGTTGTTATTTATTAGTAGTTTCAATATTTGAGGTTATGAATTCTAGTTTTTTGAACACCAACAATCGCCCGATCTCAAGAGTTAAGTGAATTAGGAGAGTAGAGGAGAATACTAAACGTAAGAAAACATTTACAAGTTGTTAAGCATATTTACTTGAGAAAATTTGTAATTTTCAGAAAATCTGAAGTATTCTTACGCACATGAAAATACATTGTTTAGTTTGAGACACGGCTTTCATTTCTATTGCGGTGCCGACGATACTATCAGATTTATTTCTACTCTACCAAGACTCCTAGATTCAACAAAGGCATACGATTCACAAAACAAGTTTCGAAAAATTCTAGCCGAGTACACGGATCTTACCAATCCCAATGCCATTCATGGATCTACCAAGGTCAACGTCTACCACCACATTGAAACGAAAGGTGCTGTGGTGACACAGATCATAGTTCACCTAAATATTATTATTTGTTTGTTCAATCTAGTCACCGGGAAACCGGGTATATAAGCAACGAATCTTTGTTAATAAAATCAGATTTGTATCAACCTCGAAAGAGATAACATCTCTCTTTTAATATGTAGAACTTAGTTTCTCCATATAATTGGTGACCCCCAACTAGCAACACGCTAAATCAAATAAAAAATATTTTTGAGTTCCAAAAGTTCATGGCTATTGCTCAAACAAATATTTTTTCAAACATTTCCTAAGCTTCACAGCCAGTTTCAATTACACATCTGAAACAAAAAGGCAATTTGAAGACATTTTCATGTTCTGTCAAACAAAAATTCCTCACCACTGGTCACAAGGATTCTGCTCAAATAGCATTCGGCTTGACCAAACACCAACTAAGCTCTCTACCATTCAGCCAAGTTGCTGTAAGTAGTAGCTTACAACCCTTCCGGACTTCTTAGTCAGAATATGTCAACAACTAAAATTGCCTATAAGCAAATTTTATTGACAACATTTCTAATTGACGCTCAAAAACAACAAAAGCTCAATTACAAAATTTTACTATTTAAGCTAAAAATCCCTAGTTTTAAGCACAAAAGTAAAAATACATATTTTTAAGCTAAAATAGTTAAAAAACAAAACAACTTTCGAATCAAAAATGTTGTCACATAAATTCACTTTAGTAACTACATGAACTACTAAAGTCAACAAGTCACCGAAAACAACTTTTTCGAACATTAATTAACTTCTCAACCCAAATTTTCACAATTTTCGGACTTAACAAAATTTTCGCTTCTGAAACAACAAAAATTATAAGAATTTTTGTTTTCCATTCAAAGCAAAAAAAAAATTTTTTACCGAATCACTAATTTCATACGAATTAGTCCGCAATCCTTCTCCCATAGAAGTGGACCTGACATTTCAAAAGAACCTGTTTTACGTTCTCTGGAACAAAAATTTCACTTAAAAAAGAAATTTTTTAACACCAGACCGTTTACAGTAAACGATTTGCGCAGGAGATTCAAAATCTTTCTCTGCTAAGAATGTTAAAACTAACTTCTTATACAAGATTAAGAAATAAATTCTATGAATCATTTCATTATGAAATACGCACATTTATTTCTTGTCGCACACTAGTTTCATCAACACCCGAAACTAGCAAATATCTTGAAACCAACTCACAAGATATCATTCCATCAAAAAACATACAAGTCTCACCACTTGTACAAGCACTTGAAATTTAAATGCTTGTTGATATTTTATTATTAAATATTTCCATGCAATTGTTTCAAGTTAAATGCAAAATCTGATACACAACAAAAATCTGTACAGTATCATCAAACTTCAAACAACATCACAAATATCCGTGTATCAGTCGAAATGAAAACAAATTTCCACTGCCTCATTTCATTTCGTTTCTAGTACAAATCACTAGAATTCAAATTCAAATTCAAATTTATTATAATCATAATAACAAAAATCAGTCAATACATTTATAAGTGCATGAAAAAATATCAATAAAAAATCAGTTAAAGAAAAATCAAGATGTTCATACAAGAATAAGTGTAAATATCAAAAGAGTTCTAATTTAACAGATGTTAATTCGAAAAAACTCTCTATATCATATACGAAAAATCAAATCATAAAAATAAAAAAAAAATCGAAATCAAAGTTAACAAATTAGTGTAAGTTTTAATATCATTGAAAAACAGTCAAAGGAATGGATAAATAAATAACTATGGATGGAATAAGGAGAATACAAACGAGCAATTTCAGGGATTCGTACTCTAAAGGTAAAAAAAGAAATATCAGGCTAGAGGTGAGTCAGACCGACAACCTCCATTGACTCAAAAACAATTCAGTAATCTATACTTCAACAAACGACAAAAGCCAGAAAAAGTGTGTGATTCACGAATATCTTTTGGTAATTTATTGAACAAGTTTGACCCAGCAAATAGTAAACTTTATTTAGTAATTCGGTTTTTTTTGCATACCTTTGTACTTGTAATACAGGGTAAAAGCGCCCACGGACGGGTTGGCACAGTGGTTAGCGTACTGGCCTTCCACCAAAACGATCCGGGTTCAAATCCCGTGTCGGAAAAATTCTACATGGAATTTTTCTAGCAAGTGTAGCGCATTAATAACGTCCTAAAGTTCACTCAAGCTTCAAAAGTTGGGTAGTTGTGGTGTGTTTGGTGCCCATAACGACGTACACACTGAATGAATCGTATGACGTAACCCATATACGACGAATTTGTGCACGAAATATCTAAGTCTGCATTTAGGCGAGATAATAATCAAGCGCCTAACAATTCTTGGAGTAATTGCATAATAACAAAGACGCTACATTCGCATTACTCTGAGACGTGGTTCGGAAGTCACGTTAAGCCGGTGGTCCAGACAACACTTGTTATTGGCTGTAAAAAGCTGTTAGTAGAGTCTCTAAAATACAAAAACAAAAAATACAGCAGAAAATGGATATTGATAGTCAGGACGATCTCTCCTGTCAGCGGAAAAGGCGTGTGAATCTAAAACTAATTGTATATCATCATGTTTTATGAGATCTAGCAAGAAAGTAGCATCTTTTCGCACAGCGGTAACCATGGAAGCCATTGGATTCTTCAATGAACTGACAATGAGGATAATCCTCAAAGCCAAATCGATCCAAATCTTTCCTTAGACAAAGACTTAATATGGCGATGCAAAAGGAGAATTCAATGGCGCCTTTTATGGGATGAGATAAAAAGAAGAAGATATTTCATTTGCTGTGATTATAGGTGTTAGTTCTTAGAAAGACATTCAAAACTATTTGCGTTCTTTAAACTACGTCGAACTAAAGTGGCCATCTACATATTACGTATGGGCAATTCCATTGATAGGTTATGTGCAAGCGTTGTTTTCTTGCTAAACAGAGCACATGCGAGGCTTGTGTTATACGAAAGAAATTTCTGCAAATGTTCAATCTTCAACTTTTCCATACAAAGGCATTCTAATATCTAAACATTTTACCCGTTAGAGCGTTTGCACGTAACGCATTTTCCACTTTTCGATTTTTAGACCCTCCTTCCCCCCTCTGCACGCATCCGTACATTTCGACACCCACCTCCCCACTTCGTACGTACGTAAATACGCCTAGAAATATCATATAAGTTATCATAAAGATTATAAAAATCAGAGATTTTTAATGATTTCCAATGATTTTTGGAAGATTTTCAATCAATTTTGACTACTTTTGTGATTTTTGATGATTTTCCCGGATGATTTTTGATTTTTTTTTTGTACCGTACCATGACTTTCCGGAGTCATTTCCCCCTCGTTGGGAACTGAGGAGGAATTCTTACAGCTCTCGAGATCTTTCTATAACGCCTCCCTTAACAGCCCCTTCCCCCTCTGGCATTTCTGTGAATCTGGAGTCAAATTGCTACAGAATGACGTGACTTTAGGATATTAAAATATTAAAATGTTGGTACAAGGTTGGACTCTACATCACAGACAGTACGGCTGTTGTAGATAATTACTTTCTACAAGTGAAAGAGTACTAAAACATTTTTTATACTTTGCTTACAAATGTGAACAAGTGAAGACTATAGACAGACCGGTTTTGCATTGGGCAATACAGAAACCATTAATTTTCCATAGCCAACGAGTTAAGCTGCCTGTTTCAACTAATGGCGCTACCGTATTTACATATGTCTGCATACGGAGCGTAGTGGTTAACACGCCTAATTGCTACTATGAGATCGAGTTGCCAGTGCGTTGGTTCGAAACTCAACCGCAGACGGATTTGTTCAAGTCATGTGAAGTTGAGTGTAGCGCCATCGGTGAAAGGAACTGTCGGGAGCTGCTGGTAATCTACTCCTACTAGTTTTGCTTCTGGTACATCTCATAGATGGCACTGGACTTGTCGCACAGCTTACCACTGGCACAGGAGCTCAACACTGGCACAGTAAAAACCTTCGGGTAATGAAGAGATCTCAAAAGATAGAGCCACAAATAGCGAAACTAGTAAATAATGTTCTGGCCTCTAACCCTTCATGGGCTGTTAAGGTAGAATATTATTATTATATAAATATATACGGATTTATTGATGGAACTATTAGACTTTCGCATAAGTTTTTCAGTGGGAAATAAATCTCTGTTGTTGGCGACGCGGCACAAGCAAATGACTTTCCATAACCGGTTCAATTGAAGCAGCAGATAATTACCGGTCACGAAAAAGTCTTTAAATGGCTGAAAACGGATTAATGTACAACTACTATTATTAGTCTAATTGACTGAATCAATGCCTACGCAATCGTACGTTTTTACAAACCCCCCTCCCCTCCCCTCTCTTGTGCGTACGTAATATGTGGATGGCTCCTAAACACGCATACAAGTAAGCATTGCGTGTGTCATGTTGAGATCACGTTTGTTGTGTAAGATCGCCAGTCTATTTAAAGTTAATCTTTGGCTCAAATGCATCAAAAAAGGCAGGAAAAACTCATGTATTTTCCCAGTGTAGTTGAAAAACGTAATGAGAGTTCTTCTCATGAAATATCAACGTAAATACGAGTCAAAGATTCAAAAATTTAGCTTGAACAGAAGATAGGAAACTATTCTTGTTCCATGATTTCCATCCAAACGGAGGAAATTTAATTTTTAAAATCCAGCACCATTTCCGGTACAATTGGAGCAAAATTTTGACATTTTCAATCGTTTGGTGGTCGATGGGAGATCTACTAAAATTCAAACACTTCAAAGACATAAATTATCTTCTCATTTCTTCATCAGACTAGGAATAAAGAAAATACATTCAGAAAATCAAAATAGTGTGCAAGCTGGTTGTATAATTTGCTTACCCCCGGTAATCTATTCCGAGTGATAACTTTCATAAAAGTCAGTCAACTTGTTGCCGATTGAGTTTTTCTGTGTTGCGACTGTAATTTTCATTTTGTTATGTGATATACCTGCATCTTTATGTTTGAATTTTGACTTTTTTTTTATGTATTTTGTTAAGTAAATATATGTTCGGGTTATGTTCGGGTATTTCATATTTTCGACAATACTTCGTCATAATTCATTCTCTTAATATAACCATTTTTTTGTAATAATAAAAAAAATTGTAAAAGAAATACTAAAATAAAGTAATTATAATCAGTGGCATAGCCAGAGGGGTTTGGGAATCAAACCTCCCGAATTGATTTAAGCCGATTTATGAAATAATTGCGTATACAAATGAAGGAATCTGAATGATTTGCAGCACTATTGTCATCATGATCATCATCACACATCGTTATACCATGGACACCCTTCTCCATACATGGTTTGTTCGCCCAGTAAAAGTCTCCTTACTTCTAAATCCGATTTAATTGAGTCTATAAGCCTTCTCCTTGGCCTACCTCTAGGGCAAACACCTACGAACTGAGCATTCAAAATCGTCTTTGGGACACTTCCATTACCCATCCTCTGAACGTGCCCGTACCATCGCAGACGACTAACCCTTGTCGCCAAACCGAGTAGTGGCGGCGTGTGTGCAAATAGTCGGTATCCTTGGTATTGAGGATACCGAGACATTTTTTGGCGAAAAATTTGGATACCGGGAAATGTGTGAAGAAAAAATTAAAATTGGCCGAAGACGAATTTTTTCTTGAATTTAAAGTTTTTAAATAGAAAGAGACTATTTGCACAATGTGCAAATAGTCTTTTCTATATATTGTTGGCTATTTGCACATTGTGCAAATAGTTTCTTCTATATATTGTTGGCTATTTGCATATTGTGCAAATAGTCTCTTCTATATATTGTTGGCTATTTACACTGTGTGCAAATAGTCGAAGGTATATAGAAGAGACTATTTGCACAATGTGCAAATAGCAAACAATATATAGAAGAGACTATTTGCACAATGTGCAAATAGCCAACAATATATAGAAGAGACTATTTGCACACTTAGACGTAGTACTAATTCTAGTTTTCTTACCCAAAAACTTTTTGTGTCATTTTGTGAAAGGAAAACTTCCTTACCTTCGTTATACCTCGTTATATAAAAGTAAAAGTTCCCTAGCTTCCTTAGCCAACTAGCTTTTCGTGACGTTTCATTAAAGCGCAAATTCCATTGTTTCGTAGGCCACCTAGTTTTCGTGACATTTTGTAAAGGGAAAAGGTTCCCAACTTTGCTAGCCACCTAGTTTTTGTGATATTTTGTAAAAGTAAAAGTTTCCTAGCTTCGTTAGCCAACTAGCTCTTCGTAACGTTTCATTAAAGCGCAAATTCCCTAGTTTCGTAGGCCACCTAGTTTTCGTGACATTTTGTAAAGGGAAAAGGTTCCCAACTTTGCTAGCCACCTAGTTTTTGTGATATTTTGTAAAAGTAAAAGTTCACTAGCTTCGTTAGCCAACTAGCTCTTCGTAACGTTTCATTAAAGCGCAAATTCCCTAGTTTCGTAGACCACCTAGTTTTCGTGACATTTTGTAAAGGGAAATGTTTCCGAACTTTGCTAGCCACCTAGTTTTTGTGATATTTTGTAAAAGTAAAAGTTCCCTAGCTTCGTTAGCCAACTAGCTTTTCGTAACGTTTCATTAAAGCGCAAATTCCATTGTTTCGTAGGCCACCTAGTTTTCGTGACATTTCGTAAAAGGAAAACTTTTCCATATATATGTACAAATACATATACATATCATGTACATATTATAAAGTTGATGAAAAATTACATTGAAAACTTTCTTCTTTGTGTAAGGGTTTTGGTTGAATGTCACGTCTCTTCTATATATTGTTGGCTATTTGCACATTGTGCAAATAGTCTCTTCTATATATTGTTGGCTATTTGCACATTGTGCAAATAGTCTCTTCTATATATTGTTGGCTATTTACACTGTGTGCAAATAGCCGAAGGTATATAGAAGAGACTATTTGCACAATGTGCGAATAGCCAACAATATATAGAAGAGACTATTTGCACAATGTGCAAATAGCCAACAATATATAGAAGAGACTATTTGGACAATGTGCAAGGAGTCTTTTCGTTTGAAATATAGCTTACCGGGAAGTTGTTCGGCCCACCGGGAAATTTAGCACACCGCGAAGTACGGCTCAGCAGGAAGTCGTCCGGCTCACCGCGAAATAAAGCTGACAGGGAAGTACAGCACACCGAGAAGTACAGCACACCGGGAAGTACAGCACACCGAGAAGTACAGCTCACCGGGAAGTACAGCTCACCGGAGAGTCGTTTGGCTTACCGGTAAATAAACCTAACAGGGAAATTTAGCCCACCGGGAAGTACAGCACACCAAGAAGTCGTTTGGCTCACCGGGAAATATAGCTGATTATTGACTGAAGACAGTCTTCGATCTTAAAACGCTGAGACTCTTAGCTCTAAACTTTAAATTAATGCCAAGTTAAGTTTTTAGAGAAGAATTTTTATTTGAAAGCCGTATTGTGAAGTTTTAACAAAAACAGCCAAACCCATCACAAATTGAGTGAAATAACGACACAGGAGGAATCGGTGTGAAGCTCTCATTGTTTTCCGTTTCTTCTTTGAATCGTTCTAGTTTTTTAATTTAATGGTCGTATTCGCTAAAATGTAATTTTCTATAAATTTGTCTTTGAAAGCAATTTCCTAACTGCCCATAGTTCTGGAGATATGAGTCATCCCTCTAAATTCTGCAAGTGGATAAATCTCAGGCTGATAATATTTTTCGGGAAAACCCTGGAAGTAAGTCTATATCATGGTCCCACGGTAGTAAGGGACCGTGACGCAAGTCTTACACGCACAAAAATTCACAAGAAATTTTTTCGTAGACTAAGGAACATATATACAGGAACTTTTTGACTCCCCCCCCCCCCCCCCCCCCCGCGACGTACCCCCCAGAATAGTAGATTATTAGTAGATTATTAATAGTAGATTATTATCTATTTTGACGATTTGGAGGTTATTTCCCGAGCCGAAGGCGTGGGAAATAATCCAAATCGTCAAAATAAACCATCCTGGACAGCGGTGCATATGCTATTTTATCTGCCGAGAAAAGATATATCGAGAAAAACAATTTTGCCCTAGGGAGAAAAATGCGAGATTATCGTTCTAGGCAGATAAAATATTTTTCCTGGATTCTACGGAAAATTTTAGGCCGAAGTGCCTATTTACTCATTAAAATCGGTTCAGTCGTTCCGAAGATATGAATTAAAGAATTTTGCTATTTTGTATGGAAATGGACTCAAATCGAATATTTTTAACTAGTCAATTTGGTAAACCTTTCTTTCTTTCTTTCTTTCTTTCTTTGTGGCAATTTTTGGCAGGATGACCCAGATCTCCTGAACTATGAGAGTTAGGAAGTTGGTTCCAAAGGCGAAGTTGTAGAGAATTAAATTTAAGCGAACACGTGTTTCATAGTTTTGGGAACCAGAGGGATGATTCTTACCTCTAGAACTATGGCAGCTAGAAAGTTGCTTACAAACTTACAAAAGTACTGATAACTGCAAAAAAAACCTCTTACAGAGGAGGTGTGACGCAAGTCTTTATGTCTGCTTACAAAAGCTGTGAAATCAGAAAAGTGTGACGCATTAATCATCTAAGGCAAAACTATTTTCTTCCAGTTACAAAAGTTCTGAAATCAGAGGGGGTGACGCATTAAGCAAATAGACAAAAATGTTCGCATCAATTTTCCCTACAACACAGCAAAAAAAAAACCATTTTTTGGGATAGGTCCGACCTTAGTCCGACCTAGGGTTCTCAGGAGAGGCCTCGGACACATACTTCCATAGACAAAAATGTTTTCCTCAATTTGATCTGCAATATAGCAAAAAAAAACAATTTCGGTACTCGGTTACCTCTCAAAAAGAGAAAGAAACAACAAAATCGGTTAGAATTTGCCCGATTTATGTAAGCAATCACGTTGGGCCTTAGTAGAAACTCAGTTTTTGGGTCCCGGCTGAGTCCAAGGGCTTTTAATTAAAAGACTATCTTCCATAAAATGTGAGACATTCCTCGACCTTTCGAACAAAAAAATATTGTGAAAATCGGAAAAGATTTACTCGAATTCAAATCCCCGAGCATCGATCATGGTCCTTAGATGACAAATCAGCAATAAAAAAAATGTAAAAATCAACCAATTTTCAAAAACTTTTTTTCCCTGAAAGGTAATCGAAATATATTTTATGGTTTTGAATCTGGGCACTTTCGGCCCAAGGGCCGCCAATCTAGGGCTGTTTAAGTGGTTTTTGAACTTTTGTACATAACTCGAGTAAGTCTTTAAAAACTTTTTTTTGTTTGAAAGATCTGGGCACGGCCGATAATTTATGGAAGAAACTTTTTCGGATTTAAGCCATTGGGCTCAACTTGTTTTTTGTACATAACTCGAGTAAATCTCTTCCTATTTTCAATTTTTTTTAATCAAAAAGTCTAGGAATTTCTCACATTTTATGGAAGAAAATTTTTTGATTAGAAACCCTTAGACTCAGTCAGAACCCTAGAACTGAGCTTCTGCTAGTGCCTAACGTGTTTGTTTAAATAAATTGGATAAATCCTAACTGATTTTATTGATTCTTTTTCTATTTGAGAGGTAAACGATCACCGAATTATATACAAAAACAAATTTGGGCCCGGTGCATGTGCTTAGGACTCAAGTGGGCCTCAGGTCGGCCCTAACCAAAACAAATTTTTGTCTAAGGAAGTATGTGTCCGATGCCTCTACTTAGGGCATTAGGTTGGTCCTCAGGTCAGCCCTCGACAAAAAATGGTTTTTTGCTAATTTGAATTTTGAAAATTGAGGTGAACATTTTTCTCTGTTTGGGGGTCAATTTTGTGCTTTCGGAAAGGTTTTTTTACACCGCTTCTTCGGAAGGGTTTTTCAATTTACATTACAAATAAATGTGGACGTTCGACCTAAATACGCCATACCTGATACGCCATATGTTTTTACACCCGCCCGATGCCGTCTGAATTTTCTTATAAGTTTTTGTGCGCGTCCAAAAATTCTATAAGAATTTGAATATTTTTTAAAAAAAACTTGAAATTTATTATTTTAACTCGTAGCCTATGTCTGCGAAATTTTATTCATGAACTGATTTGAGTAGAGAGTGTTGACCGTCCGATGCCCGCCCGACATTTTTTAGGTCCGCCCGAAAAAATAATGTCCCATGAGATACCAGAATAATTTTAGCCCGCCCGTGCCCGCGGGCTCGAGCGGGCATCAGGCAGCCCGAATTTTTGGGGCGCCCGCTCACCTCTAGTTGTGATCCGAAAAAAGGAGTTGTAGAATACCTATAGGGCAATCAACGAAAACCTTTAAGGTAATTTTTTGTTTTCTTCCAAGATTCCCAATTAGACGCCCACATCCACGTCCCTATATACCAGTTATGTACAGAAGACTAAAACCCTCTTTAAACATATGCAAGGGACCTATAAGCATCAGGATAGATGTTGCAAAGAGAACAGATGTTACAAAAGACTCGGAACTAAATCTATTTGCCTTATGAAATTACGTCGACATTAAATTGTGTTGGAAATTACCGGAAGGGCAATATTGAAAAACCTGTCCGAAGCAATGGGGAAAAACCTCTCCAAATCCATAATTAAAAATGAATTTTTTTACAGAAAAAAAACTTTAGTTTGTACTGGGACCGATCTTAGAACTGACCTAGAGCACTACGGAGAGGCCTCTGACCAATACTTCCATAGAAAAAAGTTCGACTCATTTTACTCTAAAACACTGCACAAAAAACCTCATAATTAAAGGAATATTCACGAACAACGACCAAATATCGTGTCGCGTGACATGAGTTTGGCCCACAATAAGGACACTATAGCCCGAACAACTTAACAGATTTTCTAAAATTTAATTTTCTCTGATATCTATATCTTTTATTCAGAACCTTACATAGCGATTTCCGTTCTAATTTCGCAGAGATATAAGTGAAAAAGTTCCACACAACCTTCAAAAAACCAAGTTTCTGACCACTTTTTCGACCATATCTTCGAAATTTTTCGATTGATTTTGCCTAAATTCAATCCCGTAATCAATTTATTGATTATCTTTCTAGTGCCCTAGCTAAGTCCAGGGACTCAAATCCAAAAAAGTTTCGTCCATAAATTGTCGGCCACGCGAATCTTTCAAACAAAAAAAAATATGAAAAATTTTTGTACTCGAGTTATGTACAAAAAACCAAAAACCACTTAAGGGCGATTCCACGTATATGTACTGTAGGGAACGAAAATTTCTCCTGAGTCACCCAAGGGTCCAATTTTAGTGTTCTATGCTCGGAGCGGTAGCGGAGAGCGTGACGCAGTCCCCCCACCCCAAAAAAAACGTCCACAAACCCAAAAACCTCCATACAAAATCCTTTGGGACAAGGAGCCATATATAGGCGAACTTTTGAGTTTTTTCCCCTCGCCCCCCTTCCCCTCCAGCAGCAGCTTTCCAACAAGCCCTCACTCATCAAAATCGGTTGAAAATTGGCTGAGATATCGCCAATCAAAGATGACCAATTCCTATGGAAAAGTGGTCAAATTACCTTTGCAATTAATATCAATTTTATTCCTGTGTGTGGTGTCAACGATGTATCTATGTATCTATGTATCTATCTATCTACTTTTTTTTCTCGAGAACCGCTCGAGCGATTTCCTTAAAATTTTCAGGGAACGTCAGTCTCGGCCCCAAATGAAAAATTTCATGTGCCGCTTTTCCGGGAAAATTCTGGAAAAGCCGTGGCATGTGGAAATGTGTTCAAAGTGGTAATGTACGGAGTTTTCGATTTTTAGCTCCGAAGTGACGATAGCTAGAGAGTTGGTTGCTTCGGGAAAGTTATAGAGTTTGATCAGAAGAATTTTTTGGGATTTTAAGAAAATGGCTGCCAGCGGTCAAATTGGCGCCATCTTGAATTTTCCCAAGCAATAAATTAGGTTTTTTTTGGTTTTCGAATTTTAGCTTCGGAATGACAATGCATAGAGAGTTGGTTTCTTCTACAAAGTTATAGAGTTTCATCAGCAGAATTTTTTGGGATCATAAGAAAATGGCTGCCATCTGTTATAGCGGCGCCATCTTGGATTTTCGTTTATGCTTCTACGGTTTTCGAATTTTAGCTCCGGAAGGACGCTACTTAGAGAGACGGTTTCTTCTACAAAGTTATAGAGTTTCATCAGCAGAATTTTTTGGGATCATAAAAAAATGGCTGCCATCTGTTATAGCGGCGCCATCTTGGATTTTCGTTTATGCTTCTACGGTTTTCGAATTTTAGCTCCGGAATGACGCTACTCAGAGAGACGGTTTCTTCTACAAAGTTATAGAGTTTCATCAGGAGAATTTTTTGGGATCATAAGAAAATGGCTGGCATCTGTTATAGCGGCGTCATCTTGGATTTTCGTTTATGCTTCTACGGTTTTCGAATTTTAGCTCCGGAATGACGCTACTTAGAGAGACGGTTTCTTCTACAAAGTTATAGAGTTTCATCAGCTGAAATTTTTGGGATCATAAGAAAATGGCTGCCATCTGTTATAGCGGCGCCATCTTGGATTTTCGTTTATGCTTCTACGGTTTTTGAATTTTAGCTCCGGAATGACGCTACTTAGAGAGACGGTTTCTTCTACAAAGTTATAGAGTTTCATCAGGAGAATTTTTTGGGATCATAAGAAAATGGCGGTTATCTGTTATAGCGGCGTCATCTTGGATTTTCGTTTATGCTTCTACGGTTTTCGAATTTTAGCTCCGGAATGACGCTACTTAGATAGACGGTTTCTTCTACAAAGTTATAGAGTTTCATCAGCAGAATTTTTTGGGATCATAGAAAATGGCTGCCAGCTGTCATAGCGACGCCATCTTGGATTTTCGTTTATGCTTCTACGGTTTTCGAATTTTAGCTCCGGAATGACGCTACTTAGAGAGACGGTTTCTTCTAAAAAGTTATAGAGTTTCATCAGGACAATTTTTTGGGATCATAAGAAAATGGCGGCTATCTGTTATAGCGGCGTCATCTTGGATTTTCGTTTATGCTTCTACGGTTTTCGAATTTTAGCTCCGGAATGACGCTACTTAGAGAGACGGTTTCTTCTACACAGTTATAGAGTTTCATCAGGAGAATTTTTTGGTATCATTAGAAAATGGCTGCCAGCTGTCATAGCGACGCCATCTTAGATTTTTTGCTAAATTCTGTATAAGAATACCTAGACAGTTGGTTTCTTCAGTAAAGTTAGATGAATCAGTGGGAAGAATTTGTGACACGAAGTGTTTCGAAGGTAGCCGAAGGTAGCCGAAGGTGACATGAAGTGTTCCGAAGGTAGCCGAAGGTAACCGAAGGTGTTGGAGAACAAATTTTTTCGGAGAAAAACTTTTTTGGAGAATAACTTTTTAGTATAAAATTTTTTTTGGAGAAAATTTTTTTTGGAGAAAAATTTTTTTCGGAGAAAAAATTTTTTTTAAAGAAAATTTTTTTCGGAGAAATTTTTTTTTGAGAAAAATTTTTTTTCGGAGAATTTTTTTTCTAAAAAAATTTTCTTTTCTGAGAAAATTTTTTTCAAAAAATAGAAATTTTTTCGGAAAAACTTAAGATTTCTGGTCAGGTGTGGGAGGGGGGTGGTAGGTAGTGGTAATGATTGGGGACCACCCCACCACCATTAATCAGTAGTCATTTGGCGGCGGTCACCTCTCTGGAGAGAATGGGAAGGGAAAACAAAAAAACAATTTTTTTCTTTTTTTTAACTTTTTTAGTACTAGGAATTGTCGGGAAGTGCTGGGTAGGGCTTAGTAAGGCTTAATAGGGCTGGATGAGTGCTGAAATGGTGTTGGAAGAGTGGAGAAAGAGTGGAGAAAGAATGGAAATTACCATGAAAATATATTGGGCCCTTAAAAGAGTCTACATAAGCCAAATTGGGCGCTCTAAAGAGTCTACATTAGGCAAATTGGGCGCTTTAAAAAGAAATTTTATCGATAATGTAAGCATTCGCTGAGTGGACATCAATTTTGCGTGCACTCACCCAGGATACGCCGCATGGAGACTGCTAACTTGTAACCCATTGGCCCTGAAAAGGGCCTCTTCTTCGTACTGGGATAAATGCCCAGATCTTTCAAACAAAAAAAAAATTATGAAAATCAGAAAAGATTTAATCGAGTTATGTACAAAAGACCAAAAACCACTTAAAAAATAAATAATTTACCGAAGGTATCCAATTTTCTGGTTTCTGTAAACATCTACCTCGACATCTACTACACTTGCAACTTGAAATTATTTCATTCCGGAGATCCATTTCGTGTGGGTCAAACAAACTCAGAGGAGGAGAATAGTTCGTACAATGAGTCACATCAAAAACAAAATGTTTTGTAATGTCGTTGGTTTTTTAATAAAAAAGAGATTCGACTAGTCAAACATTCTCATAATGCCTCCCGCAGCAAAATCACTCACTTTTTTCACACATGTAGCAGAAAAGCTGATTGCAGTAAATGGCACAACAGCGACCGCGGCCGTCGCTTTTTGAACAGCAGACGCATTGTCATCCGTAAGAATGGACTTAGCACAGCAAACTGCTGAATCTGTAAATCGTTCAACCGTTCCGATCATAGAATGGATCGCTCCGTTAGTGGCCTAAAATATTGGAATTAACCATTTATTTGATACTGACGCAATGAATTGAAACTCATACCTGAATCGAGAAACCTTGCGGATGATTGTACCTCCAGTAAGTCGACCATCCTTCGCAATTATTTGAGCTCAACAGAAAGTATTCAACATTGATGGAAGTTCCAAGTATTAGATTGCCATTCAAATCTAGAGGCAAGTCTTTCTTAGCAAGTTCTAGTGCATTACTTGTTGATCGCCGATTCACCCCCAGCCTGAAGGCTATGAACTCAGCATTATTCACTCTCACAAAGTCACCTGCAGCTATTTTTATTAGATGTTCAGCCACTTTCGTGCCCAAATAAGATTTAGATCGCTTTGTCGAGCTACTAGATGATGACCTAGAACTGCTTGCTATCGAACTTTTGTCTGGAGCCTGAACGTGAACACATACACCTTCTCCGATATAGAAACCATAATGTGAGTACGTGATACGGTTAAATTCGACGATATCGCACAAGTTGATTGATTCTAGTAATTTAGCGGCAGTTGTCCATTGCGTTAAAGAGTTTCCATTGTTTATGGTTTCTTGTTTTCCTTGTTTTGTACTTGTCATTTTATTTCGACAGCTGTCAAACTTTGTTTGAAAACAGAGTCAGTGTTGCTAGTCGTTATATTAAAACAGCTGTGTAGCATTGTAGCGTTTTTCGTTCTGAAGCGGTGTGTAAAATGAGCGGCAAATTTAATTCGTGCTTTCGTACATCAGATAAGGTTAAGCGAGTCAAGACAATCTAGTAACATCAATCGCTCAATTATTACGGAAATTGTCATTTTATAAAAATTTTCTCGATATTGTTAATAAATTCCACAAAAGCATTCAACCTTTTCGTCCGTGGACACAATCGAGGCCAGTCCGCTCAATCTTAAAATCTAACAGCTATTTCATCTTTGTATTTGTTTGCGATGAACATAGTTAACATTCTCTAATTTTAATAAGAAATGGCCAATTTCTTTGATTTCTGTTTCGGTTGATTGCTGATTGGTAAATAAAAAACGTTTAACGAATCATACAAATCGTGAGAGCCAGGGTTGCGAAGGACGGGGTGGTTATGACTTTTATCTTTCTATGTAGAACGATAATATCTCAAACTTATCCCTTTAGGGCAAATTTACTTATCTCGATATTTCTGTTCGCGATAGATAAAATAGCATATGCACCTCTTACTCAAATTGTTATTTTGACGTGTTGCATTATGACCGTCGCCTTCAGCTAGGGCCACAATGCCCCACACGACAAAATAAAAATTTTGGCAAGAGGTGCATAATCTAATATTTTCGTCGTGTCGAGGAAAACCCATTTCGAAATTAATATTTTGGCTTTAACTGGACATGATAATAATAATCCGCCGTTACAACCCGTCCGGGTCAGAGGCTAGATCATTTTATTTTACATCATCATCAAACTTTATAGACCATTTATGAGGTCTTTACTCCCAATGATCATGGACCACTCTCCTCCATACCCTCCTATCCTGTGCCAAGGAGATGGTTTGTTCGCCCAGTGAAAGCCCCCTAACTCCTAAATCTGATTTAATTTAGTCTATAAACCTTCTCCTTGGCCTACCCCTGGGGCGTACACCCGCAAAATTTGTTAGCTTTCGCTCATATGGATTCTTTTAAAGATCATTTCGTTACCGTAAGGTAAATTGCACACAAACCTAGTGTCATCTATGATGTATTAGGTGCGGAAACTAGTAGGGCTTAGAATGCCAGTTCGCCCCATCAATGTGGTTTACCGGCATGATATAGAAATATAAAAATATGGAAATCAAACAAGAACTAAAGTGTGCGGCCAAAAAGAGACGCTCAGGGTGTTTGGGGCGCTAGGGATAGTTTCTATAAAAATGGATGAAATGAAATTCGCTCAGTTGGATTTACTATTTCCATATATGATACTAGTCGAACCCCCACCCCTAGGGGCTACGCAGGCTTTATCATTTTCGCTTGTTGTCTATTCAGAGAGCCAAAGCATATTTTTTTTCGTTTCAAATAATGATGCGTTTCATGTCATTAAATCACTTCGTTGATATTACCGCTAATAATACTAAAATCGAAGTGGGCGAAAAAGGTACTATAAATTAAAATACTTTCTTTGCCGCAAAATTACTCCACTTCCCCCGCATACCACTTCCACCGCATTCCAAGTTCGCCGTATTCAACTTTCCCCGAATTCTATTTCCCCATATTCCACTCCCCCGTATTCCATTTCCCCCGTATTCCACTTTCCCCGTATTCCACTTCCCCCGTATTCCACTTTTCCCGTATTCCACTTCCCCCGTATTCCACGTCCCCCGTATTCCACTTCCCCCGTATTCAACGTTCACCATTTTCCGCTTCCACCGTATTTCACTTCCCCTTTATTCAACGTTCACCGATTTCCACTTCCACCGTATTCCACTTCCCCCGTATTCCACGTTCGCCATATTCCAAGTTCACCGTATTCCAAGTTCCCCGTATTCCAAGTTCCCCGTATTCCACTTCCCCCCTGTTCCACGTTCACCGTATGCAACGTTCCCCGTATTCAACTTTCCCCGTATTCCAAGTTCCCCGTATTCCACTTTCCCCGTATTCCACTTTCCCTGTATTCCACGTTCACCGTATGCAACGTTCACCGTATTCCCAGTTCCCCGTATTCCACTTCCCCCGTATCAAACGTTCACCGTATTCCAAGTTCCCCGTATTCCACGTTCACCGTATGCAACGTTCCCCGTATTCCACTTCTTCCGTATTCCACTTCCCCCATATTCAACGTTCACCGTATTCGTATTGCTACGTATTCTACTCTGACACTTCCCCGACCAAATCTCTAAGACGACATCTTGATTGACTTTTGGCCGATTTTCAATTATGACCCGTTTTTTACCCATAACTCCCTTATTTCAGAACAATATCCCACCCGGAACATGTTTTCTCGACGTTTTGCACCATACCCGACAACATATCAAAAATTAATTTTTCAGTAATTTTCGGACAGCGGAGCAAATTTTTGTCCATTTTTGCTTCCTTTGATCGACCCTGGGCACCGAACCGTTTAACCGATTTCCTTCAACCCAATTCCGCTACCTCCACACTGCCGAAACCTTTCATTTGACACCTCACTGGCCTCATTCCGGCAACTACCGGCCGAGATATAGGTTAATAGGTGCTCTAGCTCTGGACAAAATCGCCAAAGAACGACCTATAGCTCGGGAGTATGAAACTTTTTCACCCAACATTGTTCAGCAGTTTTGTTGGCCTAAGCCTCCACTATCGATTGGCACTCAAAAATTATCTCTACTTTGTCCAACAACAAAAGATCCCTAACAACAAAGTGAGGAAACCCCAAAATTTTAACAGTTTTCGCTTCCTAGCTCCTTCGCATGAAGTTGGATCAAAAACTCTAAGACTTTGCTTCCCCGACCAAATCTCTAAGACGACATCTTGACTGACTTTTTGCCGATTTTCAATTTTCACCCTTTCTTGACCCATGACTCCCTTATTTCAGAACAATATCCAACCCTGGAATATGTTTTCTCGACGTTTTGCACCATACCCGACAACATATCAAAAAAAAATTTTTTTTTCTTCGCCAGTGTAAACGCAATTAAACGCAAAAATATACGGATCGTGACAGACAGACGAATAGACACATAAATAAATAGACAGACGGACATTAGAGGTTCATAATTATAAATGTGGTGCGTGGTGGAAATAACCGTTTTAATCTTTTACTCAATTTATTGTAACGTTTTTGTAAAAAATGACGTAGGCGCCATTCACAGCTGGTGCCGCTTTATTGAACGGACACTTCGGGCAAGTGCCCAAGGGCGCCGCGATTTTAAGGGCGCCAAATTTTCACAACAAAGTTTCCTTGCATTGAGTGTTTTGTTTGGTATCAGAAAGTTCGCAAATTCAAACAAAAAACTAGTACATTTCGCCCCGTTGTCAGACTCTTTCGTAGCATAGGGGAGAGTGTACGTTTTAGCTAAATATTAGCATATCTAGGTTATATGATGGAGAGAACGTGTGCTAATGTGTGCTTTTCGCCTGCGAGGTCAAAATAGGGAGGGTCAGACATAGGGAGGGCGAAGTAGGAAGATGTATATATATAATAAATGTATGCAATGTACGTACATTGTACATATGGGTACGTATATGTAGCGTGTACATGTGTACTTGTGTATGCACGTATACGTACATGTCTATTACGTTTTAGAACACAAACATAGAAGATAGAAAAAACGTGAGTATGTTTTTGATACAAATTGGTGTCGCTTCCTTCCCCCCGTCAGTGATTGCTAATTCGATGGGAGGCCAAGTCGAAACGGTTGAAATCTAGCTTTTTTCCGAGACTCCGACGTAACGCTAAGAGTCGACGTGCGCTCAGTTGTTTGAGGATTTTGTAAAAGAGGAAATTCCTTCGAGAGAACGTATTTTTTTTTTCAATTATAAATCGCATTGTGGGTTGGAAGTGAAGTCGGCATACATTCTGTATGAAATTATTCATAATGAAGTTATTAAATAGCGGCTGCTACTTTATGTGAAGAATTGGTGTGTCCGATCGTTTGTGCATGTTCACCTGAGATTCGTCGATAACCCACCGATGATTCATAGATTTTTGCGTTTGCCGCCCCACTGATCTGCGCAACTTCCTATATACAGCCTTGGTAATATCAATGATGAATTTATTCGTGTGAATGGCGGGAAAATTGCAAATTACAAAAAAATTATTTGAGCACTTATTTGAAAATTATTTTCTTTCCAATATTTTTTTAATTGAGAAAACTTAATAAGTGTTGTAGCCAGTTCCAAGAAGTTTTGTACGTTATTGAGTTAATGTAAGCTCAGCAACGAATGGCAGCAAGATTGTGAGAAAGGTTGGAGGTGGGTAGCCTCCGGCGGCGGCGGTGAGATTGTGAGTAGTGTGGTTGTTTCGTGTAGTGAGGGATTACCCCCAAACCCTTGGGCCTCCGGGCCTCGCTCCGCTCGCTACCGGTGATTACACACATTGTAAATTTTGTGTTCACATCTTCACAAGTCCCTCATGCTTGGAAGGTGACTAATGTGTTGCCTGTTCACAAGAAGTCGAGACTTCGGGGCTAGAGGATTTTCGTCCAGTATGTATACTTCCTTGTGTGTCCAAAGTATTCGAAATTCTAGTAAAGGAGCAGATAGTGTCTCACCTGAATATTAAAAACCTTCAAACTGGCTTCAGAAAAGTATGAACACTGCCCTACTTTATATTTCAGATAGTGATATTGATAATGATATTGCTGGACTTCTCTAAAGCTTTTGATATGCTTGAACATGAAACATTACTACATAAGCTTGGTAATTTTGGATTCTCAACATCACCAATCTCATAGTTCGAAGCTACTTATCAGACAGGTTCCAATGTGTTTCGATTGGAGAATATCTCTCTAGGCCGCTAGCTAATAAGGTGCGAATTCCCCAATTCTCCGTGCTGGGCCCCCTCTTTTTCTCCCTTTATACTTGGTCACATCTTATTGATGTGGACACTCCCTTGACTTTGATTATTAATGTTTATCATACATGATGCAAGCGAATTGTAAATACAGTTGGCAAATTTATAATTTTTACATGAAATTATCAACCAACTAGTTAGCAGCTGAAGCGCTCACACAAACCAATAAGCAAATTTACTATTTAACTCTACATTAATTTATGAAGTCAATTTCATATAAAACATATGAAGGGACCCGTACGTATCAGAATAGATGCGGCAAACAGAGTTGATGTTACGAAAAGACTGGAACGTATTTAAGTAAATATTGCATTCACATTAGAGCGTATTGAAAAACCCGTCCGAAGTAACGGTGCAAAAAAATTCTCCGAACGCACAAAACTGACCTCCAAATAGAGAAAAATGTTTTCCTCAATTTAGCAACATAGCAAAAAACTATTTTTTGGGCTAGGGCCGACCTTCATATTGACCTAGGGCCCTAAGTAGAGGCCTCGGACACATACTTCCATAGACAAGAATGTTTCCCTCAATTTGCTCTGCAGCATAGAAAAATTTTTTTTTTTAGCTAAGGCCGACCTTAGGACCGACATGAGGCCCACTTGAGCCCTAAGCACAGGCAAAAATTCTTCTATAAATTGTCGGCCGTGCCGAGATCTTTCAAACAAAAAAAAGTTTTTGAAAATCGGCAGAGATTTACTCGAGTTATGTACAAAAAACACGTAGGGCCCTAACAAAGACTCTTTTTTAGTGCCCTAGCTAAGTCCAAAGACTTAAATCGAAAAATGTTTCTTCCACAAATTGTCGGCCGTGTCCAGATCTTTCAAAAAAAAAATTTATGAAAATCAGAAAAGATTTACTAGAGTTATGTGCAAAAGACCAAAAACCACTTAAACGGCCCTAGCTCAGCGGCCCTTGGGCCGACAGTGCCCAGATTCCATAAAATATTTTTCGACTACCTTTCAGGACAAAAAAAGTTTTTGAAAGTCGCTCAAGTTATCGTGTTGACGGACAGACAGACAGACAGACAGACCGACAGACCGACAGACAGACCACAGACCGACAGACGGACATTGTTTTTTCGCTGATTTGTCATCTGGGGGCAACAAAAAAACTTTCCCCCTTACTCCCGGGTTCGAATTCGCAATGTAACAAAAGTGGTAGTAAACGCATCAGACCTTCGTACTTCGTACGGGTCTAAAAATTAAACAATCGAACATCGTTTGTAGTGATTTCTTTTTCTAATCTATAGCTATTTCTAATCAAAAGCCTAACTGAATTCAAAACAAAATTTTCTTCCGATGCCTGTAACACTAGCCAACAAAGTTTTTGTACCTGCTCTACAGAAAAAAATCACCTTTTTTTGACAAGGTTATTTTTCCATGCAGTTTGGCTCTGGAACCCCTAAAATTTTTTGAACTTTGTATAGGTGCAATTGGTCTCCATATCAAATGCAATGTAAAGGGAGAGAATGGCCACATTGCCTCCTTAGTAAAGTAAAGTTAAGTCCTGATCCGGTTTCTTCATATGACGAAGCATTCATAATTGTTATTGTAAGCTAAGTTTGTGAAACAAAAAGGATTTTATTTATATTAGTTAAATTCATTTATAACATCAAAAACACTTCTTCGAAGGTAAAGTGTGACGCACTTACAAAATTATTGATATCGGTAGAGGTCAGTGCCGGCCTTCTTTTGTGTATGCAAAGATTACAAATTTTAAAAACATAGCTAAGGCGATCCGCACGTATTTGCAAAGAGACCTGGGAGTATCAGAACAACTGTTACAAAATTTTACTGCATATTAAAACAAACGCTAAACTTCCATAGAGTGTCGAGGAATGCTTTGCAATTTTATTGAATTGAAGTCTTAGATTACATTGGAAATCGCCAAAATGACAAATTGAAAAACCCTTGTCTAGTAGCGCACCGTTCAGGGCAATAAGGAGTGGCCTTAAACCCATACTTCCGTGGATGAAAATGTTCCCCGCATCTTTCTCTAAAACATAGCAAATAAATTTTTTTTTTAACTTTGGCCGACCTTAGGACCGACTTGGGGCGCTCAGTAGAGGCTTCGGCCCTACTCTTTTTCTCTTGAGGCTTCGACCGCATCTATATCGCACCGAAAATAATTTATATGTACCAGTGAGTTGATTTAATCAACTTTTTTTTGTTTCTTGAAGTCCGTATCTTTCATTCAAAACCTTGAAAGGCTACTCGTAAATCGCGGAGATATAAGCCAAAAAGTTTCACCGGCCTTCAAAATGTCACGTTTTCGACTACTTTTTCGATCTTTGTTACGAAAGTTCTTGACTTATTTCACTTATTTTGCAAATTCGGAGAAGGGTAAATCCATTGGACCCGGGATGTCATTTTGGGGACCCAAACTGAGGCTGAAAATAAGAAAAACGAATCCAAATTTTCAAAATTTTCAGCTGCGGCACTAAAAAAATAAATCGATTTTGTTTAAAAACTTCCAAAGAGCCCACAAATTGTCGCCTGCCGCGTTATTCGAAATCATTCAATTAATAAAATTCCTACATAAAGGATCCCTAAGGGGTCATTCATAAAGGATGTCACGCTTGCTATAAACTCCACAAAGTCCATATCTCCTAACTGGTCAGAGATTTTGTTTATAGTACTCCGCCTAACACGGGGGGGGGGGGGGGGTAGCCAAAGTTCTATAAACAGAATTTGCTGTCCTGACTGAGTTATTACCTTTTTATGGATACTCATTTTTTATAGCAAACGTGACATCCTTTATGAATGACCCCTAAGGTCAAAAAATTGTGTCTGCTGCAATTAAGCGTTCCCGAGGGGTGACGCACTTCTGCGGTTTATGGAATAAATTGAATAAATGGGAATAAATGGAATAAATGGGAATAAATGGAATAAATGGGAATAAATGGAATAAATGATAATTTTTTCAAATTCGTCAAAACTTCAAATAGACTTGATTTTGATGGCAACGCACACAACAAACCATACTAATGTGAAAAGTGAAAAAACCCTCTTTTGAAAACTTAAAAGATTTTTTGTTGAAAAATGGAATAAATGGGAATAAATGGAATAAATGATAATTTTTTCAAATTCGTCAAAACTTCAAATAGACTTGATTTTGATGGCAACGCACACAACAAACCATACTAATGTGAAAAGTGAAAAAACCCTCTTTTGAAAACTTAAAAGAATTTTTGTTGAAAAATGGAATAAATGGAATAAATAAATTTATTCCATTTATTCCAAAAAAAATAAAATTTAATCTCAAGACGGTTTAAATGCTTTATAATTTGTGCAAACCTTTTTTAGAACTTATTTGTCTAACTTGTGATCCGTTTGGTTCAGATATTTCGCAAAAACAACAAAAATAATTTTGGGAATAAATGGAATAAAAGAATAAATGGAATAAATGAAGTGCGCCACCCCTCGAGCGTTCCTCAATTTACCTAAAAGACAAGTGAAGGTAGTCCAAAATTTTCCCCTGTGGCACATGATAACCTTACCTGAACACCAAAAACATAAAAAATTACTGACAAAATTCGCCTGCCTGTTTTTGACTTCATTGAATTCCATTTGTTTGCGAAAACAGCGCCCGATGATATGGGCTTTTTCAGGTAGCCACGCCGGCACTGGTAGACGTGACGCTTTCGCTTAAAACGCGCAAACATTTGTGTAAATAGAATGTTAGCTTGTGGTCATAGTTTTATTCTTAACAAAATTGTCACCACTTTTTTAAAACGAAATTACAAAAAAAAATTACAACACAAATACCAGACCCACCAGCGTAATAATTTTTCAAAACTTTCAGTTTTCACACGTAAAAATATAAATTTATGTTAAGCAATCTTCGCAAAAAGAAAGAAGAGATATATTTCTGCAGTGTACAAACTGAAAGTACAGAAAAATTATTTCGCCGTTGGGTCTGACATTTGTGTTGTAACTTTTTGAACACAACGTAATTTTTTTAACAATAAAACTTTGACCACAAGCTAACATTCTATTCAAACAAATGTTTGCGCCTTATCAGCGAAAGCGTCACCTCTGACGATATCAATAATTTTGAAAGTGAACTTACTTACTGCTCTACACCTTAGCTTCGAAGAAGTTTTTTTGATGTGATATCAGTAGTTTTGGAAGTTTTGTAAGGCGAGCTCTTCGACCTATGCTACCATGGACAAAAATGATCTGAGAATTTCTGGTAATTGCTGACAACTTTTCGAGTCTAGGCTGCAATGATAAAGATTGTAATTACAACTTGGATTGGTATCTAAAGACACACTGACGCGGACACACGGACGCGGACACACGGCCGCAGACACACGTAAGCGGACACACGGACGCGGGCACACGGACGTGGACACATGGACACGGACGCGGACACACGGACGCGGACACACGGACAAAATCGACCCTAATTCGGCCGTAAGACCCTGACTAACGTCAAGGGAATTAATGACCTGCCAAACTCCTTAAAGGCGGTGATGCACCACATATTCGCGGACGATGTCAAGCTCTATAAGTCGTTCTCGTTGAATGATGTCCAAGAATCAGTATACAAGAGATTAATGACGATTTGCTATCAGTGTACCACTGGACGTTATCAAACTCGCTTGTGCTTAAAGCCGGAAAATCGCAAGCAATTATCTTTTCGGGAGATAGCGTGGACACTGATGTCCCAACCATAAACCTGAATGGAGTTATCATTCCATATGTCCCGCTTGTATTGAATCTTGGGTTGAATATGGATAAAAGGATGATGTTTATGGGACATGTTAAAGAAGTAGGCTCGAAAATCTTCTGTAGATTACGCAGTCTATGGCCAAATGGTCACATATTCCCGTTCAAAACAAGGCTTGTGCTAATCAAATCGCTGATAATCCCATTATTTACCTACTGCAATTCAGTCGCTGCAATATAATAGATCATTCTTTGTACGGGCGATTTCGAATTACAATGGGCTGCCTGCTAATATGCGTAAAATGAAGACAGTGGGTGAATTTGAAAGGTCGTGCCTTTCGCTTCACGTAAGGGGGGAATAAGGAAATCATCATAGTGAAGGCCGAATAAATGCTGGAGAGTTTCAAATTTGTTTGCATATTGCTGTGTAATTTTAGTAGTGTGCGTGATTGTTGTGACAGACAGAGCCTTATCCGATTAAAATAACCCTCAAGTCTACACTTTGTATTTGTATTTGCATTTTTAATTTGATTGATTGATTTTAATTTTCTTTATAAAATTCTTTGATATTTTGCTTTTCGATTAGTTTCAGATTTAAATTGTTAATATTATATTTTGTCAAAAATTCTTGACAATAGTCGTGTAAACATTTATTATAAGGATTCGTTTCTTTTTGTTCGAATAAATATTAGATTGATTGATATTGTAATACAAATCAACAGTCAGCATTTCGCTTTTAATGTCACACAATTCAGAAAAGTTATTTACGTCACAACAACAAGAACTTTCGAGCACCGAAAGTACATTGCCATGTGACGTATTTAGTTTTCATGTTTGCTAAGGGAGCCGAAAGTGAAAACATATGCAAGAGAGCCGTACGCATTAGAATAGATATGGCAAACAAAATAGATGCTGTAAAAAGACTCGAACGTATCTAATTAAATGTTGCCTTTACTCTTAAGAGTATGAAATAACGTCGACAATAAATTGGATTGGAAATTGCCGAAAGGGCAATATTGAAAAACACGTCCGAAGCAACGGCGAAAAACATCTCTATATCCATAAAAAAACAAATTTTTTTCACACAAAAACTTTTTTTTGTACTAGTGCCAATCTTCGAATCGACTTAGAGCACTTAGGAGAGGCTTCTGACCCATATTTCCACGGACAAATATGTTCGCTACTTTTTTCTCTACAACAATGAACAAGAAACATCATCAATATTCACGAAAAAGCACCAAATATCGTTCACGGTCGCGTAGCATGAGTTGGACTCACACCAAGGTCTCTACAGCCCGAACCACTCTACAGATTTTCACTAATTAAATTTTAGTGATTTTTGGATGTCCATATCATTTATTTAAAAGCTTCAAGATCGATTACCGTTCTAATTTCACAGAGAAATAAGTCGAAAAGTTTTACCAAACTTCAAAAAACCACGTTTTTGACTACTTTTTCGACCATAACTTCGAAAGTTCTTGACCGATTTTACCCAAATTCATTTTTGTTGTCAATTTTCTGATTATCTTCAGGAAATTTACCCGATTTGTGTAAAAAAAACGTTTGGCCCTAGTAGAGTCTCACTTTTAGAGCCGTGGCTGAGGCCAGCGACTCGAAATCAAATGTTCTTCCATAAATTGTCTAGACCTTGCATGCCTAGACATTTCAAACAAAAAAATTGATGAAAATCGGAAAAGATTTACCCAAGTTATGTAGAAAAGGCCGAAAACCAATTAGGCGGCACTAGCTCAGTGGCCCTTTGTTCAAGAAGGACCACCTGCAATTCAAACTCATTACCTTTTAGGGGGTTTTGAAAATCGGTTAAGTTTTACTCGACCGCACGGTCGGACAAAAATTTTGTTTTCTAATTTAGCAGAGCTATGCCTAGCGGCCCTATTGCTAGCGCCGCTAGAACTAGCGCGCTTTAAATTTTAGTAAGGCGCTAGCGCTGGTATAATATATTGTAAAATTGATCACACATTAGAAAATGTCTAACCAACTAGTAACAAAATTTTCAATTGAACTTTAATCACATACATTTCGTTATTCAAATTATTGTATTCTCTGCAATTTTGTTTCATACAGTCTCGATACCTTTATTGTATAAACATTGTGAAGTCCTATAAACATATACGAAGGACCCGTACGCATCAGAATAGACGTGGCAAAGAGAACAGATGTCGCAAAAAGACTTAAACTAAATCTAAATAAATATTGCCTTATGGAATTGCGATATTAAATTGTGTTGGAAATTGCCGAAAGGGTAATATTGAAAATCCCGTCCGAAGCAACTGTGAAAAAAAATGTTCGAAAAAATTTAAAAAAAAAATTTAAATAACAATATCTCATATAGACGAAAAAGTTCCTCTCAATTTACTCCATAACAAACCCTTGACACCAAGCTAAGGCCTTAAGGAGAAGCCTCGAACCCATACATTCATGGACAAAAAAGTTTCACTTTTTTCTCTAGAACAGCGCAGAAAAATTCATCATTTCACCGTCATCATTCATCATTTCACCAAACCACCAAATATCGTAGTGTAGTAGCGTGAGTTGGGCCGACACTAAGGACCCTACAGCTGATCACTCAACCAATGTTCATCATTTTTTTTTTCATGATTTCTGGCAGTCGATTACTTTCATTCAAAACTTTGAAGAGCGATTTCCGTGCTAACTTCGCAGAGATATAAGTCAATAAGTTTCACCAACCTTCAAAAAACCGCGTTTTTGATCACATTTTCACCAGAATAGGTATGACAGATTCTCCAATATGCCAACTATGCAATCAATCAGAACAGTCATTAGACCATCTTCTAGAGTGTAATAGCCTTGAAGTACAAAACAGAAGTACAATTGACCAAACGGATGAATTCAGGAAATGTCCTTCAGTGTTTTTGCGTTCATTGTTGTTCGGAACTGACATAAATAGCGCATGGATCCGAGTATCCAAGTGTTACAAAAATTACACAACTGGATGCAGATTGTTTTGTTTGGTGATTTTATGCTAATTACTGCTGCCACTGCCGTCTTTAATACTGTTACATAACGCGATTGCAACGTTTATGCAGAAGAGAATTATCGCTTACCGATGTAGTTTTCGATGCTTTGTCACTTCCGGACACAATCGAAAATATTCTCGGCCAACCACTGGACCATTAAAAATTAGAAAATAACGTTCTACTCACAAGCCCTTGAGGGTAGTTAAGACAGATTATTAATTATTATTGTGATTATAAGCGTTCGTGCACAGCTCAAAAGTTTTTGGAGGTTTCGCATGTCGTAGTTATGCTGTCGAGTCAGGGCGCAAAGACCCGTACGTATCAGAATAGATGTGACAAACAGAATAGATGTGGCAAAGTGACTCGAACGTACCTAAATATACAAATAAGCAAACAATCCAACGTTTTCTGTTGTTTTATAACTGTAAGAATTTCAAAGATTCATAGAAATTACCCAAGGTAATGTCAAAGGCCCTACCGAAGTACGTCTCAGACCATTCAAATCTAGAAAAGCTTATATCCAAGGACTAAGCCGTTTTTCCCTAAAACCCAGAAACACGTGTTATCTAAAACTTTATTGTCTACAACTTTGTCCTTGGAAGCAACTTTTTACCTCTCATAGTTCTGGAGATCTGGGTTATCCTGCCCAATTATGGAAGTGGCCATATACCAGGATTGGGCCATATTTCCCCAAAACCCTGAAACACGCGTTCGCTTAAATTTCATTCTCTACAACTTCGCCTTTGGAACCAACATTCTAACTCTCATAGTTCTGGAAATATGGGTCATCCTGTTCAATTATGGAAGTGGCCATATACCAGGATTGGGTCATATTTCCTCAAAACCCTGAAACACGTTTTCGCTTAAATTTAATTCTCTACAACTTTGCCTTTGACAGTAAATCTCCATATTGCATAGTTAAGGAAATATAGACGAAAAACTGTTTTCGTATATGGCCAAGATTCTCAATTTCGTCCATTCCACTGGTCCCAATGCCCAGACCCCTATACCGATGCCCACAAAATTTTTGTCCCAGTTTTGTGACATCAAATGCTTTCATTTGACACCAAAATGAGGAATTTCCGTACTATACTTGCTGAGATATTTGCAAAAAAGCTTCACCGACCCTCGAAAAACCATGTTTGTGGTCACTTCCTCGACCATATCTCCGGAACCACTTGGTCGATTTTCGAACTTGAATCATGGGAGGCATGTACCTTTCAGGGAAAAAAAGTTTAGGCTGATCGGTTGAGCCGTTTGGAAAAAAAAGTGGAGACGGACAGACGGACATTTTTTTTTATTGCTGATTCGTCATCTCGAGACGATAATAGATGCTTCCCCCCACCTCCCACCTCGATCTACCCCATGTTACAATAAAATTGTTTGTAGTAAACGTATAGGACCTTTGTACTTCGTACGGGTCCAATAAATAGAAAAGTTTAACTTCTTTTTATTTTCTGTGACGTACTTATAATAACCAGCCACTATAAATGTCAACAGAGTCTACTTTCGTTCCATCTATTTTCTCTTTTTCTCCGTCAACAAAATGTGTACACACACACACACGTGTGTGACAATGTGACAAAGAAGAGAAAGAGAAATATCCATGGAACGAAAGTGGACTGGAAAACTCTGTTGACATTTGGAGTAGCTGGTTTTCATTTGACAGCCACATTATACTCGAATTCCACATCAAAGCTGTACTGCTACATATACATCACATATATGTGACTTATGGTTGTCTCTCTGACGCGCACGCATAAGAGCAATAATTCCGAATAAACATTGTACAATGGAATCAATGAAATCAAATGAAACATGAATAAAACACGATTTAGTGAATATTTTCTATTTAAAATAGAATGAGTTTATTAGGCTCGCTCTGTGGCCTCGACACATAATGACACTTCTAGAGCCTAACATTTTATGCAATTCTATGCCGTGAATCAACGCAAGACATTAAATCGAAGTATTCATCAGAAAACAATCTAAAATTTTTCCTTTAAAAATTTTCTCCGAAAAAAATTTTTCTCCAAAAAATATTTTCTTTCCGAAAAAAATTGTTCTCCACCACCTTAGGCTATTATCGGAACACTTCGTATCACCATTTAAAAGCCACTCACAATTCTTAATCCTACTTCCAATTGTTTAACAAAAATCGAAAAACTAAAAGTGCTGATTTCGTCGTTTACGACTCATCAGTACACCTTGTCTTAAGACCATGTGTATATCAGCAACGATGGCCATAGAATGATACCCAGACTATGCCAACTCGCCTTTTATACAATTCAGATCCTACGATTGGATGCGTGTCATTTCGTTTGAACAATTTGGAAGTAAAAGAATTGTGAGTTTGTTTCGGTTATTTTTTAATTTGGATTATTCTGCTAAGCAGATTACCACAATTCAACGACTATCGAAGATAGTATTTACGTTGAATATTTGGGCTCCAAGGGGCTAACCATACCCTCTGTGCAAAGAAGTACACAAACTTGCAATCAAGGTAAAAATTGAGGAAATTCTCGTTTTGGTACAATTGCACCCATAGAAGTAATATTTTACTATGGCTGCTGTACCTTCGGCAGATTTAAAGTCCACGCGCTTGAATCAACATTTAAAAGCCACTCACAATTCTTAATCCTACACTCAATTGTTAAACAAAAATCGAAAAACTAAAAGTGCTGATTTCGTCGTTTACGACTCATCAGTACACCTCGTCTTAAGACCATGTGTATATCAGCAACGATGGCCATAGAATGCGGGTGGACTTTAAATCTGCCGAAGGTACAGCAGCCATAGTAAAATATTACTTCTATGGGTGCAATTGTACCAAACCGAGAATTTTCTCAATTTTTACTTCGTATCACCTTCGGCTACCTTCGGAATACGTTGTGTCACCTTTGCCTGCCTTCGGAACACTTCGTGTCGACTTCGGCTACCTTCGGAACACTTCGTGTTCACCACACATCATTCCACACACTTCCCACATCATTCCACACACTTCCCACACACTTCCCACACCATTCTACACACTTCCCACATCATCCCACATCATTCCACACAATTCCACTTGCCACATCAGGGGCTATTTTTCCAAATTTTCCAAATAAATTCCAAATAATTATTTGGAAAATTTTTGGAAATTATTTGGAAAATTTGAAAAATTTTTGGAAATTCGATTTTCCAAAAATAGGCCACGTGCCACACCACTCCACATACTTCCCAAATCATTCCACACACTTCCCACATCATCCCACACACTTCCCACATCATCCCACACACTTCCCACATCATCCTGTGCACTTTCCACATCATTTTCGGTCGCTTCAAAAAAAATTTTTTGTTATAGTCGCTCGTAGAAAAATTATTTTTTCTATACTTTCAGTTTTTGCGCTGCAAAAATTTGACTTTTGTTTCTTATTGTATAGATTGTTTAAGGTAAATTTAAATTTTTACGTGTAAAAACTAAAAGTGTTGAAAAATTATTCCGCCGGTGGGTCCGGCATTTGTGACGCAATTTTTTTAACACAACGTAATTTTGTTTTGAAAACAGCGCTGTAATTTTTCAGGAAATTAAAACTTTGAACACAAGGTTCTATTCAAACAAACTTCTGCGTATTATCAACGATAGCGTCACCTCAAGCGATATCATTAATTTTGGAAGCAGACTCACCGACTGCGTCACAGTCTACCTTTTAAGAGGTTTTTGTTGTGATAGTTTCTTTTATTATATTTTTGAGTATTTGCACGCTCACTCCTTTTCGTAAAAGAATAATCTCCACTTAGGTGGATGCAATTCTGGGCTCAGTTCATTTCTAAATGGAATAACTTCCACTAGGGTCTAGGTAGTAGTGTTCTCAGTCCATTTTGTCAAAGGAATAACTTCCATTCGAGTCGATAAAATTGTGAGCTCTGCCCATTTGGAAACGGCATCCGGGGCGAATAGTAGCTATTCGCACCCGTTTAGTTCGTTTGCTAACTGGATTCAGAAAGCCGATTCGGTGGTGGTAGTTCTCACTACTTAAACCAAGTGCATACATCAATGATAAGTAGGAATCAACTTGCCATTTGCGATGCGAATGGCCACTTCGTAAATAAAATAAATGAACAAAGAAATATTACTCGGTGGGCAACAAACTGACTGAGTTTAAATAATTTATGCGTAGGAACTTCCGCTGGGATGAGATGCAACGAGTGGAATATGTTGAACATTTTTAACAAATAAAAACGTTGTTGAAAAAACCTGTTAATTCATGTACATGCACAATCAAATGTTATTATAAACTGTACGACGGATAGAGGTTGAATGATGTTTCAAAGTATTTACAATTTTATATTTGAAAATTAGTGGAAACTTTTAATGAGGAAACTTTTTCACTTTTCTAAAAGTTTTTTTTATGAAAAAACATCAAGAAAATGTTTTGCAACTGCAATGTTATATATTTGCGAAAAGTAAAAAGAATTTTTTTTTAAATTTTCGTAGACATCCTCGGTGTGGGTTTATGGTTGGTAATAAAATGCATTTAATGTTGACGGAAAAAGTCATGCAAATACGGAAAACATTGTGCTATATGCAGAAAAACCACTTAATTTTTCGACCTTCTCCATTAGATAAGATTGTGAAAATAAAAATTCATTTCGTAAAAAGAAATTAGTTTTCCAGCAAATACGTTAACTCATGAAGGACTGTATGTTCAAGACCGTTCACAGACTAAGTAACTATGTTTTCTCGAAAAGCCTACGGCCCTGGCCTAGAAGCTACTGATCTTAGGATACCAATTGATATTCACAATGTTGTATTCATGCCAAGAAAGACATTTTTCAAAAAAAAGTGTTGCGGTTGGAAGTCAAGTAGGTTATAACTGTTAACAAACTGTGCGAAAAATTTGTGTGTTGAAGTTTTTCAAACAGTTTAAAAGAGTCTGGCTTTTACCATATAAGTTTCTTAGCTTTCAAGCAGGGTTGTATTCGCTAACCGATTTTTTTAGCGATGCTAACGCTAACGCTAGAAATGAAAAAAGTTAGCGTCGCTAACTCAATTCGCTAACCGGCGACAGATTAGCGCGCTAATAGCGATCGCTATTAGCGACCGCTAATCCTCGCTAAACTCGGGAAGTGAAAATTTTAGTAAAATATCAGTAAAAAATCTAGAGTGAATGAAATTGTGGACTCATTGATTCGTTATTTGGGAATAGTCTTATCACGTACAGAGTTACGTATCACGTATGACATATGGCGAATTCTTTTTTGAAATTTTCGACCTTCTCATAGGTAAAGTGGTCGGAAAATTTTTTGTGATAGACTTACAAAATTCGCTTAAGAACCATAGTCGAGGGGGAAACAACTCGAGGAAATACTGGGACAGGTGTTATTTGCCATTGGAAGGAAATAGAAAGGAAATAGTAAGGTATTTCCCTTTCTATTTCCCTAGTTTCGACGATTTTTCAGTCATAAAAGTGAAAATTTTGCAGAAAAAACTAAAGTTGAGTAAACATTTTGCATTTTTTCGGGTAAATAGAAGGGAAACAGCTATTTAGTTCCATTCCCATTGGGCGAAATAGACACCAATGCCAATACTTGGGACAAAATTTTCCCCCTCGACCATAGTACTATAATAAATAAAGGGTCAAAGGCTTGTTGGTTGCTTTAAAATTAAAATTATTGCCACTGTCGCTAGATATGAGCAGTAAAGTGCGTTAGTCACGGGACACCGGAAATGTCCCGTGACTAACGAAATCTTTTCTTAATTTCCAGCGACAGAAGCAATAATTTCAAATCAACGAACAAGCATTTGACCCTTCATTTATTATAGTATTCTGGCTCTTAAGCGAATTCAACAAGTCTATCACAAAAAATTCTCCGACCACAAATTCGTTAGGCATTTAGTACATTGTTGAGTCTTGTTGCATCTACTTGCATGAAAGCCAATTTCGTTGTAGTTTTCTTTGCATTAGGTAGAATAGATGTGAAGTTGCTGCGAACCGAGATAGTGCAGATTTGATAATTGTACTAGATTCGATCGCAGCGCTGCGATGGGCAGCAATATTTATCTATATTTTCACGTCACCTTTTCCCGCTACGTGATAAGCCTACATTCCTCATTTTGTTGAGGGAAATTAAGCGACAGAGTAGAATCTTTTAAAAATCCTATTTGCTGTAGCAAGGGATCTGGAATCTGGAATATTAAACATGAAACAAGTAAAGTTATTATTTTTACTACACTATTTTATGTATGTCACCTTCTGAGAAAAATTGAATTTAACTATATATTGTTTCATTAAGGAGTAACAAGCCGAGAGAAGAAGATTAGAGACTTGGAAAAGTAGTCCCTAAATCGACAAAAAATACATAACATTTTAGCGATTAACGAATAGCGAAATATAGCCTCGCTAAATTAGCTGTTAGCGAAACGCTAGTCGCTATTAGCGAGGAAATTATAAATTAGCTTCGCTATTAGCGACGTTAATACAACCCTGCTTTCAAGGGAACATCCACTTTTTATTTCAAAATATGTGTATTTAGGCTGTACACATGTCAATTGGTTCATTCTTCAAGTTAATTATTTTCTCGTTACGATCCTCTGCAAAAATTTTAAGGAACCCATCGACGATCGTCCAACAGTTCGTTCATCCGTCGCCGCGCCGTCCGTCGGAAACATTTGTTCAGACCGTTGAAAATGTTTTTATTTATAAAACATTTTTAAATTATTTTTTTTATTTTATTTTTATTTATTTCGTCAAATAATCCTGACTACTTGCATTTTACATATATTTAAAAAAAAAGCTAACAACAAACAAATATTTAAAAAAATTATTATTTACAATTCTTCAAATTTAGAATGAAAAAGAACGTCCTTATATTAGGCTGACACAAAATGGTGTATTGAAGTACTGTTCCAAAACAGGGACGCTACCCGAAAGTGAATGGGTCAGATTCACAGACGGTGAAGGGATCGGAGCCGGGGTATATGACCCGAGGACGGATACCGACACCTGGATTCACCTGGGAAGTCTATCCAGCATCTTCCAGGCGGAAACTTCAGCAGCTCTCTTGGGAGCTCAAGTTCTGCCAGAAGGACTGAATGGTGTCGTATATATAATAAAAGCGCTGATATAACCCAATGTGACTTCTCAATTGGTAGAAGAATGTAAAGACTACTTGAACCAGATAGGGCTGAGCAATCGAGTCAAACTAGTTTGGGTGCCTGGGCGCTCCGGAGTAAACGGTATTGAGAAGGCTGATGAGCTGCCAAAAGCCGGCTCAACGGCAATCTCATACGGACCCGAGCCTAACATCCCCATCCCGGATTCGCTTTGTGCGAAAGCGGTGAAGGACTGGGTGAGGGCGGAGCATAGAAAAAGCTGGACAGCGTACGAAGGAGGAGTGCATACCAAGCATTTCTTCCCCACTTCGAACGAGAAATGGACTAGGGAGCTCCTGACGATGATGGGCCGGGATCACATAAGAAGGGTGGTTAGTGCGACGACCGGGAATTGCGGACTCAACAAGCATCTGACGAAGATGAGAATTTCAGGTGACCCAGACTGTTCCTGTGGCTTGGAAGAGGAAACGGGCTTTCACGTTATATGTGAATGCCCTAAATTCCATCAGCTAAGACACAGGACACTAGGCGACTACGAAAGTGTCCGAGGTAGGGCCTATCATATTAGACAGGTTCCTGGTCGGCACGCAAAGGTTTTCATGATTTTGTAAATGATGAGAGGGAAAAAGGAACAAAGGGTTACAAGATCTGTGTTCCAGACCACGAAAGTGATCGTCCCAAACTGATAAAAAATCTAAAAAAAATATTATATATCAAAACATCTCTAGCGGAGTGGGTCAGTACCAATTCCTCTAGTTCCACCTGAAAAAAAATTATTTGTTTTGTGACGTGTTACGGGGCAAGGCAAAATCGCCCAGTGTATTTTCACTTTCGACGATAATATCGTTTTTTGATATGATAATATTATTGTTGGAATGATAATATTGTTCCTCGAACGATATTATCATTTTGAGCTACGATAATATCGTTTTCCAAACAATAATATCTTATTCAGACAGAATAATATCATTGTTGCAATGACATTTTCATATTTAGGGGTATGGGAACACAAAAAATAGATTTTTTTTGGGGGGGGGGGTCTCTGCCACCTCATCCCCGCGTCTGCGGCGGGCTAGATTACGCCTGCGGCTGGCTATATTACGCCCTGCATGTTATCGTCTTTTGTAATGTAAACAATATTTTCTCTCCGTTGTTTAACAATCACAAGCAAAGTATTTGCAATCTTTTTTATTCATAAAGTGTATAAACTTTAGGGGTATGGGAACACGAAGAATTGAATTTTTTTTGTGAGGGGGGGGGGCTTTGCCCCCTCACTCCCGCGCCTGCGGCGGGCTAGATTACGCCTGGGGCGGGCTAGATTACGCCTGCGGCTGGCTAGATTACGCCTACGGCGGGCTAGATTACGCCTTGCAGGCGGCCTTACGTGCATGGGGCGACGTTTCGTAAGAGGTAAAAGTCCCTAGCTTCGCTATATATACCTAGGTTTTAGTGTCATTTTGTAAAAGGAAAAAGCTCCCTAGTTTTGTTAGCTACCTAGGTTTTCGTGACATTTCGTAAAAGGAAAATCTTCCTGGTTTTGTTAGCCACCTATTTTTTTGTGACATTTCGTAAAAGGAAAAGTTTCCTAGCTTCGTTAGCCACCTAGTAATAATAATCCCAATGGCACTGATTAGTCGGGAGCAGCACTGTAAAGCGTCTGGTTCGACTACCGGGGTGTTACACAAAGTAACTGCCAGCTAGTGTGTATTAACCACACTAGGGACCACATGCTTAACGAGTATTCCGAACCACGCCTTCGATTGAAGGATTATTTCTTTTTCCGATTTTGTCGCGCGCTAGTACATCTGGCAATACCTAAGCGCGCATCGAACAGATTCGAATCACAACCCTAACGGTATGGAATTTTGTCATTATTTTTTTTTACGTTTACACACACACCTTAACTTAGCAGCTGGATAAGAGCCTGCTTGTTTCGTACACATTGCATCGAATATGGGTGACGTCATACTTGTTGTGTACAAATCGTTGCGATATTGCTACCGAACGTTGCTTTCATGATAAGCGTTGAAGAAAAATCTTATACAGAATTTTTCCACACCGGGGTTTGAACCCAGGTTTTCTTGGTGGAAAGCCAGTACGTAACCACTGAGCTAACCCGTTCGCCCCACCTAGTTTTTTGTGGCTTTTCATTTCATTTTTTATCGACCAGATGAGGAGATGAGATGAAAAGATAAGATGAGGAGATGAGACCAGGTGAGGTCGTCTAAAAGTCGCGCAATGGAATTGATTTTGAGACTCTCAGTTGGTCCCACATAGTATCGTAAAACAAAATTTCGTAAACGAAATTTTTTGCTCATGATATTCATCTTTGAAACAATAATATCGCTTCTCACACGATAATATCGTTTTATGATATGATATTATCGTTTTGAGACGAAAATACACTGGTCGATTTTGCCAGTCACCACGTGTTACGGTCACGTAGACTGCGTGAGAAGAGGCCAATTGGCTTTCATTAGGGTACCCACTAGGATTGATCGAGTGAGAACCAATTTACATTGGCCAAATGAGCTTTCGCTTTCAAGTCTATTTACTCCATTATGTTTGATTTCGAGCTGTTTGGCTTTTACCTTTTTACCAGAGCTGTGCGCGCTAGTGATTTTTTCTAGCGGTGCTAGCGACAGCGCTACTGCCATCTGAAAACTAGTGGCGCTACCGCTGGTAGCGATGTTTTTCGGGCCGAAACTTGCAATTCGCGCTAGTTCGCTAGCGCTAGTTACTACTTCAGAAATTCCAACTAAAGCACCTAAAGCAGTAACATTGTAGTATCATATCGAGTCGATTTATGCACATAAAATGTAAACAATGCAATAAAGGGCAAAAATAGTCATGTTTCCACATAAACATACTTCGATGAACAGATTGTCTGCGCCTAGCTCATTTGAAATAAAATTCAATGTAAATACTGCACCAATTGTGTGCTATAATCGACTTTAGATTGTTTTCTGATGAATACTTGGATTTAATGTTTTGAGTTGATTCACGGTATAGAATTGCATAAAATGTTGTATGTACTTTGTTAGGCTCTAGAAGTGTCATCATGAGTCGAGGCCACAGGGCGAGCCTAATAAACTCATTCTATTTTAAATAGAAAATATTTACTAAATCGTGTTTTACCTATTCATGTTTCATTTGATTCCATTGATTCCATTGTAAGTTGTTTATTCGGAATTATTGCTCTTATGCGTGCGCGTGAGAGAGAAAACCATAAGTCACATGTATGTGATGTGTATATGTAGCAGTACAGCTTTGATGTGGAATTCGAGTATACTGTGGCTGGCAAATGAAAACCAGCCACTCCAAACGTCAACAGAGATTTCAAGTCTACTTTCGTTCCATCGATATTTCCCTTTCGCTCCTTTGTCAGATTTCATGGATTTCATGTAAGCGTACACGTGCGTGTGTATACATTTTGTTGACGGAGAAAAAAAGAACTATGGATAGAACGAAAGTAGACTTTAAATCTCTGTTGACATTTAGAGTGGCTGGTTATTATACGTACGTCACAGAAAATAAAAAGAAGTGAAACTTTTCTATTTATTATAGAATGACTTTACAATGTTTATACAACAAAGATGTCGAGACTGTATGAAACAAAATTGCAGAGAATAGAATAATTTGAATAACGAAATGTATGTGATTAATGTTCAATTGTAAATTTTGTTACTAGTTGGTACAATTTCTTTAGACATTTCCTAATGTGTGATCAAATTTACAATACATTATACTAACGCTAGCGCTTTACTAAAATTTAAAGCGCGCTAGTTCTAACGCTAATACTTTTTGAAAACTAGCGGCGCTAGCGCTAGTGGCGACGCCACAGTGGGTAAAACGGCTAACTTAGTGTTCATAAATCTAGTAGTGGTGAAACAATTTTGACATAAGTTCTAAACTTTTACCCACTGTGGCGACGCTAGTAGGGCCGCTAGGCACAGCTCTGCTTTTTACGAAATATTTCTCGAGACATCGAGCTGTCGTATAATTCAGCAAACTTTTTGAATTGCAAACAGACGTTGTTCATAGGTTCATAATTGCCATAGTCGGTCCTGTGACTTTGATCCACAAGATGCTGAGACTTACAATTGACGGTCTGTCGTAAAAACCTTGCAGGCTGATTGACTGTTAACCTTGACAATAGTGGCGCATCCAAGTGCATACACAATACGAATAAACGCGAAGCAAGCACAAGCGTTTATCCGACGTCTTGTCTAGACCTCCAAAACAATCGACTTACACCTGCTGACGGACGTAAGGCAGAAGCCTGTAGTTTTCACTTCTTTTTAATGGACTCAATTTTGTCAATGTATGTTTCATGATATGTATGCCACTACAGTAGCGTATTCAAGATACGAGCGCAGTAGACACTTTTGAGGGCATTTACGTCGCGAAATTTCCAAATGTGGGTAAAATCGATATTCCTCGATAGTTCTTGAAAATCGAGGTAATATATGAAGTCTTCCAACAAGTGGGAAAAGTGCCGGTTGACAGTGACAGATTGAAGTAGAATCGCTAAATTTTGAGCGAATTCTTTTAAGAACAGAGGCGAAACCTTGTCTGGTCCATCACCTTTGGATGTATAAATATTCAGCTCTATTGATCCGAGACTCATACACTTTTCAACGTTAGAAGGAGATGAAGGAACGTTGATAGTACCTGCCATTCCTGACTTTTTCAAACGAAAAAAGTGGGTTTTTAGATTGTGTAAAGCTGTGAAAACTTTGCCACTACACAAAAGTATAGCCTCAAGTTAGTTAGGGAATTTGGGGAACGAAGAAAAATGGGCAACACGGTAGCCAGTCAATTGAGGTCGCACGTGTTTAACAAAAATTGAATAGCGAAACAAAGTTAGCTATCCACAGGTCTATTTTCAGACCGACAATTTTGTATGGTAGTGAGAGCTGGGTGGACTTCGGATGTCTCGTGCATGACCTGGAGGTTTCTGATATGAGGATTCTTAGGAGTATAGCGAAAGTAAATCGGAGGGAGCAGTGTGATAATCAAATTAGGAACGACGGAGTTCGGGAAAACTTGGGGGTTTCGTCAGTGGAAGAGGAGGCAAGGGCTAGTCGTCTGCGCTGGTTCGGGTACGTTCAAAGGATGGGTAATAACAGGCTACCAAAAAGGATCTTAGGTGCACAGGTCCCGGGGGTTAGGGCAAGGGGTAGACCAAGGAGAAGGTTTATAGACTCTGTTGATTGATTGATAATAATTTTATTGTCTACTATTTTCTAGCTGACATGGAAAAAGAGTGACTATGACTGCTGTCATAGCCCTCGTTAAAAAACCATGAAAACGTTACAATATATAAATAACATTAATAACATTAACATAGAACAAAAGGAAAATTACAAAAAATTTACAAACAAAAAGTAAGAAAACATCAAAAATATTACGTCAAAATCAACATAACGAAAGTCACAAGAATAAATAATTTATGAATCTATGTCAAAGACATAGATCGTCAAAGAAAAACAAAAATGTCATAATGATATAATTGCCAAAATGGCGTCGTCAAAAATATAAAAAAAGAAAAGAAAATTCGAAATTTCAAAGTAGCATCTGAGGCGTCGTCAAATACGTTGTCGTAACAATGTAGATGTCAAAAATATCAGCCATCATGTCATAAATAATTAAATTGCCAAAGTGACGTCGTCAAAATTGAAAAAAAAAAGAAAAGTCGAAATTAGAAAGTAGCATCTAAAGCGTAGCCGTCATCAAATACGTTGTCATGGAGACGATGTAGACGTCAAAAATTTCAGCAATCAAGGTGATGTTCTGCATAAATAAAAATAATAATTTAACTTTTTGAAAAGCTTAGAAAAGACGTAAAAGGTAATCACCGGGAAAGTGCTTTCGGATTTAAGTAGTCATTGTGTAAAGAAAGCACCAAAACAAACACATTATCCAACCATACCAAAAGTTTGGAATACCGAATCGTCTAGTTTGTGCACTTCGTTTCTAAAATAGCGAGATGGAAGTGTAGGATCGACGTGACTTGCGGCAAGATTAAACAACCGACATGCGAAGTTGAATGGTGAAAATTGAGAATATTCATGATCGCTTCCGGTGATTCTAATCAATGAAGATCTTCGTAAGACATGTGTACCATCGTTCAGAATAATCCTATTTCGGATAAATTGAGAGTTCAACTTTCCAGACAGGACATCATGGATGAAAAAGATCGCTGCGTTGGTTCGGCGCCTTAGTAAGGATTTAAGGTTTAGTTCAGCACACCTATCAGCATATGGACGAATCCGATAGGAGTCGGTATCTCCTTCAATCCGACGGTCACGGTTGGCATAAAGAACGAACTGTCTTTGAACACTCTCTATAGATTGAATGTGAACCGCGTGATGAGGTGCCCAAACCGTACTAGCGAATTCGAGATGCGAACGAACTATGGCGGAGTAAAGCATTTTGGCTGTTCCGACGTTAAATCTCCCATAGCACTGCCGTTTTACAAATGAAAGCATTGACATAGCCTTCTTTATAGTGAGTTCTAAGTGGTCATTAAAGGAATACTTGTTATTATATGTGACTCCGACGTCTTTTGTGCTGTGAACACGATTAATCAGGTTGCCGTTCATATGATATTCTGCCAAGATTGGAGAACGCTTCCGGTATATGCTAATCACCTTACATTTACTGGAGTTGAGTTCAAAGTCGTTGTCGGAGCACCATTTCACAAAATTATTGATTGATTCTTGCATGAAGTAAGTATCATCGATGGTAGAAATGCTGTTGTGAACTAGCTTTTTGTCGTCTGCAAGATTAATGTCTCTAGTGGGACCAGGAGCACCATCAGAATCGTTGAAGTAGATTACGAATAAAAGGGCAGCCAGTATTGAGCCTTGACCGATTCCAGAAATAACATCAATTATATCAGATTTAACTGAGTTTATCTTCACCATCTGTTTCCGACGCGATAAGAAGGAGCAAAACCAGAGTAGAATTGAATTGCAAAGTTGGTATTTCTCATCTGACATCTTCTTTACCAGTCGAACAGATCGTATAACATCGAAGGCTTTGTGGATATCTGCGAGGAATATGTCCGTTTGTTCGCTGTTTTTGAAAGAATGGTGGACCAAAATTGATAATTCCATCAAATTAGATTCGACTCTCCTACCCGGGAAAAAGCCATGTTGAGTAGGTGATGATTGTGGGAAAATATTGAATTTTAGCTGCTCCAAAACTATCATCTCGAACGCCTTAGCAAAGTTTGGAGACAAAGACACACCACGGTAGTTACCAACATCAGCTTTCTTGCCGGATTTGAATACTGGTATCAAATGACCCATCTTCCACAAATTTGGATAATAGCATTCCAGCAGTGATTTTGTGTAAATGATTGATAGAGGTCGAGATAGCAATTCTGAAAATTCACGGAGGAATAACGGCGACATTTTATCTGGACTAATCCCCTTACTGAGGTCCATACTCAACAAGGATTTTTTCACAATATCCTCATTGACTGTGATGTTCGAAAAACCTGTATCGTCTCTTGAGTGAATGAAAGATAGCAGTTCGGCCATTTTCTGGTCGTCGTCGGGGTATTGCTTGTATACGGAAGCAAAGTATTTAGCAAACAGGTTAGCTTTTTCAACATCATTTGTCGCAATTTCGTCGCCGAAGGACATCTTTCCGGGTAAACAACTTTTCTTATATTTGGAATTGATATAGTTCCAGAACTTTTTAGGTTGTTTCTTGTAGTTCATTGCAAGGTCACACATAAATTCATTGTATAGATCGTCACGATATTTCTCGAATTTGAATTTAGCTGCTAAAAATGATGATTTATCTGCATTGCCTGAGTTTTTAGATGTGTTGAGGTATTTCTTGTATTCACGGTTCCTTCGATTTTTCAGGTTGAATAGTTTACCATCAAACCATGCCGGATGATTCGTCGTACGAAGCGATGCCTTTGGAATAAGCATATCAAAAATCTCATAGCATTTGGCATAGAGTGCACTGAGCATTTCATCTAAGTTCTTCTCAAAGAATAACTCATCGAAGTTAACTTTTGCGAGTTCTTCACGAATTGAATCGTATGGTGCTTTCCTGAAGCAATAAATCTGCTCAGAAGATGGAGATTCAGTATAGGTAGCAGGTTCACATTCAATAAGGCATTGAGTCTGGAGCGCGGTCTTGGGATGAATCTGGTATCATTGGTAAATCAGCTGGATTGACAACAAACAGTTCCGGCATGTTAGTGTAGACTAAGTCGAGAACATTCTGGGATGAGTTCTGTATGTCTGATATTTGAAAAAGTCCGCAACTTAGAAGAGATGAAGTAATTTCTCTCGCAATATTAGCTTGTACAGACTCAGAGTCTCCAATGATTGGAAGAAAATCGAAACCGTCTTCGTTTGCAGACCATTTAACCGAGGACATGTTGAAGTCACCAATGGCAAGGAAGATATCGTTGTGATTTATCATTGAGTGAGCAGCCAAAATGGCCTTTAAATGTGCTGAGTACACTTCTTCTGTAGAACCATATTGTATATATAAACCATATATATATATTTTAGAGTTGGTTGATCTAAGATGAATTTTAATGCAAACGGCTTCCAGTAGATCTAATTCAGGAACTTTAACAAGTTCACTGTCGTATTTTGAGTCGACGGCGATTAGTACATCACCACCTTTACTCGTATCAATGTTCGTATCTTCTCGGTCTTTACGGTAGACCGTAAAACGAGGATCGAAGAACTCAGCATCAAATTTATTCTTATTTAACCAAGTCTCTGACAAGACAATAAGGTCATAGTCACAGGTTGCTGACGACAGTAAAATGTCATCTTTTTTGCCCGACATTCCACGAATGTTGTTATAATAGAGAGATAAACAGGTATTTGAAAGGAATTGATTAAATTCAACCGAATTAGATGGTGAATCGGTTACGTCATTGTGTTGGCCAAAAAATTCATGGATGAGGGATCCGTCACACTTTTAACAATCCACGGTTTTATTGTAACATGACTTGGCCAGAAATTCGAACGGTTTATGATATTAGAAATAGCGTCATTGGTCTCAATCTTAAAGTTCACATGCCGTAATACGGTAAGGTCCTGGCCACGCTTCGTTAGTCGACGTATCTTTATACGTTTCTTGTCAATTTGAGAATTAGCAGCTATGAAGTCAATCAAACGAGCAGGTGTTACAGATATGTCAAACGGAGAGATGTGGAATGCCTTGTCAAGTTTAGAAGACTGAATACTGTTGCCAAGAAGATGTAGATCCTTCATATGTGAGTCATAATTGTTTTTTACTTCTGCAGAGAATAATGAATATTCTGGATTAACCGCCTCTGATGATGTTGAATCGTTTACTATTGCTGTCGTTGTGGTAGGTGGATGTAGGTCAGTTATTTTATTATTGAGGTCATCGTCTATTAGATGTAAAAATCTATTACGAAGCTCTTTAATCTCTCGCGTATCATCAACATGATCGTCATGCAATGTTGATGTTTTTTCGTCTAATTCAATGATTGCTTTCTCAATTTTGTCGCATTTATCATTTATGATTTGGAGATTATCAAGTGTTATTGAATCAACCACTGGAGAGGATAACTGTTTTTGCATATTTCCGGAATGAAAATCCTTACAAATTTCTTGGATTTGTAATACTACGTCCATGTTTTCCTGAAGTTTATGGTTAATGTGATCAAATGATGTCCATGTGTTACGTTCGAAGCTATGTAGAAGGTGGTGTAGTTCACTGTTATCAGTTGAGATTAGCGAATGATCGACTGAGAATGACCAATTTTGAGGGTCAGATATTGGTGGTGCTTGGAATCTCTTTTTCTTTGTTGAAATGGGGTCAACATTGCGATTAATGAGGGGAGTCGATGGCATATGAGCTTTATCTTGAAGTTGATTTAATTTCTCTAATATCGAAGAAGTTACTTGCGTACTGGATAACGATTGAGATTTAAGTCCGTGGTCGACTTTCGCATGTAAATTGGTAACGTTCTGATTAATCAAGGCGAACTGAGTCATAATGCTACTATGGTCGGCCGTGGGCAGCAACCGCTTGAATTCTTCGTTGGAATTGTTGATACGAGAAAAGTTTTCGTTCAACTGCGTCAACGTAGACAGCATATTCGATATAATTACATTGTCATTCCGCTCAGGTTCGTTATTTTGTGCAGTATGACCCGCTGCACCAGTATCGTTTGATCTGCGAAGACTTTGCTTGAACTTGGTAACACGATGGATGCATTTCCGGCACATGAAAACTGCATTCGAGGATGAAAGTAATTTAATGGCATGTTGTGATGATAGTTCGAAGCATTTTGAGTTAAATCTTTTTTCGCAAAAATAGCAGTGTATCAGCAATTTTTCTGAATTCCTTGCGGCGAAGCAAGCATCAGTGCACACATGATTGCTGGCCATCCTTATGGATGACGTGTGGTTATTTTTGAGCAGCGACACAAAAAGTTACTGCTTATACAAGAACTAAATAGCTAAATCGGATTTAGAAGTTAGGGGACTTTCTCTGGGTGAACAAACCATCTCCTTGGCGGGCGATAGGAGGGCATGGAGGGGGGTGGTACACCTTCCTAGTGTTGTGTCATAAAGACCTCACACCGAAAGGTACTTAATGGTCTATAAAGTTTGATGATGATGATGATGATGATGATGATGAGCCCCAAATTCATTTTTACACTTCAAAATGGATATAGAATTGTCGAAAAGCAATGTCAGGTGGGGATAAAAGCACAAATTTTTTTTTGGTAGAGTTCGCAATGGGGAAATTCACCGAAACTCGAAATTTTGACTTTATCAATTTTGTGCAAGCATTAAAATTCGTCGAAAAACCTAAACCCTAGTGTTTTTGGAGTCTTCTAGACATAAAAATATTTTGTAGACCACTCCTCTAGGTCATTTGGAAAAACCGATCCCACCTACTGGACAACGATTGCGCAAATTTTCTTTTTTCGAAATGTGTCGATTCACTGTAGAAAAAAGTCGAAAAGTGTTTCCGCCTATGGCATCCTTCGTAGAAAAATCGACTAAAGATCGCCTAAAAGTTATCAAGCATCGCCCTATTGTCTCTAGTTTACTTATTCTTGTGATATTCTAACTAGATCAAGAACGTTGTCTTGGTGATAGCGAATGTTGTCGATCGTTAGCTAGAATCGAGAAAATTGTCTCGGATTTGGATCCTTCATCAATTTCGGACGGGAAGTAGACATTGGCGTCAACTTCGTTACCATAAATCCATTCGTCGGTATTCCTGCTTTGTGAAGGACCCCACAGATTCTTTGGGTTAATTTGGAGATGCATTGTTCGGGAGTGTAGTCGATATTACCCTGGATGATTTCTGGGGGTTTGATATATACAAAATTTGTTTGATAAAGGAACGTATTGGAATTATGATCTTTGAAATGTTACAAATGTTAAGGCAAAAGCCCCTTGTAGTTCATACGGGACTAAAAAGAAGAAACATCTGCAACCTGTGATGCATTTAATTTTATGATTTTGAAGAGACGCAAACAGACGTGTCATATTCACACGTTTGTATTTTCGGTGTAGATTTCGCGAATGGAAATAAGATATGACGAAAGATTTGAGATAAAACCGTTTTTCACCTATCCAATGCAGACAAACACGTACATTTTAGCAAAAATGTAAACTCCATTCAAATTCTATAAATAACGTTTCGTATAAGTCCTCAGGAACAATGATTTGCATTTACATACACTGGATGGCATTTATTTTCAATTAAATTCGAATCTGCATGCTTTTGCATGTGTTTGCAAACGATCACAAAAGGAGACATTTTCCACAGATGTTTGAAACAGAATGTGTATATGAGAGTAATTAGGATTTAATTTAAATTGTGTAAATTAAATGAACGCAATAAATAGATGTACATAAATGGCTACGGTAATCATTTATTTTTCATATTTGCAGCGTGAAAATTCGTCACAGAAACCGCAACTAGTGTTACAATTTCCCCAATAAAATCTTTGTTAGGGGCCGTTCATAAAGGATGTCACGCCGAGGGTGGGGGGGGGGGAGGTTTCGAAAGTTGTGTCACGTCACGCAAACTACGATAATACTATTTGCACTTGTTCGTCATAGCATCGTCCGCAGTGTTCGGGTTGAGTGGAGCGCAACAGTGTAATGTGGCACTTAGTCATATAATCAAACGTAGGGCTTACGCCAGACCCGTACTCAATGTCTCAAATTCGAACCTACTAGGGTGGGCAAATATTTTCCTGTGAATAACCCCTACAACACATTATAAGGTTATTTTGCCAATCCCCCAATTACATCTACAACGTATAAAAACACTCAAGCTAGTAAATATACTTCCATAGACTTTCCATGGAAAGCGTTCCTCTCATTTTTTCGTACAGCAGAGCAAAAACATCACGAAATGTTCAAGGAAAATCGTCACCTAAAACATGCGGTTGAGTAGTCCGAAACGATTTCCATAAGGTCTTCTTTCCCCGTTTTTTTTGCTGAGATATAAGCGAAAAAACAAATCTTTCGACCATATCTCAGCAAATACTTGTCCTATTTTGCTCATCTTCGAACTTGTAACTCAACTTTTGATTATCTTTCGTGGAAAAAATATTAAGATCGATTCAGATTCGACAAAAAAGAGGGGTGGCAGATGGACACACAGAGGACATTTTTTTTTCTGAAGAAGAGCCTCATAGCTCAGCCGGGTGCAGCACATTAACCCAAACAATGGTGAAAGTCAGTTGCTGCAACGTACGGCGAATTTTCGAAAATGATTCTTTTCTGTTATCTTTCGTTCTTCTGTCATACAACGTACTGTAACATACTCTACGGTAAATTAAAGTTTAGTGTTAATACTTCATGATTCTTTGCAAGTTGGCGTGACGTCACACCGGAGAGGCGGAGGGGGAGAGTATGAGGCTAGCTCGACACTAACGACGTGACAGAGGGAGGAGGGGGGTCCGAAAAGTGCCGATTTTGGCGTGACGTCCTTTATGAACAACACCTTATATCAATTGTGTTAGTTTAAATATTCGCAAATATCCGGGTTGAGATCGTAAAATTGTACTTACTTCGGTATAAGGAGGAGAATTTTCAGGTGAGATGTTGAAAAAATGAGAGCGACGAAGGCTTGAAAGATTGTTTTGGGAAAGTTCTTTGTATAGACGCCAGACGAGGGGACACGACTTCTAAAAATCTTTTGACTTATGAGCCCAATGGAACGTTTGCATTTTGATAACTTTGACGCAAAACATCATTCTAAACAAAAAATTGTTCTACGGTATACCTGTAAAATGCACAGAAAGTTTTAAAAAAAATTATTTTGCTTACAAAGTACGATCAGCACTTGACTAGCACTTGAAAGCCGCCAAAAATTTGGCTGAGGCCATTTGTAGCCACAATGAATTTACTTATGTTTTAGATAGTTTTTGGCTGGAAATGTAAATCCCGAGACAATTGCAATTAAAAACATGTGAAGGGACCCGTACGTATCAGAATAGATGTGGCAAACAGAGTGATGTTATGAAAATACAAGAACGTTTTTAAGTGAATATTGCCTTAACTCTTAACTGTATGAAATTACGTCCACACTAAATTATATTGGAAATTGCCGAGAAGGCAATATTGAAGAACCCGTCCGAAGAAAAGTCTTCCGAAAGTACAAAATTGACCCCCAAACAGACAAAAATGTACATCTCAATTTTTTCTACAACAAAGGAAAAAATCATTTTTTTGTCTAGGGCAGACCTTAGGACCGACCTAGGGTCATAAGGAAATGCCTCGGATACATACTTCCACAGACCAAAATCTTTCCCACAATTTGCTCTGCAACATTGCAAAACAAATTTTTTTTTGTTAGGGCCGACCTTAGGACAGACCTGACGCTCACTTCAGCCCTAAGCACAGGCAGCGGGTGCAAATTTGTTTTTGAATATAATTCGGTACTCGGTTACCTCTCAAATAGAAAATGAATCAACAAAATCAATTAGGATTTATCCACTTTATGTAAGCAAACACGTTGGGCCCTAGAAGAAACTCAGTTTTAGGGTCCTGACTGAGTGCAAAGGTTTCTAATTAAAGCATTTTCTGCCCTAAAACGGGAGACAATCCTCGACCTTTCGATCAAACAAAATCGGAAGAGATTTACTCGAGTTATCTACAAAAAATATGTAAAGCGCTAGCAAAGACTCGTTTTTAGTGCCCTAGCTATATCCTTGGGCCCAATCTCAAAAAAGTTTCTTCTACAAATAGACGGCCCTAGCTCGGTGGCCCTTGGGCCGACAGTGCCCAGATTCAATCTCATTAAAGTTTTTGAAAATCGGTTGAGTTGAGACAGACGGACGGACGGACGGACGGACAACGTTTTTATTGTTGATTCGTCATCTAAGCACCAGGACCGATGCTCCCCACCTACTCCCAGGTCGAAATCGGGGTGGTTACAAACGACGTGGTAAACGCATAAGACCCCTTTTCGAAGAACTTCGTTCTTCGTACGGATCTAAAAATATTTCGGACAACTCAAAAGTCAGAAATATTCGGTCGGCCAATTTACATATTTATGAAGGCGGCTGCACAACTTGATGCTTAGGAAAGCTTATAAAAAAATCGGTGCATTTTCGAGGCATACGAGGGGCACCCTAAAAGTTTCGGGAATTGGCTATAAAACGATTTTATTGCTTCTCAAAATAATCACCATTACAATCTATACACTTTTTCATCCTTAAAAACCAGTTTTCGAAACATCGAGTCCATTCGGAAGTTGGGATTTGGGCCACTTCTTGTTCATATGCCTCGACAGCAGCTTCCGCAGATAAAAATCGCTTCCCACGCAACTTATTCTTGACACTCGGAAACAAATAAAAGTCGCACGGTGCCAAGTCGGGACTGTAGGGTGGATGCAGCATCAAATTGATTTTTTCCTTCTCCAAGAACGTCGTGGTCAGAGCACTTGTGTGGGAGCTTGCATTATCATGGTGGAGGACGATCTTGCGATTTCGACTCTTTCCACGTAGTTCTTCAAATACTTTTGGCAAACAAATCGTAGTATACCACTCTGAATTGATTGTTTTACGATCCTCAAGTGGTACAGTAGCACATGACCACATTTCCTGAAGAAAGTAGCGACCATTTTCTTGGCGACGCTTCGAGCGCGAATTACCTTTGTTGGTAAATCTTCATTTTGAAACACCCAAACGGTGGATTGCTGTTTTGTTTGGGGATCATAGCTGTAAATCCAACTTCCGTCACCTGTTAGGATGCTATATACTGAATCAGAAGCCCCATTGTCGAATATTTTGAGAGAATCTCGGCACCATTTCACACGAGCCTCCTTTTGGTCGTCTGTCAATTTGTATGGGATCCACCGAGAACAGAGCTTCCGTGTGCGTAAATGTTCGTGTAAAATTGTTTGTATTTGACTTTTCCCGATCCCAAGGGATGCAGCTATCTCAGCATAGGTCACATGTCGATCGGCTTCAATCATGTTCCGGACATGGTCAATGTTTCCATCGGTGATGACTGTGGAAGGTCGACCTTCACGAAAGTCGTCACTGAGGTAAGTGCGTTCCGATTCAAACTCAGCGAACCACCGATAAACAGTGGTCTTGGATGGGACCTCATCTCCAAATGCTTTTTGCAAACGATCAATACACAATTTGGGAGTCAAGCCAGACTTAAAGTCGTAGAAAATCATGGCTCTAAAATTTTCACGTGATAAATCCATTTTTTCTCTGCAATGACTTTTTGGAATTGTTGTATCTTTTGACTGCTACGATCGATTTTCATTTTGATAATCATTTTTAAATCAGGAAAGACCAATTTAACTTTTGTGTAAATTGGCGAAAGTTTTACATGAGCCGATATAGCCGATTCCCGAAACTTTTAGGGTGCCCCTCGTACCGTAGAACAATTTTTTACTCAGAAGAATGTTTTACATCTTTTAAAAATTATTTGCGAAATTGAAACGTTCCATTGGATCAAAATAGTTCCATTTTCATCGAAAATTTCTTTCATTTACTAGAATCTTCGGGAAATTCTCGAAAACAAAAAGAAATTCTTCGTAAAGTTGTTTAAAAATGTTTTTGTTTACACGATATTTAGGAGTCGTTTCCCGCAGAAACGCACGTTTACTGATTTAAAAGAAAATTATCGCTGTAAGCTGTAATAACTGAAGTAAGGTAAATGATGGAGAGTTGCCCTTTAGAGAGAAAACAGAGTTTGAGAACCAAAAACGTTTCACTAAAAGTTGCCCAGGCAATCTTGTCATTGTTAACTTCATTAGGTTGCTGAGAGAAAATTCATAAAAATAGTTATTTGGATCACAAGGGACGAAAGTGAAAAACTTCAACCGTGTGCGAAATTTGCAGCCCGCGCCGAAGGCAAGGGCGGCAATCGCACAGGTTGAAATTTTTTACGTCGTCACATGTGATTCACACAACTTTTCATTACAACGAATACGAATCTTGTAATTTTCGAATACCAAGCGAAAATTAAAAAATGTCACTCGAAACGAAAGTAAATTAATGAGTAAATTAATAAATTCAGCTAAGGTCAATAATTTATTCATTGGAATTGTTATGATTTAAACATCACTGCAGTAATTGCAGCAACAGCATATAGAAATTAAAAATTATGATGTTATACATTCAACGGGTACGAAAATGAGGGCACTTTTCAAATTATTTTTCATGCCTTTGGCATAAATTACAGAATTTTTCTCGTAATTTAGGCGCTTGGCATGAAAAGTTGTATATGTGCCTGTTTACGACGATCAATCTGAGGCACTTCGTTCGGTCTACAACTCGTGAAATTGCCTCAAATCATCGTCCAAAACAGACACGTAAATAACTAGTGGGATCTCGGCTCATTGCATGTAATACTAACTTTCATGTCTGTTTCAGCCGGTGGTTTTAGACATTTCCGCGTGTTGTAGCCCTAACAGGCATGAACGTTATTTTTCATGCCGAGCGCCTAAAATACAAGAAAAATTCTGTAATTTATGCCCAATTCATGAAAAGTTGTATGTGCACCTGCTTAGTTCGCGAAATTGCCTAAAATCAATCGTCCATAGCACGTACACAAATTTCCATTGTCATTCTCATGCGAAATGATCCACATCCAAAACTCATGATACACATCCAAAACTATGTGATTCACATAACAAGAACTACGAGAATATTGCATTTTTTCCTTACAAAACTAGAAAGTCAAAAAAAAAAATATTTCCTTCGTCAACAATATCATGTTTAATTCCGCATAAAAAATCTTGGTAGCACCGCCGCACAGATTTGTTACACTTGAAGCGAAGTAAACTCAATGAAGTGTCGAAGTTTTTTTTTCATACTTCGGGGCCAAAAAAGAAGGAAATTTTATAAATTTTCTCTCGATTTGGACCTCTGAATTAAAATTTTTTGTGTATCTGTTTTGGACGACTGATTTGAGGCACTTCAGCTCTGCTCGGTCTACAGCACGCGAAATTGCCTAAAAACAGTCGTCAAAAACAGACACACAAATAACTATTGTTGTGTCAGTTACTTTCGTACCTCTGTTAAGAGGACCGAAATTACTATCGCCCCTCTGATAACTTTCGCACCTCTGTGTAGAGGGCCGAAAGTACTTTCGCTTCCCATTCCCTACTGAGAGTTGCATTTTTTTAATTTTCGCGTCTCATTTGGGAAGAGAAATATACAAGTTTCGTATTCGATGTAATGAAAATGTTATATTTTTTTGTTCTGTATGAGCGAGTATAGCTTGCAGATAAAACAAGTTTCTGAGTTTAAATATGTAGGAGGCCTTTTTTCAGATGATGACATGTTAGTTATGGAATTGATTATATGATAGTGAAAGTTGGGTGGACTGCGGATACCTCCTGCATGACTTGGAGGTTTCTGATATGAGGGTTCTTAGGAGTATACTTATATATTAATAATCCGTCGTTACAACCAATCCGGTAAAGTCGATATTACCTGACCTGAACCTGAAATTCCAAATTTGAATTCATGTCAGGTCAGGTCAGATCAGTTGGAAAAAAAACTGACCTGACCTGAACCTGATTTTTGTAAAACCTGAAATTACCTGAATGACTTGGTTATTTTTTTATTTGTTGAAGGGAAATTTTCCAAAATTCCAAAGGATCGACGTTTTTATGCGATAACGGCCAATTGACATATTTATTGAATTCTGTTGACTCCTTTTCAGTTTTCGACCGTTCGAACATGTGATTGCGAAAGTCATCGTCTTCGTCATCATCGACGTCGTCATCATCGACGTCGTCATCATCGTCATCGTCTGTTGTTACTGGGGTGTGACTGGTGGCGCTCCGTTTGCAACTGGTGCGTTGGGGTGCGCTCGAGGACTCATAGTTAGGGATTGCAACCTGGTTTTAACCGAACCGGTTTTTCGGTTAACCGACCACTTTTCGTCGTTGAAAAAACCGCCCGGTTTTTCGGTTTTTGAATTTTGGCGTTCTGGCTCTTTACATTTAAAAACTCATAGTGAAAAGAACTCACATACTTAGAGAATCGTTGCACTTCGGAGATGGGTAGAACAAGTATTGATACCTTTTCATTACCGAGTAATGACTTTTGAAGCTATTCGAAAGCACTTACTTCAGTGGGTTTTTCAAAAGTCATTACTGTCAGGTATTTCAAAATCATTTGCAATCAATTCATTTTCCACTGGGTAGTTGCAACTCGTAACAACGTCTTCTTTTTCAGAGTGGGTCTGCTACGATCTGTATTAATTGCAGTGTTCGATCTCGTTCGCTTCTTTTTGAGGTATTAGAACGTTAAACTGATTTGCTTCATATTGTTCCGTGGAAAAAACGTTCTGTTAAAATCAGTGTTTTTAGCTTTTTCGACTGCGGGACCTATATGCGTAAACATTAGTACCAAGTTCAGCGATGAGAATATTCTCTGAACGTTTTACTTTAAAAAAATGAAGAGATGCTGTGAAATAATTAAAATTAATTTAATTAATTAGTTTCTATCAACAAATAATCACTGTGATAATTTAAACTCGATGATAAAGTGACAGAATGCACTGGAATGCATTGCTAAAAATATCGTGAAAAACTTATTTAACCCCCGGGGCTACTATATTGATAAATTTATCACGTTAAATGATGTGGATACTTAAATTTGTTATTTTTTTGCCGCTCAGCATACAAAATGTAACATTAACATTAGGAGTCGTCCATAAAGGACATCCACTTTTTAAGGGGGATGGACGGTTAGTTAGCAAAAGCAAACGCTCCATACGTTTTCCAAATTTTTTCCGTACATTTCTTAAGAGTGATTTTGCGAAAACTTCGAAAGATTTCGTACACTTTTGGGACAACATGTCCTACTTTTTCCCGATGAATGTGTCATTCGATTCCTTGTTCTATAGTAAGAAAAGTAATTTCTCATTTCTAATAAAATTGTCACTTACCTTTACCTTTATGAACGTCAGATTTAGACCGAAATCAAATATTTGTGGTGGCTCGTTCACAAAAGACGTCACACACTATGTTATAGAATTTTTTACCCCACATTTTTTACTTTCACATAGAAAAAGTGTTCAAAACGTTCTACATTTCCATATAAAACTCAAAACATCTTCCCGCTTTCTTTGGGAACCACCACTTCCCCCCCCCCTTTCGTAGAGTACACCGTCACTAGTGAACAGCTCCTTTTCGCATATCCAGCTGCAGATCATGTTTCAGGGCAGTAGTTTCAGCTGAAAATCGTCAAGAAAAAGTGTCAAAAATTGACCTTTCTTACAAAAGTTGTTCCAGACCGGTGCAACAGCCTTAAACCGGGGAAGTCTTTGCATGGTCTTATAGTAGGAGTAGTGTACTAGAACACCCCATACTCAGTTTTTCGGTTCATCGCTGCCGAAGTTTTCACCAAAAATGACTAATAACTCAGGAATGGGGGAAGGCTTTGTATCATTGGGCTTTACCATCCCATAAAAGTTCATTTGATTTCATTTCGTTTTACACGAGTTATAGCCAAAAAACCATTTTTACCACCCCCCGACATGCACTTACTTAGCACACCATTGCTCCACCGAGATATCAAATTTTCCAAAAATGAGAAATTACTTTTCTTACTATAGAACAAGGAATCGAATGACACATTCATCGGGAAAAAGTAGGAAATGTTGTCCCAAAATCGTTCGAAGTTTTCGGAAAATCACTCTTAAAATGTGGACGTGCTTTCTCGACCTTAAGAAAACGATGAAATTTTCGATCTGTCAAATTTAACCAAATAACCACGAGTGAAATTTATCACAAGAGATATTCGCTGTAGGGAGAACAGCTAATATATTGAAAGTTCTTACCTATCTAATGAAAACTTGTCTAAGTGTAGAAAAAGGAAGTAGAAAAAAGTCTGGGTTAACCGGTTAACCGAAGTTTTTCGAAACGAAAAAACCGAAACCGCGGTTTTTGATTTTGACTTCGATGTGCAATCTCTACTCATAAAATAGTTCAAAATATCTGTTCGTATGGTACGGATAGTAGACCGGTTGTGGTCATGTTCTTTATAATACTCCATCTTTAGGATGTAAAAATGTGCATATATACGGCAGTCTGGCTTCAGTAATGCTGGCTTCGTATTTTTGAAGTTTGGTGAGTCCAAATTGTGCAGTAGCGGCAAGGGTCCAGTATTTTCGTTGACGTAATCGCAAAGAGTTTCAATGAGTCAATTCAACGTGGGTAGGTAGGATGAATTAGTGGAGTGGCGTTCCATGCTCACTAAATTTGTTGCCCGATCAAATTTCTCCAGAAATTTCCTTATCATTTTTAATTCTTTCCATTCTGCGTCTTTTAATTCGAGGAATTTCAGAGATTTCTCATTCGAGCAAAATTTCGAAGTGGAACTGCCAGTTTCTCTCCTCTACATATCATGGGCGCGCCCCATGTCCCCATAGTTAGTTCCAGGGCCATTTGTATGAAAAACCACTTTTTTGGCTCGTGCTCGAAAACGGCTCGATAACTTTTCTTGAAATTTTGCAGGGACCTTCGGGTGGGCATTCTACGTCATATGAGATTTTAAAAAAAGGGGGGGGGGGTACCGGCCTCGTTTGGGCGCCAGGGTTCTTAGGAGGCGCCATATAAAGCCCATACGTGTGTTTGTGTGTGTAGTGTGCATGATAGCACATTTTGTATGTTCGAGATAAAGGTTTGGTGTCGAAGGGAAAGTTGTTGGGTTGGGTGTGTAGTGTATCAGGGTGACCGCCAAAATGGCGGAAAATAGGCGGGAACTCAAAAAGAAAACTTTTGATATGTTGTAGAGGAAGTTGAGGGTATCATTTTTGCCCATGGAAGTAGTATTCGCCGCGCTTCGGTTTGGCGGCGGCGGCGGCTCAAAAAAAAACTTTTGATATGTTGTAGAGAAAGTTGAGAGGATCATTTTCGCCCATGGAAGTAGTAGCCGCCGCGCTTGAGTTTGGCGCCGGCGGCGGCTCAAAAAAAACTTTTGATATGTTGTAGAGTAGGTTAAAGTAAGTACTAGCGGCGGCTCAAAATAATGCAAAACATTACAATCACAACGAAAACCCTTTTTAAAAGGAAAACGTGACGCAAGTCCTCGTCCCTTCTTCCAAAACAACTGATATCACAACAAAAACCCTTTTTAAGAGGGAAACGTGACGCAAGTCCTCGTTCCTTTTTACAAAACAACTGATATCAATTTGGGTGACGCTTGCAGCTTAGGAACGCACAAAATTCTTTTGAAATATTGTCACTTTTGATTAAAAAAATGCGTCACAAATGCCGGACCCCCAGCGTTATAGTTTTTCTGTTCTTTCAGCTTTGACAATGCAAAAATTTGACTTTATGGGATGTATGGCGTATTTTTGTACAGGAAATTAAATTTCTGCGTATGAAAGCTGAAAGCGTAGAAAAATTATTACATTGGCGGGTCCGGCATTTGTGACGCATTTTTAAATCAAAAGTGAAAATATTTCAGAAGAATTTCGTGCGTTTCGAAGCTGCAAGCGTCACCCAAATTGATATCAGTTGTTTTGGAAGAAGGGACGAGGACTTGCGTCACATTTCCCTTTTAAAAAGGGTTTTTATTGTGATTTAAATGACATTCAAATGACAAAATAGTGAAAATACAAACGATAAAAGTTCGACTTTCAGTGATTCGTGCCAAATCAAAATTCTACACCCTACATTTACCACATTTTTTCATGTGAAACGGTATTTCCTTTGTCTGATGCTGAAATAGGTCTGTTTGTATCAATAAGCGTAGGTCATACGACGGGCAATTTTGTCATATGGAACATATCCAACTATTTTTTATTTATAAAGAATCACAATCTACTCATAAGTGAATAAATTTTAAATTAACAAAATTAAATCTCATTCGACTACAGGTTTCATGAGGTTTCATGAATTTCAGGTTATTCAGGTCATTCAGGTTGAATCAGGTTTTTTGGATTTCAGGTTTCAGGTCGTAATTAGGTTTAGGTATTTCAGGTCAGGTCGGGTTGACCTGACCTGACTTTGAGCCTTACCATCCAGATCAGAGGCTATATCATTTTCAATTTACTAGTCCCGCAATTTTGTATGAGCTTTTGCTCAGATGGATTCTTCTTACAGATCCTTTCGTTACCGAAGTTTTTACTGTGTTAGTGTTAAATTGCACACATACCCAGTGCCATCTATGATGTACTAGGTGTGGAAATGAGTAGGGCTTAGAGTGCCGGTTCGCCCCATCAATGTGTTTTACCGGCAGGCATTTTTTGGACTACGTGCTTAACGTGAATTCTGAACTGTGGCGACCGTGTCACCAAATATTTTGTATTTTATATTTATTCCGCGTATTGCTCATCCGAGTCAGCGCACCATTCTTTTCGCGCGCCAATTCGGCTGGACATTCTGTCCGCTTCTCAAAAGTTTCTATAGAAAATAATTTTTAATTTTATATGCATTGCAATTATGAATTATTATTGTAGGTTGCAAATTGTATGCAATGTTATTATCATGCTACCGTACAATTACAAAAGTACAATTGTAAACGATATTCTATCATATAACGGACACGTTATTGTCAAAACTAGTAGGGAGAAACTTTTGACGAATAAATTTGTCAGATTTGGTGATACAAATAAACGACTAGTTGTTTCATTTTTTCTCTACAGAACCACGCCTGGCGATAGCTAGCATTTTACCATAAGGATTTCTTCTGGTGCTAATTATATCTCCGTCCAAAGTCAGATTCAGATATTTGTACACATAATTCATCGAACATGAGTGACGTCATATTTGTCATTCTTCTGTATACGATTGAGCCCGTATATTCTTGGTAGAAAGTCAGTACTTGATTTTGGCGACCCGGATATAGTGGCAGTGGTGAAAGTTCAAAGGTTGAGGTAAGCGTGTCATTTAGCACGCATTGACAAAAATAGGGCCCCTAAAATTTATCCGTGACGATCGAACAAGGTCTTCGGACGCTCGAAGTTAGGAATTGGCAAAACACGGAAAGGGATAGGCAGCGTTGGATCAGAGTCCTAAGTCAGTACGTTACCACTGAGCTACCCCGTTCTTACGAGCATAGTAAAGGTTAATCAGAAACGACAACATCAGGGACAATTTGGGAGTTATGTCAGTGGAAGAGGTGACAAGGTGCAAGTTTCATCTGAAAGTATTTCAATTCGCACACGAAGGTCTTATTGAAAGCAAATCTGACATTACATAAATGAAAGGAAAGCAATTATACAAAGATCTTCTCATAACTCCACACGAATTATGCAACGAACTTACAAAAGTGTAAGAAGAAACGGTCATCTACGTCAACCCTTAATGGGTCGTGGAAAATATCGAGACGACCGACATAGAACCACCCACGAACGTCATTTTATTACTCCCTTTCCATATGGTTCTTCGCGTTTGAATAATTCAAGCTCTCTAGTTTTTCTCTGCCACGAAATTTAAAACTCTCACGTCAGCAACTACGAATTTAGTAAACAAAAGAAGCGTAATATAGCTGAATGCACTACAGCTACAGACCTATTGAAGGCAAAGCAACACAAGAATGCGAAAGCGGTGGCGGTAGCATATCAGTCGTCAGATTTTTTTAAAAATGCTATCAAGAATGTGTATGTATGTATGTTTTAGCTCCAGGTGTATTTTGAAATATGTTTTAGAATTTAGTCGAATAAGATTCCCTGAAGATGGTTGTATGGCAGCCGAAACCGTGGTCGGTAGTAAAAATAAAATTAGTGCAATTTAAAAAATAGATAGTTTTATTCGCCTCATCTAAAAACGTTTGGTAACATAAAACGTTACATCTGAGACCCAAAATTTCAAACTACAAAATTTAATTGAACCCCGATGGAAATCATCACACAATCAACGGGTAGACCTAACCGACTATCAGCTGTGCGCCCAGGCGATGAAACGGTAGTTTGGTTGTCCCTCTTGAACTGTGAACATGTTGACTGGTTCGGCGATGATGACAAGGAAATGGACTTGTTCGCATCTTAGGCCTGGTCTAAATTCAGAATTAGAACGTAAAATTCCAATGGATGACGAAGATACAAAGATGAAATGCTTATGGGTAGTAGACAAATAAAAATCTTTGTTTACGAAATTTTATTTTCTTTTTGCGTTACGTCACTTTGGGGGAGATGGGAGAGGTATTGTCCTGGCGTGACACTGATGTGACAGAGGGTGGAGTTCAAAAAATCGACCAATTTGCGTGACATAATTCGTAAATTATGGGAGTGCCAAGAAGGTAACATACTCGTAGTTTTGCATTCATTTCGACAATTTTTCTTTTTGTTCCTTCACTTGATTTGCATAAATTTAACGAATTATTTGTGTTTTCTTTAATTAAAATTAATGAATTTATGGAAATGCAGACTTTCATTGTTGACTTTAATAATAATTTGAGGTTTTGTTTACTTTCCTTCAAGGTATATTTGCGGGAAAAGTGACAAAAAATGAATTTCAACAAAATCACATGAGCTCACTAAGTTGGTTTTACCTTGTGATTTTGTGAGATTTAATATAATGGTAAGAGTAAAGTCACAGGGCGGCAGCTTGGGGAGTTTTCTCGAACCAAGCACTATACCGGACACAATGTACTGCACGATGGATTTATCGTTCTCGACTAAATACGGATAAAGAAAATAATTGACACAAAAGCGAATCACTCCCAATATAAATTGCTAATTCGAATTCAAGTATATCATATTGATGAGTCAGATTAACATCATAGTTGAATTAAGGGATTTGTTTATTCGTTGAAACTGAAACTATATGGAAACTAGTAAATACCCCCGCCCCTAAGGGATACGCGGCTAAAGTTCAGTTTACCTACTCACCTGAAGTGGGAAGATTTGATACCATAGGAAGATGTGGGGGCCTATCCTTATTCATAATCCAGGGTAATATCCGGCCGCTCGGCCAAGTGCACCAGATGGTGAATGAAATTCGTGAATATCAATTTTTACTTTTTTGCTTGTAACTTCTACAATTTTTCTTCGACACAGTTGATATACATAACGCATAACGCAACATAGGTATACAGATGCAACCCAGATCGGACCGGACATGAGTGGAAATGGTCCGGTGTGGACAGCTGATGACATTACAACACGATTTAGGCCGCGGATGACCATTTCTGGTCGACCCGGAACATTTTTTTTGTGTCTAGAAGTATATTTTCCTTATACAAAATGAATAAGAATGCATTGAGTGATAAAAGAATTGATTATCCTTGTACAAAAATTATAATTTATGAAAAAAAGCTTAACTTAATAGAGTTTTACGATACGTTTACCAAATTTTCTTATATCACCATCATCGCCATCAAATGCTACGAATGCGAATTATGGCGCTTTAAAAAATGTTAGGTAACCGAATAATGATCCCTTTCACGAAATATTACGTAAGCGACTGATGATCCCTTTTACGAAATACTACAAATACGAATTATGATGCGCTTTAAAAAATGTTAGGTAAGCGGCTGATGATCCCTTTTACGAAATGTTTCGTAAGCGACTGATGATCCCCTTTACGAACTACTACGAATGCAAATTATGTTGCCCTCTAAGAAATGTTAGGTAAGCGGCCCTTTATGAAATGTTACGTAAGCGATTGTCTTTTGGGAGATGCTACTAATGCGAATTATGTTGCGTTTTAAGCAATTTATGTTGAAGTTTGTTGACACTTTTCTATAAAATAAATGTTTTCCAATCGGTGAAAAAACTTTTCTTTATTTTATTACGTCTTCCATTAGGTTTCTTAACTTTAAATCAGGTGAAATTTCGGTCACATTACTTTCCTAGCTAATTTTTAACTGTTTAGACACAAAAAAAATGGCCCGGGTTGATAACAAAACTATTAGCTTCCCTTTCACGAAATGTCACTAGAACCCAGGTGGAAAACAAAACAAGGGAATTTCCGCTTAAAAAAATGTCACTTGTTCCACTACGCTTGCACACATGAAGCAGCACTAATATGGGTGTCCAACCGTAACTTTTCAACTATAGTATAGATACCCTTATCACCCTAATCCTAGTGCTGATTTCCTCAAAAAAAAAAAATTCAAAACTGAACTTCGCTAACATTTTAATAACTCTAACGGATTATATGGCACATAATCCATATGGGCAGCGGTTGATAGCTAAAAACCGTAGCTTTCCAACGTTACCCATATCAACTCTGTCGAAGAAAAATTGTAGAAGTTACAAGCAAAAAAGTAAAAATTGATATTCACGAATTTCACTCACCATCTGGTGCACTTGGCCGAGCGGCCGGATATTACCCTGGATTATGAATAAGGATAGGCCCCCACATCTTCCTATGGTATCAAATCTTACCACTTCCAGTGGGTAGGTAAACTGAACTTTTGCCGGATACGCGGTCATAACCATTATCGGCCGCTAGGTCGGAAATTTGCGACTTAAGTACCTTATACTAAAATGTACGTAAGGGTCCGTAGTATTTTAGAAGTTACTATAAGCTTATGCAAAGATTTTTCCCCGTACCACCATTTCCCCCATACTATTTCTTCCGTATTACTGTCTTCCCTGTACCATTTTCCCGTACTACCGTTTTTCCCGTACTACTAGAGATGAGCGGGTTGCCCGAAACTTCAAAAAACCCGACCCGAACCCGAACACGAATTGTTTTTTTCGGGCTTCGAAAATTTTAATCGGATCGGGGTCGGGTTCGGTCCGGGCCGGGTCTGGAAACAGTTCGGGTTTCGGGTTTCGAAAAATTTTATCGGGTCGGGTTCGGTCCGGGTCGGGTTGTTGTATCATTTTATTCGGGTCCCGATCCTTTATTGACTTTTTATATTTTGCAAAACTCGTCTAAATTTTATTATCTTACATTACACGAATTTCGTTTTAGTCTAAGGTCCGTGAAGAATGCAGGCGTCGGGCGTTGAAATAATTTTTGTTTCGAAATAATTTAGGTTGTGAGTTTTGAAAAGCTTGAGTGTCTGGTTTGGTCCGGGCCGGGTTTTGAAACAGTTCGGGTTTCGAGTTTCGAAAAATTTTATCGGGTCGGGTTCGGTCCGGGTCGGCTTTTGAAACCATCATTTTAACCAATGCTGGTGACTTTTACTAACAAAACTTTGACACTTTGCCAAAGAAACCGATGGTCTATCTCCCATACATCCGAAGATAGTTTTAGACCCGTACGAAGTACGAAGGTCTGATGCGTTTACTACCACGGTCTGTCTGTCCGTCAACACGATAACTTGAGTAAATCTTGACCGATTTTCAAAAACTTTTTTTTTCCTGTGGTCAAGTTAGAAGATGAGCAAAATCTGTAGAACAGTTTCGGAGATATGGTCGAAAAGGTGTCCGAAAACGAGGTTTTTCGAGGGTCGGTGAAACTTTTTCACGCATATCTCAGCAAGTACAGCACGTAAATTGTTCAAATTAGCGTAAAATGAAAGAATTAGATGTCACAAAACTGGGAAAAAATATTTGTGGAAATCGGTTGAGTGGTTTGGGCACTAGAACCCACGGAATGTAGAAAATTTTATTTCTACGCCATATACAACACGAGATGGGTTTTCATCAACCTATGGTTTATTATGATTATGAAACATAGAGACTTACTCCCGAAGACAAAATTGTAGAGAATTAAATTTTAGCGAACACGTGTTTCAGGGTTTCCCCGAGAAATGTCCCAATCCTGGGATTCAGCTACTTCTAGAGTTCAGAGGGATGACTCCTATCTCTAGAACTATGGCAGTTAGAAAGTTGCTTCCAAAGACAAAGTTGTAGAGAATTAAATTTTATACGTACTTCGGGAGGGCTTTCAACATTACCTTGGGTAATTTTTATGAGTCATTCAAACTTTCAAACTATTCAAACGCAATATTTACTTAAATACGTTCCAGTCTTTTCTTAACATTAACTCTGTTTGCCGCATCTATTCTGATACGTACGGGTCCTTTCATATGTTTAAAAGCTGATTTTGGTCATTTGTCACTTATTCTACTTACTCTAAGACTTTGTCAGTACAGTACAGAACATCGAAGTGAGAGGACGTGCTAGCATTACGCAAGCGATATTATCAAATCGTCTGTCTACTCACTTTATTTAAGTGAACAAGCGCTGTGCTCATAAATAAATCAATTAATAAATAAACAAAATCGTCACACAATTTAAACAAAAAATATTTTATCTATCTAGAGCGATAATCTCGAACTTATCCCACTAGGGCAAATTTACTTATCTCGATATATCTGTTCTCGATAGATAAAATATAGCATACGCACCTCTTGCCGAAATTGTTATTTTGACGTGTGGCATTATGACCCACGCCTTCTGCTAGGGCCACAATGCCCCACACGTCAAAATAGCAATATTGGGAAGAGGTGCATAACCTACTATATAACCTATCGGAACTAGTCATTTGATTTATTTAAAAAATAATAAGAAATCAGCATTATGCATTCCTTTAAATCACCATGTGTGTATGTGTGTTGTGTGAGAACAATACGAACGGATAGCTGTATAATTTCATCGTGTTCAACGCTTGCATTGACTATTATATTGTCGCATGTTACGGTACAATATTTCTTTATCTACAATTACAACCTTATCAATGGTGGTCATCCCTAATTCGTCTCTAATGCTTTATTGGTGTTCCTGAGTAATGGAAATGCAGCTAAACAATATGGAAAAGATAAAAAAATCAACATTTAAACAACACCATCTTCTACTGTCTAATACATAAAGTGGTACATCGTCAGCCAACCGTGACCTTGACCAATGGAACACATTTACAATTCAGCGTTTCATTTCCTAGGAATTTAATTTTTTGGTCGAGGGAATTGTGTAAAACTCATATGACTGGCGAAAAACAATGGAAAACCAACAACGTAGCGACCATCAATTTACATTATTTCCTTTATTTCAAATATTTTCCGATCACTTATGGATATTGGTATCGAGCTGTTTAGACCCGTACGAAGAACAAAGTTCTTTGAAAAGGGGTCTTATGCGTTTACCACGACGTTTGTAACCACCCCAATTTCGACCGGGTAGTAGGGGGTGGGGCATCGATCATGGTCTTTAGATGACGAATCAGCAATAAAAGAAATGTCCGTCCGTCCGTCTGTCAACACGATAACTAGAGTAAAACTCAACCGATTTTCAAAAACTTTTTTGTTCCCTGAAAGGTAATCGAAAAATCTTTTATGGGATTGAATCTGGGCACTGTCGGCCTAAGGACCGCCGAGCTAAGGCCGTTTAAGTAGTTTTTGGTCTTTTGTACATAACTCGAGTAAATCTTTTCCGATTTTCAATTTTTTTTTTGATCGAAAGGTCTAGGACTGTCTCCGCTTTTGTGGAAGAAAATTTGTTCATTAGGAACCATTGGACTCAGTCAGGACCCTAAAACTGAGTTTATACTAGGCCCCAACGTGTTCGCTTACATAAGTTGGATAAATTCTAGCTGATTTTGTGGATTCTTTTTCTATTTGAGAGGTAATCGAGTACCGAAATAAAGTACCGAAATAACAAATTTGGACCCGGTGCCTGTGTTTAGGGCTGAAATAGGCCTCAGGTCTGTCCTAAGGTCGGTCCTAACCAAAAATAATTTTTTTTGCTATGTTGCAGAGCAAATTGAGGGAAACATTTTTGTCTACGAAGTATGCGTCCGAGGCATATCCTTATAGCCCCAGCTTAGTCCTAAAGTCTGCCCTAGACAAAAAAAAAATGTTTTTCACTATGTTATGGAGAAAATGGAGGGAAATATTTTTGTCTATGTATTTCTTTGCTCGAGGCCTCTCCTTTGTCGGCCCTAGACAAAAAATTGTTTTTTGCTATGTTGTAGAAAAAATTGACATGCATACTTTTGTCTATTTGGGGGTCAATTTTGTACTTTCGGAAGGCCTTTTTTACACCGTTTCTTTGGACGGGTTTTTCAATATTGCCCTCTCGGCAATTTTCAATACAATTTAATGTGGACGTAAGGCAATATTTACTTAAATACGTTCGAGTCTTTTCGTAACATCAACTCTCTTTGCCACATCTATTCTGATACCTACGGGTCCCTTGCATATGTTTTCCTTTTAATATTTCCTTAAAGTGCATTGCACACTGGAATTTAATCATGTTACAGTGAATCTTATGTGAATTTCTTTGATAAATAAATTTTCAAAGAAACCTATGGTCTCTTTCTCTTACCTTCGCAGGTAATTCGAAAAACATAAAAAATGACCACATTGGTAACTGCTGATGCTCATACACCCTGATACACAATTTACCAAACCCAATAACTTTGCCTTTCACACCAGGCATCTAACATCAACCAAAAAAAGTTACTAAAAAAGCCAAGTCGACTTATCATTTTGTTTCATACCAGGGCCTATTTTTGAGAACATTTTTTCAAATTTTCTCAAATTGTCTCGAATTTTCTCAAATTTTCCAGAATTTTATTTTAAGGATCAGAAATTAATCAGAATCGACGTAAAGTGTATTCTGAACCATATTAGAGGTCGTGCAGATGAAAAAAACAACAAGAAACCAATCAATCAACCAATAACGGCTTTTATTCAATTGCAGGGAGTTTAAAGTTACAATAAATTACAACGAGTTAAGGGTTTAACAACAAGAAACGAAGCATGAACGGGTGGCTGAAAATTCAGCCCTTAGGATGTCCTAAAATGAATGACTTACCTGATGATTGGCACGATATGCCGAAATGTTGATCTCTTCTAATAATCTCCATAACACAACTGTTCTAGATGTGTTAATGCTTGAGCGTCATGACAATGACAAAATAATTCATAACATTATCAAGTAACGAAATGGTTTTACGCTTAAGATGATTCTCCGCAACTTTAATTCCTATGTAGTAGTTCCAATAAATAAATAATTCTTCGATGCCCTAAAACACCTAAAATAGGTCGTTTGAACAATTTTTTGAATAAAAAACATCTAATTGATTCAAAAATGTTATAAATTTTCAGAAAATTTTTTAGAAATTTTAAGCAAATTTGAAAAAGTTTGAGAAAATTTTCTCAAATTTTCTCAAATTTTCACAAATTTTCTCAAAAATAGGAACTGTTTCATACAAAAAAACACTATTTGCATGCAGGCGCCCTTTTTCAACAACACATAATATTATTACTTGAACACTACACAGACACCACACATAGCGCGTGTATAGTAAATATATACCTACGCACATATAAGCGCGCATACATGTAATCCTTCACTCCCCGAAGTAATGCCTCCCCGAAGTAATGCTGTGAGACGGTTGCGGGGAGAAGAGAGCATGGAGAGTAAGGAAAGGGATTTTAGTTGGTAGGTCATTGAAGAATGAAATCCAACATTACCTTGGTCCAGGAGGACCGGGTGTCTATGAAGATTTCCGCATAATTCCATATAATCATTCATACATATTTTTTACGTTTCTTCCATTCCACGTTCGTTCCCGCATATTCTCCATAGAAATTTGTTATGTAACAAAATAGGTTGCATAAACTGTAAACTTCGTAAAAAGTAAGCAGATGCAAATGGTTATACAGCTCTGTACAATTCGTATTAAAGAATTGCTGGTTGGTGGTGTCCAGCACGTAAGTTTCGCTCAGAGGTGATGCTTAGTGCGGATGGCGATATTGTTCCTTTGAGAAATTGCTTTCGTAGTGAAAACGAACTATATTTGAGGGCTGCTTCATTGCCGACCCAGTGCTTAACACAGGGGGGTGTTCATCTGTCTTTGGGTTTCCCTAATGGTTTTTTCTTCCCATTCGAATCTAGGTTTGCATTGCTTTTTTGGGTTATTGGAGGCAATGTAAAACGGAATATTACTTTAGTTCCTCAGAACTCTTTGAACAGGTCGGACTTACGCTCTTCATGCGGCAATTTGTGGCATACAAATAAACAGAAAGACAAGGAGACAAAGTTTTGACTTTTATAATTAGTAACACATTCTGTGTAGAAGCATCAAATTCCAAATTGTTCACGGAAAACTCATATTCGGGGTACCCTTTTTGCTTCGAAGTGTAACAAACTCGTCTAGAAAATTCACTTTTAAATAAATATATAATTTGTTGGAATACACTTGGAAATCATATTTTCAAGGTCGTAGAGTAACTCGAGTAAATCTTGTCCGATTTACACAATTTTTTTTTGAAAGGCTTGACAGGCCTCACAAGTTATGGACGAAGTTTTTTTTTTATTTTGAGCTTTTGGACTCAGCGAAGCCCCTAAAACTGAGTCTCCACTCAGGCCCAACGTGTTTTTTCTACATAAATCGGGTAAATCTTATCCGATTTTAAAAATCTTTTTTTTTTTCTGAAAGATAATCAGAGAATTGAAAACTGGATTGAAACGTGGTTTTTTGAAGGTTGGCGGAACTTTTTCACTTGTACCACTGAGAAATTAGAACGAAAATCGCTCTTCAAGTTTTTGAATGAAAGGTATGGGCAATGGACATAAAAAAATCACGAAAATTAAATTAGTGAAAATCTGTCGAGTGGTTCGGGCTATAGAGTCCTTAGTGTGGGCCCAACTCACGCTACGCGACCCAGCACGTTTTTTGTTTTTTTTTTCGTGAACATTTATTTGGTAATAGGCATGACTGATATTTACTTTGATTATCAAATATCGATAAATATTGATTATCGGTTATCGATATTTCTTTTTGATAATGATATTCTAATATCATTATCGAAATATCAAATGCTGAAAATTATCAAGTTTTTAAAAGCAACAGATTTTCCGCAAAAAAATTAGGTTGAAAAATTTCCGTCTGTAGATTGTCCGCGAAAATTTTAGGTCTAACGGTTGAAAAACTTAAGTCTGACATGTTAGAAAAGCGTTTTTTTTTCAATTTTTTAATTTTCCGATATTTTGATATTTCGATAAATATCGATATTTATTCAAATATCGATAATGACTTTGATTTTCAAATATCGATATATTTCTTTTGATAATCATTATCGATATTTTTAGGAAAGTCCCATGCCTATTTGGTAATGAGGTTTTTTGTGCAGTGTTGTAGAGAAAAAAGAGGCTCGACTTTTTTGTCGATGGAGGTATGGATCGGAGGCCTCTCCTAAGTGGTCAAGGTCGGTTCTAAGATCGGGCCTGGTGCAATTTTTTATCAAATTTTTCCATTTTTTTTTAATTTTAGCCTTTTTTAAGTATAGGAGATGTTTTTTGCGCCTTTTCTTCGGACAGGTTTTTTATAATTGCCCTCTCGGCAATTTCCAATTCAATTCAATGAGGACGTAATTGCACATACTTTAGAGTTAAGGCAGTATTTACTGAGATACGTTCGAGCCTTTTTGTAACATCTATTCTGTTTGCCACATCTATTCTGATAAGTACGGGTCCCTTGCATATGTTTTTATTTAGACTGACAAAAAATTCGATATACATCTTGTGCTACAGTATGTTCAAGAAAACATCACAAGCTATCGCACTGTGACTTTTCTCCAACCTCGCACTATATATTGGACTTCATATATTATGAAGTACATACTCTAGTTGCATTATTAACTATTTTTCTCAATGTTACAAAATCACCCTTCGTTCAGCCCCAAAGAAGTCGCTGTTTAAAGGCACGGAATAAATAACAAACAATAAACCGAGGAAAACCGCACATCATTAAACAAAATACATTTTCCCTTAGACCATCCAGCTCTGAAATTACACAGACATTTTCCGAAGACGACAAGAAAATCTAAATTATTCAAAAGAATAAAAAAAACTTAAATCTTTTTTCAATCGCTAGGAAATTACGAGGAAGCGTAGAACTTTTTTTTCTGTATTGAAAACAAATTTATTCATGTAAGCAGATGAATCTCGTTCAATAGGAATTAATGCATAGAGAAGTTGTGGGTTAGTGATGTTTATAGATCTATAAGCATAACATTTCTGTAGGTATTCTTCGAAGTTCAGTTCATACATTTAAACATCTAAAACCTCTTACACATAAAGAGATTTTGTCGCCACGATTATACCAAGAAATTTAGCAGAATAACAAGAAGTGTTCGGAAAGTACACAAAGGAGTATTTACATTGTTAAGATTATCTTTAGCATTCATGAAATATGCGATACGGAAGTTTGAATTCAAATCATATGTTTTGTTCGTTGTTGTACATTGTACAACACTAAGTGATTTGACTAGAAACTGATACCTTCACAAACTTCAGATTATTGGAATCAACTTTTGTTATTTTTTGAGGCTTATATTGACCTAAACGCAATCAAACCCGACGTTTTTGTATTGCCTTTCAGAAAAAGGATTCTAAGCGGTCAAGCTTTACTCGAACTATCATGCCCAGATAACAACTGACCCCACGAAATGTACATAAAGTGCCATCGGAAAATGTGCTGATCCCATTTAATGTGCTCCAGTTCTAGGACATTTAATGTATATTAAAAAGCGCCCTTACCGTTACATCTTTTCTTTAGAACGTGAAGTGCATTTAATGTACATTAAATGCGAATCACATGTACATCTAATGTATATTTAAAAGACTTTGAAGACACAACTAATGTACTTTTAATGTACTTTTTAGTGTGAATTACTAGCACATTTCATGTACATATAATGTTATGTAAGAAAAGAAAAGAAAGGAAAATTTAATTTAGTTTTCCGACTTTTCTATTTCAGTTTTTCTTGTTCTGATGATCGCTACGTCATCTCTACTCCTGTACTGAGAGAAAAAGTTTTAAAAGATATGCTAGTAAATGAAAATTAAACAAACTCCACAGGGTGTTATTTAAATTTATTTGATCGAACACACTGTAGCGGTTGTACATTTACAAAAAGGTTGTATATCATTGTATCATCTTCATTGTTTAATTGTTATTTGAAATTGATTTTATGCGAAACAATAAAAAATCTATTCCCCGTTAGCTTTTTTCTTTGAACACATTTTTCTTTTTTTCTTTTAAAATTCGATACTTTTTTTTAATGTTACCCAACCAAAAGCAGCCGTGATATCCACTTACGGACTATAAATATACATTTTTGAAAAAATAAGATGAACATTTTTCGATGCACATAATCTAAAAATGTACTTGCGATCTAGTGCAATAATTTCGAGCTTTAATGGTACAAAAATGTGCCTTTTATTTACATCGATAAATGTACTACATCACAAGCACATTTTTGGTACATTAAATGTGTTGGTAATAGTGTACACCGTATCACGCACATAAAATGTGCGAAAATGTACTTGTGATCTAGTGCAATAATTTCGAGTTTTAATTGCACAAAAAATGTGCCTTTTATTTACATCGAAAAATGTACTACATCACAAGCACATTTTTGGTACATTAAATGTGATAGGAATAGTGTACACCTTATCGGGCACATAAAATGTGCGAAAAATGTACTTGTGATCTAGTGCAATAACCTTATCGGGCACATAAAATGTGCGAAAAATGTACTTGTGATCTAGTGCAATAATTTCGAGTTTTAATAGCACAAAAAATGTGCCTTTATTTACATCGAAAAATGTACTACATCACAAGCACATTTTGGGTACATTCAATGTGATAGGAATAGTGTACACCTTATCACGCACATAAAATGTGCGAAAAATATACTTGTGATAGCACAAAAAATGTGCTTGTTATGTACTACTTCACAGGCACATTTTTTGTACATTTGATGTACATATTCTAAACAACATTGAATTTTGCACATTTAATGTACATTCAGAGGGCGACTACATTAAAAAGTGTGATCTGTGTTATCTGGGATGTTGACGGACGGTCAAGACTTTTTTTGTCGATTTTGTATATGAGACAAAAAAAAACACGTCGGGGTAAACGCATAGGCCTCTCTTGCCTCGTTTGTACGTATAATCAAATGATTTCACCAATTTGTTTAGCAGTGACCAGCCCTCTCGCATCGAACAAACGCATAGTTGCTTGTATTTGTCTCTTTGAAGAGTCAAACAATGATAGGTCCATTTCCTTTTTCCATCTTATCTGACAAGCCCAGCACTTTGCCATATAAAAATGAAACAGGATATTGGAAATTCCTTTTTTTTTTCGAGATTATCATATACACAGAAGACATTCGGTCATGTAGTTTGGTCGCTATAAAAGCCGATCGAATTTTTCGTTCAATAACGACAACAAGTGAATTTTAGACATTTCAGATAAAATGAATTTCTTTAATTTCGCTTCGGTTGGTTCAGTATTCTCTTGGAATTAAATTTTAGAGAATGTACGATGGGAAACTACGACAACTAGTTCCCAAATGTTTGCTCAGTGTCTTCCAATATAAATTAGATTTGTGAAGCGAAATTATGTCCATGTGTAACAAATACAGCGACAAATCGTACCCAAAGTTGCAATTTATTCGAGATATCACATGTAGCTAACACATTGTTCACATTTGGCTTATGCGACACAACGACTTTGAAGATTATAAACGGCCTTTTTTCGACTATAGAACAGCAACTGTATGGGGAAAATTATTTCGTATGAAAAAGTTTATAATGTGTTTCTTTGCGTATTTAAAGCTTTTTACCATAAAGTTTATTGAAGTGGATCATCCACATATTCTCTGAAGGTTGTGTTATATTTAAACGGATTACTGCACACAAGTAGTGTATTGTACACTTACATGAAATGCAGACAAAAATTTATAATGTAGATTAAAACGAAGTTGAAACTTCTGTTTTAAATTCTTCGAGACGACAGAACAGAAATTAATGGCTGTGACATAGAGGGAGATGTTGCCGTTGAAATTCATTTCGTTGTAACATCTTCATTTTTTAGAAATAATTTAATTCATTAAACGGTATGGAGTTCTCTGATTTTGTAATAATTTTTTTTCATGATGGAGTTAAAAACGAATAAAGATTTTTATGATTCCGAATTTCAATAGAAAGAATGGTATGGTGTTGCACAATGTGCTTCGTGGTCTTTTATTTGTTCTTCGTTCAGTAAGAATGTTTTGATCGAATAAATTACGCTTTCATATATTTGGACCAGTACGAAGTACAAAGGTCCTATACGTTTACTAAAAACAATTTTATTGCAAAATGAGGTAGATTGGTGCCGTAGTGAGGGGGATGCATTTAATATTGTCTAAAGATGACGAATCATCGTCATTTTTTTTAAACGGCTGATTGGTACCACCCTTTTTTCCCCTGAAAGGTACATATTATGTACCATGATTCAGGTCAGGGCCTAATTTTGGAGAATTCTTGATGAATAGTGACGAATTGCGCACGGTGCGGCTGAACCAAAATAGTTCCGAAAGTGTTGGTTCGTGAGATTGTAAATAAAAATTGGTTTTCTAAAATTGGTTTAATTCGTTAAAATTGCTCTTGGAACTACATCAAGTTCACATTACATAGACAGTAGGTTACCGTGTATGGTGTCGTTGGAAAGCTTAGACCTTCTTCCGTCAAATAAAACCCAATTCCAATCAATTCGTGTTAATTTAAAAAAAATTGTTTGACGAAAGGTTCACGGAGTCACTTCCAACTCTACTCTAAGACATTATTTTAAAAAATCCGACCTGTAAAATTTCAAAAAAGCGTTTTTCGTAGTCAGCTGAACTCTCCCTAACCATATCAGGCTGAATATCTCATGAAGCAAAACTTTCGGAACTATTTTGGTTCAGCCGCACCGTGTGCGGATAAATGAATATTTTCCGAACTTCGTGAATTGCAGAATAAATGACGAATAACGAGAATATTTTTGCAACTTTTACGAATTGATGCAAATTAAAAGTAATTTATTTCGTAAGGAACTACAAATTCGCGAAACACTTTTCCTCGAAAATAGTTTTAAGATTTGCTAAAAGTTTACCTACAGAAAAACAGCACAATAATTATTACAAATCCGCAAAAAACCTCTTACAGAGGAGGTGTGACGCAAGTCTTTATTTCTGCTTACAAAAGTTGTGAAATCAGAAATGTGTGACGCATTAAGCTTCTGAGGTAAAACTATTTTCTTCCAGTTGCAAAAGTCCTGAAATCATAGGGGGGTGACGCATTAAGCTTCGATTCGCAACAAAAATTTTTAAACAAAATTACGTTGAGTTCAAAAAACTGCGTCACAAATGGTCTGGCATGGAATAACACTTTCAGTTTTTACGCTGCAAAAATTTGGCTTTTATTTCTTATTGCATCGTTTAGGGTAAATTTAAATTTTTGCGTGGTAAGACTGAAAGTGTTGAAAAATTATTCCGCTGGTGAGTCTGGCATTTGTGACGCAATTTTTTGAACTCAACGTAATTTTGTTTAATTTTTTTTTTACGAATCGAAGCTTAATGCGTCACCCTCCTCTGATTTCAACTGTAAATTCCAAATATTTGTCATTTTTGATGACTGTATCAAAAGATTTTTTGCGTATTGAATCTTTAAGCGTCACCCCAATTGATATCAGTAGTTTTGGAAGTAGAGTAACTTCCTCTACAACCCTCATTCATAAACATTTTTTGGGGCCACGGCACCTCGCGCGGTCATCACTTATATCTACGAAAATGATCACAGTCACTTCCTCTACAACCCTTATTCAAAAAATTTTTTGGCGTCACGGCACTTCGCGCGACTGCCATAGCTGGCATTGGCGGCCACCACTGACCGCCGCCACGATTTCACCATCAGCGCCGCCTCAGGTCACATTCTAAAAATAAAAGTTATCGGACCGTTTTCGAGCCGCAGCCAAAAAAGTGGTTTTTCACGGTGTTTCATACAAATGGCCCTAGAACTAACGGGGATGTGCAAAATCCCTCAGGGTATTATTCTCCATTACGATAATATTTTATAACTAGACGATATTATTGTCTCATGGACGATATTATTGTATCAGTAGACGATATTATTGTCTCATGGACGATATTATTGTATCACTAGACGATATTGTTGTCTCATGGACGATATTATTGTATCAGTAGACGATATTATTGTCTCATGGACGATATTATTGTATCACTAGACGATATTGTTGTCTCATGGACGATATTATTGTATCAGTAGACGATATTATTGTCTCATGGACGATATTATTGTATCACTAGACGATATTGTTGTCTCATGGACGATATTATTGTATCAGTAGACGATATTATTGTCTCATGGACGATATTATTGTATCACTAGACGATATTGTTGTCTCATGGACGATATTATTGTATCAGTAGACGATATTATTGTCTCATGGACGATATTATTGTATCACTAGACGATATTGTTGTCTCATGGACGATATTATTGTATCAGTAGACGATATTATTGTCTCATGGACGATATTATTGTATCACTAGACGATATTGTTGTCTCATGGACGATATTATTGTATCAGTAGACGATATTATTGTCTTATATATAGACAATATTATCGTCTTGGACGATAATACACTGAAGGATTTTGCACCCTGCCGAACTAACTAACTAACTAACGAACTAACTAACTAACGTAGGATATTTTCATTTACTTTGGCTTCTATGAAAGGAACATTTTGTACCGGAAATTGCAATTTTCAAAAGGTCATATATCCGGAACCACTGGACCGATTTTGATGATCAAAAAGTCGATTTCAATCAAAATTAAAATGAATCCAATGAACTAGGTCTCAGGGCGGTACGACGCAAGGGTAAAAAGTCAAAACTATGCTGTATATATGGTTCTGAAGTCTACGAAAAAAAAAATTCTGAATTTTTTACTCGTATGGGGACTTGCGTCACGGGCGTATCACTACCGCGCGCCCATGATATATTAGTAATTATAAACGGCTAATGTCTGTCTGTTTATCTGTCTATCTATGTGTCTATCTATTTATGCGTCTATCTATTTATTCGTCTATAAGTCTGTCTGTCACGATCCCGTTATTTTTTCGTTTAATTGCGTTTACACTGGCGAAGAAAAAAAAAAAATACTTTTTGATATGTTGTCGGGTATGGTGCAAAACGTCGAGAAAACATGTTCCGCGGTTAGATATTGTTCTGAAATAAGGGAGTTATGGGTCAAGCAAGGGTCGAAATTGAAAATCGTCCAAAAGTCAGTCAAGATGACGTTTTAGAGATTTGGCCTACAACTTTGTAGAAGAAAGTTTTTTGATCTGACTTCATGCGGAGGAGCTAGGCAGCAAAAACTGTTAAAATTTTGGGGTTTCCTCACTTTGTTGTTAGGGAACTTTTGTTGTTGGACAAAGTAGAGATAACTTTTGAGTGCCAATCGATAGTGGAGGCTTGGGGCAATAAATTTGTTGAACAATGTTGGGTGGAAAAGTTTCATACTACCGAGCTATAGGTCGTTCTTTGGCGATTTTGTCCAGAGCTGGAGCACTTATTAACCAATAGCTCGGCCGGTAGTTGCCGGAATGAGGCCAGTGAGGTGTCAAATGAAAGGTTTCGGCAGTGTGAAGGTAGCGGAATTGAGTTGAAGGAAATCGGTTGAGCGGTTTGGTGTCCAGGGTCGGTCAAAGGAGGCAAAAATGGACAAAAATTTGCTCCGCTGCCCGAAAATTACTGAAAAATTAATTTTTGATATGTTGTTGGGTATGGTGCAAAACGTCGAGAAAACATGTTCCGGGCTTAGATATTCTGAAATAAGGGAGTTATGGGTAAAGAACGGGTCATAATTGAAAATCGGCTAAAAGTCAGTCAAGATGTCGTCTTAGAGATTTGGTCGGGGAAGTGTCAGAGTAGGATGCGTAGCAAGTGCAACGCTGAATACGGGGAACGTTGAATACGGGGTAAGTGGAATACGGTGAACGGTGAATATGGGGGAAGTGGAATACGGGGAACGTTGCATACGGTGAACGTGGAATACGGGGAACTTGGAATACGGTGAACGTTGCATACGGGGGAAGTGGAATACGAGGAACGTTGCATACGGTGAACGTGGAATACAGCGAAAGTGGAATACGGGGAACTTGGAATACGGGGAACTTTGCATACGGTGAACGTGGAACAGGGGGGAAATGGAATACGGGGAACTTAGAATACGGGGAACTTAGAATACGGGGAAGTTGGAATACGGGGAAAGTTAAATACGGTGAACGTTGCATACGGTGAACGTGGAACAGGGGAAGTGGAATACGGGGAACTTGGAATACGGGGAACTTAGAATACGGGGAAGTTGGAATACGGGGAAAGTTGAATACGGGGAATGTTGCATACGGTGAACGTGGAACAGGGGAAGTGGAATACGGGGAACTTGGAATACGGGGAAAGTTGAATATGGTGAACGTGGAATACGGGGGAAGTGTAATATGGTGGAAGTGGAAAACGGTGAACGTAGAACAGGGGGGAAGTGGAATACGGAGAACGTGGAATACGGGGGAAGTGGAATACTGGGAACTTGGAATATGTGCACGTCGAATACGATGAACGTTGAATACGGGGGAAGTGTAATACGGGGAACGTGGAATACGGGAAAGTTGATTACGGGGAAAATTAAATTAAATACGGGGGACGTTGCATACGGTGAACGTGGAATACGGGAGAGGTGGAATTAGGGGGAAGTGGAATAAGGGGAACTTGCAATACGATGCACGTTGATTACGGTGAACGTTGCATACGGGGAACGTTGCGTACGGTGAACGTTGCATACGGGGAACGTAGCATACGGGGAACGGTGCGTACGGTGAACGTTGCATACGGGGAACATAGCATACGGTGAACGTAGCATACGGTGAACGTAGCATACGGTGAACGTTGCATACGGTGAACGTTGCATACGGTGATCGTGGAATACAGGGAAAGTGGAATACGGGGAACTTGGAATACGGGGAAAGTTGAATACGGGGAACGTTGCATACGGTGAACGTGGAACAGGGGGGAAGTAGAATCGGGGAACTTGGAATACGGGGAAAGCTGAATACGGTGACCTTTGCATACGGTGAACGTGGAATACGGGGGAAGTGGAATACGATGGAAGTGGAAAACGGTGAACGTAGAATACGGGGGAAGTGGAATACGGGGGAAGTGAAATACGGGGGAGTGGAATACGGGGAAGTAGAATTCGGGGAAAGTTGAATACGGCGAACTTGGAATATGGGGAACTTGGAATGCGGTGAACGTTGAATACGGGGTAAGTGGAGTACGGGGGAAGTGGAAAACGGGGAACGTTGCATACGTTTCACGGAGGAAGTGGAATACGGGGGAAGTGGACTAATTTTGCGGCAAAGAAAGTATTTTAATTTATAGTACTTTTCTCGCCCACTTTGATTTTAGTATTATTAGCGGTAATATCAACGAAGTGATACAATGACATGAAACATTACGCATCATTATTTAAAACGGAAAAAAATAAGCTTTGACTCTCTGAATAGACAACACGTGAAAATGATAAAGCCTGCGCAGCCCCTAGGGGCGGGGGTTCGACTAGTCCAGAATAGATGCGGCAAACAGGGGTGATGTTACGAAAAGACTCCAACGTATTAAAGTAAATATTTCCTTTGCTCTTAAGTGTACGAAATTACGTCCACACTAAATTGTATTAGAAATTGCCGATAGGGCAATATTGAAAAACTCATCCGGAGCATGGTGTCCCGAAAGCACAAAATTGATTTTGGCTAGGACCGACCTGAGGCCCATGTGAGCCCCAAGCATAGGCGCCGGGCCCAAATTTGTTTTTGAATATAATTCGGTACTGGGCTACACCTCTCAAATAGAAAAAAATCAGCAAAATCGGTTAGAATTTGCCCGATTTACGTAAACAAACACGTTTCGCCATAAAAGAAACTCAGTTTCTCGGTCCTGGCTGAGTCCAAATGCTTCCAATCAAAAAATTTTCTTCATAAAATGTGAGACATTCCTAGGCCTTTCGACTAGAAAACGTTTTTGAAAATCGAAAGAGATTACTCGAGTTATGCACAAAAAACATGTAGTTCCTAGCAGAGACTCGTTTTTAGTGCCCTAGCTACGTCCAAGGGCTCAAACTCAAAAAAGTTTCTTCCATAAATTGTTCGGACCTTTCAAACCAAAAAAATTTATGAAAATCGGAAATAAGGGTCGGAGTGGGTCGACTCACACCTGACCCTAGCGGGTCGACCCACACCTAACCTACACTTGCAGAAGTCAAATAAATCATTTCTCTGCGCGTTCTAAAACTATGTGTCAGGTGTGGGTCGACCCGCTAAATCTGGGGCTGAGGTGCATGTCGACCCACTCCGATACTTAGATTTACTCGAGTTATGTAGAAAAGACCAGAAACCACTTAAACGGCTCTAGGTCGGCGGCTCTTGGGCCGACAGTGCCCAGACTCAGTCCCATAAAAGATTTTTCACTACATTTCAGGGAAAAAAAGTTTTTGAAAATCGGTTGAGTTTTACTCAATTTATCGTGTTGACGCACGGGCGGACATTTTTTTGTTGCTGATTCCCCATCTAAGGACTATTTTCGATGCTACCTCCTACTTTCTGGTCGAACTTCGACTGGTTACAGACGTATACGCAATTAACCACTTTTCGAAGAACTTCGTCCTTAGTATGGGTCTAAAAATTATACAAAATTATAACAGTTTTATTTGTATACCCATGAAATTACACTTACCGCATATAATAACAAAGTGCCCTTCAAAAAGTTAACTTTGTATTTTTGCACAAATCTTTATCATCGTTTACCGAAAACTTACGTAATACTTTACATAATATAAATGTTTATTATCCTGAGTTCCTGAACTATGTCTGCGTATAGAAGAAAATTAACTAAATTGTTTTTTCTTGGAAATGAGGAACGATATGAAAGCAAATGTTGTAGTAATGCTGGTGGATGGTATTTTATACCATTCTTTAATAGAAGTACGAGACGTAACTATAACATATTATGTAAAAGTGTAATGGAATCTCTAAGTATGCTTTCAAGCCGCAGAACGCACTTCCACGTTTCAATTCAACTTATGTATGGTAAAAACACTATTACAACATCATAATATTTACTCTTTAAAAGGCAGTATCGCACCATACTATAGCTTCAGCTGTAATATACTATTAACATAGTGTCTCACTGTTTATTTTCATAAATGTTTATAAAAATATATTTTTTGTCTAATTATGTACAAGTTATTGTTGCACTTAAACCCATTATAAGTCAGTGATTGACCTACAGTCTGATGACTAATTCATTCTTTGTTTTTGTTGAATACAAAATTCAGAGAATTCATCACTTTTTTCATGCACCAGTGAACTGATGCCTATTTTCAATACGTTTTTACGTTTTATACCTGCACAGGGGCGTAACTTAGTTCTAATTTAGTTAGCCTTACACATCAGTTTTGGATTTTTCTGGTTTGCCAAATGTATAAATGAAATTCTCAAATCAGACCACAGATTTCTGTCTAGCAATCTCTTACCATCCCCTTTAATTTGTAATGTAATGATAATGGAACGTTTGCATTTTCGCAAATAATTTTTAAAAGATGTAAAACATAAAGTAAAAAATTGTTCTACGGTATTCGTCGAAAATGCACCGATTTTTTTAAAAGCATTTCCAAGCGTCAAGTTGTGCAGCCGCCTACATAAATTTGTAAATTGGTCTGACTTTTGAGTTGTCCGAAATATTTTTTTGATTGCGATTGTTTAAGGATTTACATTTCTAGCCAAAAACTATCTCAAACATAAATAAATTCATTGTGGCTACAAATGGCCTCAGCCAAATTTTTGGCGGCTTTCAAGTGCTGGTCGTACTTTGAAAACAAAATAAATTTTATAAAAATTTCTGTGCATTTTAGAGGTATGCTGTAGAACAATTCTTTGTTTAGAATAATGTTTTCCGTCAAAGTTGTCAAAATGCAAACGTTCCATTCCTTTATTGGCTGAGTGGTTTTATTGACTTGAAGAGGCAAGCTAAATATAAAAAAAAATCTCAATTTAGCGATATTAACAGTAAGATGAATATTTAGATATCTAAAAACAATTTTAAACAATGACTGATAACAAACCCTAATCAGGAAAAAAAAATACTACACAAATATCAAAACATCAAATTCCATAAGCAACATATAAATTACAATGACTTCCAACCTACCATGCTCCTCTCCCAATAAGGTCGATATGCATTCCTAAAGTCATCCATGGTGCGAAGAATTTTAAACTTAATCGGGAGTGCGTTATACTTCGCTATCCCAACGAACAAAAGGGATTTGTATGTTTTCGTTGAGGAACATTTAGGGACGATAAAGTTACGCGTTCGATTGGAGCGCCCTGGTTCGATCTTCTGCGATAGATACTTGGGAGTTCCCTGCTGTATTAATTTATGGAGGAAATATAGAGCGCGCATCTCCAAATACTCAATAATACTGCAACCAAGTATTCCATTACGGTGTTCATCGATGGCCCACCTCCATCTCAACCCATACGCGAACCTGACACAAGCGTTGAAGAGTTTCCGCGGCGTGATTATGCGTTTGCCACGACGTTTGTAACCACCCCAATTTCATTATCATCAATCATAGTCCTTAGATGATGAATCAGCAATAAAAAATGTCCGTCCGTCACCGCGATAACTTTTCATAATTTTGTTTTCTTTGAAAGATCTGGGCATGGCCGACAATTTATGGAAGATTTTTTTTAGATTTGAGTCCTTGGGCTTAGCTAGAGCGCTAAGAACGAGTCTATGTTAGGGCCATACGTGTTTTTTGTACATAACTCAAGTAAATCTTTTCCGATTTTCATAACTGTTTTTTTAATCGACAGGTCTATGAAAACCCTACAATTAGTAGAAGAAATTTTTTTGAGATTAGGCACTAAAAACGAGTTTCTGCTGGCGCTCTACATGCTTTTGTACATGACTCGAATAAATCTCTTTTTCTCTCTCTCTCTCGATTTTATGATTTTTTTTATCGATAGGTCTAGGACTGTCTCCCGTTTTATGCAAGAAAATTTTTTGATTAGAAACCCTTGGACTCAGTCAGGACCCTAAACCTGAGTTTCTACTAGGGCCCAACGTGTTTGCTTACAAAAATTGGATAAATCGTAAATGATTTTGTGGATTCTTTTCCTATTTGAGAGGTAATCGAGTACCAAATTATGCCTGTGCTTAGGGCTGAAGTGGGCCTCAGGTCTGTTCTAAGGTCGGCCTTAACCAAAAAAAAATTTTTTTTGCTATGTTACAGAGCAAATTGAAAAAAATTTTTCGTCTACGGAAGTATGTGTCCGAGGCATTTCCTTATGACCCTAGGTCGGACCTAAGGTCCGCCCAATGGTTTTTCACTATGTTGTAGAGAAAATGCAGGGAAATATTTTTGTCTATGTAAGTATTTGTCCGAGGCCCTAGGTCAGTCCTAAGGTCGGCCCTAGACAAAAAAATGGTTTTTTGCTATGTTGTAGAAAAAATTGAGATGACCATTGTCTGCTTGGGGGTCAATTCAGAACTTTCGGAAGGCTTTTTTTACGCCGTTTCTTCGGACGGGTTTTTCAATATTGCCCTCTCGGCAATTTCCAATACAATTTAATGTGAACGCAATTTCGTACACTTAAGAGTTAAGGCAATATTTGCTTAAATACGTCCGAGTCAACTCTGTTTGCCACATCTATGCTGATACGTACGGGTCCCTTGCATATGTTTTTCCATGATCAATTGATTCCAAAAGCAAAAACCCAATTTATATATACAAAATTACTTAGGATCCTCATTTTTAGGAGCTCAAAAAAATTTCTTCCACAAATTGTTGGGTTTTCAACGATTAACAAAGATCTAAAAACTACTTAGCTGCCATGCGCAAATTCAATTACATAATAATTACTTTTCAGGAAAAAAAGATTTTGAAAATCGGTCCAATTTTACTCGAGTAATCCTTGATGACTTTTTCGCTTACTTGGACTGGTCTAAATTCGACTAGTAGTTACAAGCGCTTTTTTAAACGCAATAAACACGTACTTCGCATTTGTATTAATTGCCGTCACATTATATCACGTTTCTTCTGTCTTTGTCTTTGACGTCACACCCTCGTTATCGTTTTTTGTTTCTTATTTACACTTTCGTATTTTTCTACGGAAAAGACTAAGCCGAAAAAAATGTGAAAAAAGTTCGCATATGGCAAAAACATGGTGTTTTACACAATTGGCAAAAATATGATTATATTAGACAGACCAGAACATTAACTTTCCAATTTACAATCACAAATGTCTAGCATAGGCAGTAAAATAAGCCCATTTATTACTCATCGTAAAATTCTTTGAACCTGTCTCAATAAACAAACTTTTTTTTTTTAATTTTTTACTACAAATCCTTCAAAAGGAACACAAAGGCAGTTTCGTCGATACAATAAAATAAAGTTAAAAACCAGCCCTATTCATAGGTAGTTCGTAGTAAATTCTTTGTGTCTTCGAGAGGGTCAAAAATCTGTACAATAGAAACATAATAATAACCACTTGAGATTTATAATGTATATAGCTGTACACTACACTGGGTGCATATCCATATGTAGACACACGATTTTTTTTTAATTTGTAGGTGTTACCTTAAAAAGTAGTTTCAAGAATTGAAGTTCATTCCAATGCAGTGTGGGAATTACCGTGTCGAAGAAATTACAAACCATCTGATTGTATTCTCTTCTAGAAAAATGCTATAATTGTGTAAACTTATGGCGCTATATGGGTCTAAATAACAAAAGAAATAAAAAACGAAAACTATTTTTGGTTATTCTTTACTTTTGGTTCTTTGTGATCAGATGTTGAGAAGATACTTGTAAAAAAGAAATTCCAACAAAAGGATCAATGGTCAAAATACATAAATCAAGAATTACACATAAAAATGAATTGAAATGGAGATTCTGTCGGTTCAATACTTAGATGTAATTAAATTCATATTTTCTTATTAATCAGATAAAAATGGATTTTTCAAGTTGCAGTTGGGTCCAAATTAAATGAATGTTGAAAAGATTCAACTGTTTGACATGAAGCCTCTTAGACTTTTCGAATGTTCAATAACAACTCATGTCTAGCCCGAATTGCAATTTTTTTCAATGAATCAAAGCGATGCGATGAAGAGTTCTTTCGAAGCCATTTTTACTGAAATGGTTGCAAAGTTGTAAATTTTTATCTCACAAATATATCATGTACGGTAGCATGTGGCTTTAAGGTAAAAAGCGTCACGGTGAGAAATTACATGTTAAGGGCCTTTAAAACTGTAGACCGAAAAAATTCAGCAAGTTCTTAAAAGTTTCGGTGTGTAACAGAAAATGTTTCCTCAGCGACAGCACACATCGATCAATGGTGTGAGTTAACAATAACTTGGGCTTGCTGCAAAGATCCGTTCTGTCTGCGATATTTTTCATAATTTGCACGAACGACATGCGAAACAGTTTGAAGAAATTGTTTTTGTCAAGTTGTATTGCTACGGAAAAAAATTAAGTACAAACGGTAGAACAAATTATTGAAGACCTACCAATTTGAAATAATTCGTTGGCGACCAACAAGCTCAAGCTAAAAACTAAATGAGAAGCATTCTGGTGAAGCGATACGGTTAAAGATCCAAGGGTCAGAATTGGAGAAAGTAGCGTCCATTACATATTTGGGAACAGAGCCTCAAATAACATATTGGAAGATGAAAAGTGCACCGGACGCAAACTGACGTGCTGCATCGCGCTTCTCGTCCTCCCCAGCCTCTTTTTAAAAATTCTACGCAGATATTTATGAAGAATACAAAAATCGGACAAAAAAACTTATGAAGGTGGAGAATGATCGGTCAATCGGACACTTCTTGGTGCTTTCTTAGTAGCGACTCCAACAGGGTGAGTTCACTACTCGTAGAGCAACTAACTTAAAAACTGTATTGCGACGGTTAATCGACGGAACATCATCTTCTGACCGCGTGGACATGAGTAAATAGTGTAGTATTCTGCTATCTAGGATGCCTGGACGTTCTTCGCCCAAAAAATCGGAAACCGAGAAACCGAACGGGAAGAAAAATTGGCAAGAAAAAAATTACAACTAAGAGGAAAAAAGGCGAAGGAAGAAGTCTTGCTTGCAAACGGGAAATGGTTGAAAAATGTTAAAGAATCTTGGAGCGAGAAATGATTTAGAAATGGGAAATGGCTGTAAAACGGGAAATAACTGAAAAACGAGAAATGATTCAGAAACGCCAAGTGGCTTCTCTACACTCTACACTGTGAGTGAACCCTACATTAAAAACATATGCGAGGTACGCGTACGCATCAGGGGCAAAAAGAATCGATGTTGCAAAAAGACTCGAACGTATCTAAATTAATTTTGTCTTAACCCTTACTATGCAATTACGTCCACATTGCATTGGAAATTGCCAAAAGCAAAAAACCCGTCCGAAGAAACGGTGCAAAAACCGCTCCAAAAATCCCCACAAAACGCACAAAATCACCCTTAAAAAAATCCAAACAAAGGAGGGTAACCGATTTTATTTGAAGTCTGGGCTACGAAAACAAGTTGTTTTGAAAATGCATAAATTAATATGGAAAAGAAATCGAACTAGCCATATGGGATTTTTTACGTCAAAGATATTTCAAGCTGTCGCCTACGCCAAATTTTTTTTGAAGACTATTTAGAAACATTGTGATAAAGTTTCAGAAAGTTAACAGGAGTGAAAGAGAAAGAAAATTCTCTGATACTGTGTTTTGGCCTCCATGGACAAAGTATTATTTAAATCAAAAACCACATATTCCAATTATTTCAATGAATAAGAAAGATCCCCTCAATTTTCTCAACAACCCTGGAAGCAGCCGTAATTCGGTAAAAAAATCAATTTTCAATATAAACTTTTGTGTGATCTAACACTGTCTTCGAGAAATCTATTTTGTTGGGTTCATGTGATAATTACCTATAATTCTAATTAAATAATGAAGGTGGGTCATTCCGGGTGATAAGTAAGAACGGTTTGAACTGCTCGATCCCAAAAAAAAGTTTTATTTGTGTTGTATGGAACGAAGCCTCAGAAACGTGTCCTGAGCATGTTTTCCTTACAAAGAAAATCTCGGTTTTTCGTCGTTTACTTAGTTGAAGCCGTTCCAACGTTCAATTTTCCATTTTTGCACGAAATGACCCAGGTGCATATCAAAGAAAATAAAATTCTATTTCCACAGACAAATTTTTCACACAACAAACAAATTAGAAAATTGTAAATGTCATAATTTTCTTTATAACACTCGGGGCTATAATATGCATGTTATAGCCCTCAAACTGAAGTTTAGGGCCCTCGTGTTGTAAAAATATAACACACGGGCTGCAATTTGAGATTTCGTATCTTGGAGGGTTGAAGATCCGATTGCGTCAGCCCATATACCAGATCTCAAATTACAACCCTTGTGTTATAATATACTATTATTAATCACTCAGCTTTCATTGGAATCGATTTTTTTCCTCCAATGAGAATTTAAATTTCATTTCAAAAATTCGCAAATTTTTTGTGTTAAAAAACCATTGGTGCTGGTCATACCACAATCACAAATAAAGTTCATGTGTAAACCACGACATTTTGCATTCTTTTTGAATTTGATTTGATTCATTCGCATAAAGTGGCCACAAACGTCGAATTTTGGAGCGAATACAGCAATATTTCGAATCATGCTGGTGTATATCGATAGAGAATAAAACGTTTACCCGGTTCGCCCCTAAAAATTGGATCATTTATGTCAGGAATGTATTTTGAACATTGTTTGAAAACTAGCTTTTACCGCGTGGATTTAACACTGAAAGTAACGTAACCAGGGTCGAACCCGGATATTCTTGGTGGAAAGCCAGTATGCGTTACCAGTGAGCTAACCCGTTCCTTTTTATCACAAGTTAACATTTTTTCTCATTATTATGCCACTTCCTATTTTCAAGTTATTTCCCACCTTCATCAGAAAGTCTATGATACCACTAATACTGACAATCTCCACACATAGTTCTACTACTACTTATAGTTCCCGATCAGTTATATTTCTCGATGAGCTATATTTCAGTCAGTTATACCCCGTCCGCTTTGCGTCCGCTGTACTTACCGGTCAGACATACTTCCCAATTAACTGTATTTCCCGGTCAGCTTCGGCTTTATTTCCCAATCCGAGATATGCTTACCGGTCAGCCTATTTTATTTATTCCAATGACTTTCGAAAATACAGCAAGAAATACTCAAAGGACGGCTACGCATAAATTAAAAAATAAACAAAACATAAAGGAACAAAATTGAAAAATGGAAGTAAATATCACAGAGGGTTTCGCCAATTTATCACAATCATATTTCCACAAATAGATTTGTAATCCATTGGATGGCTTCGCTGGTTGCATGATGAATGTCCGTCAAAACGGTGCAATCTGCAATCACGCCAAATGTGTTCCATGGTTTGGATGCTTCGCAGAGCGGATTACGGGAGAAATTCCGTTCGTGGAGCATGTAGGCACAGCATCCGTGTCCGGTTCTAATTCGATTTAGATTAACCCATATTCTTGTTCGCTTATCTCATACGTTGGGTCCGCAACGATATATTTGTTTGTCACCGAGACGCTGCTCCACCATTGTTTCCAACGGCTTTTGTAATCGGCCATATTATTTGAATTTTTGTAGAAGCATTGCATTGAAGCGTTGTATCTACCTTGTGTGCGTGAGTACTCTGCATCCACACGGGAGCACTGTAGCTGGGTGTCGATACCACTAACGCTGTTTTGGTGACTTGTAGGCCTCGTAGGGTTTTGGCTCGACATCCCCATTTTGTTCCAGCAAGTTTTCTGACAATGTTTACTCGTGATTGTAACTTTCTCGTGGTTTTGTCTATGTGGAGTCTGTATGTTAAGGTCCTATCGAGTGTCACTGGTATGTTGGTATGGTATGCTGTTGTTGGCTCGTGTTCCACCGCCTCGCCATCCATTTGTAAATTCAGTTTTTTGTTCGCTTGTCGGTTGTTCAGGAGGAAGATGCAATGTACAGTTTTTCCAAGGTCTCAACCTCCACAACACGAAAAAGTTCAGACCATGTTGCAGGGCCGCTTCTATTTCTTCAAATGTCTTGGATTGTACAGCGAGCGCTGTGTCGTCGGCATACATGAAAAGCCTGTAGCGTGTGTTCAGTGGCAGATCAGTAGTGTACATACAAAGAGTATGCTCGACAAAACTGAACCCTGAAGAAGTCCGTTATTTAATATTCTCGTTCGGATTTCCTTTCCGTTGATCAAGACTTGCAGACTTCGATCGAATAGCATATTCATGATCAACGATAGCGTTTGCCGTCATGGTAATAATTCGCTTAGTTTCAGCATCAAACCTCGTTTCCATACCGTGTCACAGACAGCGGAGAGATCAATGAAAACTATTCCGGTTTTCAGTTCTTTTTCGAAACCCAGCTCTACGGTCAGCTATACCTACCGGTCAACTTTATTTACCGGTCAGTTATATTTTCCGGTCAGTTATATCTACCGGTCAACTTTACCAGTCAGTTATGATTCCGGGTCATTTTTACTTCCCGATCAACTTTACTTCTCAGTCATCTTTAATTCCCGGTCAGACACTTCCCGATCAACTACATTTCTCGGTCCGAGATATACTTCCCGGTCAGCAATATTCCCTTTTCAGCTATACTTTCCGGTCAGACATACATCTCGGTCAACTTTATTTTCCGGTAAGATGTTAAATATACTTCCCAGTCAGATATACTTCCTGGTCAACTTTATCTCACGAACACATATGAGTCATTCCACATCAAATCACGCAAAAATAAAAAGTCGTTTCCCCACGATGAAACTTTTAGCTCTTCAATATGCCATAAAAATGATGCCACAGACGGATTTTTAACGAAATCGGGACGTATTTTCTTCGAGATCATCAGATGGCCCTTTATATAGCGACATATATATATATATATTTCGGAAAATTCATTGGCACTTTCAGACTTTCGTCATTTTTCTATGAACTCATTTTCGAACACAGAAACTTATGAATATGAATGAATATTTAGACTTAGAGGAAAGGATTTTCTACCAATTCATCGTAATATGAGATGGTCGAATTTAATTTTGCGTGATTTGACATGGAATGACCCATATGCAAAAGGACTTATGTTTGATGCGAAGATTTACAAGTCGTACAGCTAGACAACACCCACAACACTGGAATACCTCTCATCGCGAGTCAAACTAAACAAGGACGTTCATAAGTATAACCATCGGAATGCAGAGGGCTTTCGACTATAGAAATTTAACAAATATAATACGCAAAGGATAATGCTATATGACTGTTCAACAACCTCCCAGATGACACAAAAAATGAAAAAAATCTGATTTTTCGTACAAAAAGAAATTAAAGAACTACATGAGAACACACAGTTCCATCTCTATTGATTAAAACAGAAATCAATTGAAATTCTGCACTCTAGTTTTCAGTAAGTTTAGTCAGATGACTGTATCTTTCTACGAGTTACATTTATCACAGCTGAGTTTATGTAAATATTTGCAATTGCTAATAATATGATGAAATTATTATAATTTAGTTCAAGATTCAAAGCGCAGAGCTTCATTATTTTTTCTGACCAAATTCTGTCTATAGAAATTTGTCAGGGTTTCATAGTGCCATAAAGCTATCACTTTTTGGAACAACAATTGATTCAAAATATGGAGTACCAGAAATACGAAGAGTCAAAAGTACATACGAGTTTTCACTATCCGATTTTTTTTGGCCTCAAACATTTTGTAGTCTCCACTTTGCAGACCTCTTGTGTTTGAATTCGACCTAATTTGTAGCCTTCCATATTATTCCAATTCATCCTTTCTTTTTGTTTATCCGTCCCAGTGGCGTAGACTTTCTGGGTGTTGCCCCGAACAAAAAAGTCGTTCCTTCAAGATTAATTTTGCCCTGTTTTTTGACGTTTAAATTGACTTTTAAGGATGAACGAGACGACTTTTGTTTTGGGCAACACCCAGAAAGTCTGCCTAAAATACTTCAAAGAACACAATGAAATATTGTCATCACCAAAATGTACCGTTACTGCCAAGTCGGCGCCACTGTTCCGTCCGATACTCGCCATAATGTTTAAGACGCACTCGGCAACACATCCGAATGTGAGGAAATGTACATCACTACGTGTTTGTGGGTGGTGTTACATAACGCTGTCTATGCAGCCGGTCCTGTACATATTTTTTCTCAAATGAAGAGTTTTCTGTTTTCTTTTTTAATTGTATTCTTCTGTTTTTTTTATTGTTTTCTAAAACAAAAAAAAGTTTTTCATGTTCTGCTTTGTTGAGTGACTGGGAAATAAATGAACACAAAAGTGGAAGCCATACAGTCACTTTTATTCATAAAAAAGCTAAAAAGTTTTGTGAATTAGGATGCGGGATATATGAAATCCAATCCACATCTTGCGTATATTTCTTTACCTAATTCTAAAATATTCAAATGGCGGACTTAACAACACGGATCTTTACGTACATGCCTATTCAATAAAAACAGGTTCATCTGACACTCTGTTGAAGAATTGAGCGATTTCAATTTTGGCATTTGCTCGTACTGCAGTACTGTTCAAGGCATGATTGTCATCGTAAATCGTCAGCCTGTTAAACGAAAATCAATCAATGCAGACCCATGATGTCGACTGTAACGTTTCTTACTTGACATCCTTGCCATGAGAAAGTAATGTTCTGTAGTAAATCAATCCCTGAGACATTGGAACCCGAACATCTTTTGTTCCCAAGTGAATCAGAGTGGGACATTTGACCTGATGAGCTAAATTTACTGGTGAAAAAAGTCGTAGCTTTTCCGCATCAGAAGTGCTCTGCACCGTCGGAATTAAATGTTTTGATTCATCGTATGGCAATCCACATTCAACGTAAACCCTGCGAAGTGAAGTTCGAAAATAAAACCAAACATTTTCGAATATTCAACCGTTTTCACCAGTCGGTGATGTCTGTTGTTCCAATGTTCGCATTCAGGTCAATGACTGGATTTCGTGCAACAACAGCCTTGTAAAAGTCCTGAGTGAAAAGGAAATGCTAGAAAAAATATTTTTCGAAAAATTGTTCTTGATGTTTACCGGAAATTGTGAAGAGAGATGTGTAACGATAAATCCTCCGTGTGAACCCCCGCATAAAAACACATGATTTACATCAATTTTAGAGTTCGATTGCAGCAATTCGGTGACGAGTTGATGAACTTGCGGCACGTCCAGTTTGCTGATGTGGCCATTAAGGTTACGCGTGGTGTCAAACCAAGTACCTGTGCTGCCAGTGTAGTTCACCTTGAAAACACCAAAACCTGAGAGGTTTTGCGTAAAGAGGTAAAGATATAAAAAATCAAGCCGTCAGAGCGTGGGTGAATAGTCTATCAAAGTACCACTCCCCCACGCTTTTCAGTAGTCACTTCAACAAGAAACGAAACGAAAAATGTTAGTTACCAAGTTTCAAAAAGTAAGTTGTATCGTGATCAAAGCTATCAGAAAGAACACCATGTGGACCTGATATTTCAAGTAAATTTTAGCTTCAAATAATGCTTGGTAGCAACAAAGTATTTACCTCCGTGCGGAATAACAATCAACGGAATTTTTCCTTCACGTAACGGTTCCACATAAATGGACGGTGGCATTATCTCGTCCGGAGGTAATTGTGTCGGTATGATCGTCACTTTTGGTTCTGGTTCGAAAATGGCCGCTGATTTGCTTAGCAAAATTTTAACAAAGTCCCCAGTCTTTATATCGACTAATTGCAACGATGGAATTTTGGAAGAACTGCTGCAGGCGACAAGTAAAAAGTCATCGGTGACTGATAAAATGGCCTGAACATCAGTTGGAAACTTCGTGTCAAAATCAATTTCTGTTTAACAAAATCGCATGATGGATTGCTTGAAAAAACTTACTTAAGCTACAAGCGTACTCACTCAACTCGTTTCCATCTCGCTTAATGTGTAGCAGGTAGTTGCGAGCATTGTAACTGGTCAAAAAGTAGATCTGATTGCCATCCTGCGTAAAACACCATTTCGGAAAGTTGTCGTACACAGTGGGGATCCCATTCTGTGATTCTCGATTCGATTGAAAGACTGACTCAGGACTGACGTCACTCTTATTAATAAACAATTCGATTACGAATAAAAACCCAGTAGGATGGAGTTAAAACTCACATATCGTGGATCCGTTGATGTTGGAAATATTTTCGATTGCAGCACGTTTCGTGATGAATTATGTGGACCCAATATTTCCCGGTCTTGCCAAATGACATAATCTTCCGATGGAGATACACGAGGACAAAGAGCAGCTCGTTTCGGATTACTTAGGTACCCTAAAGACATTTAAGTTCAATATAGTCTCTTCTCTTGAGAGGAGGGTCCACAGCATGCTGACTACACAATTCTATCTGAATTCTAGTGGTTCGAAAGTTCTATTTCCTGATCTGAGACAATACAGTCAGCTCAAAATTCTTAATAAGTATTTGTTCATTTCCGGTTTTTCAGTCATTTCCCGATTTTCAGTCATTTCCTGATTTTCGGTAATTTTCCGATATTTTGTTTTGGTTTTTCTGTCATTTCGCAATTTTTAGTTATTTTTGATTTTCGCACATTTCCCGATTTTCGGTCATTTTCCGATTTTCGTTCATATCCCGATTTTCAGTCATTTCCCGATTTTCCACGCGTTTTAGGAGTGTCGTAACTCTTTTCTCTCTCTCTCAATTTTTCGGTATCCACTTTTTCGGCTTTTTGATTTCCCGGTATGGAGGATACCAGGATATCGCACTTTTTCCATACGCGATGATGGAACTCCTTTGTTGACTTTTACATGTTACCAGCTTTTAGGAGTAATTCAAATAGTGCGCTCTTTTTTTTGCGTACATTCCATACATTTTTTTCGATTTATTTGCGTGCATTTGGGGGCAGAGGGGTCTAAAATCCATCTTTTTTAGCGTGTGCACTACTTGGATGGCTCTTAATTATTCTCTTTCACACAAAATGCTAAACCGTCGTTGGTTGTTGGAAGGAATCAGAGATTAAAAACCCCAAGAAAAAAATTTCAAAAATCCGCAAAATTTTTCTGAAGTCCAAAAATCTGAAATTTTTTCCTCAAAGGTCTGGTTTTATAAAAATCAGGTAACCTGCCTCAGGTTATTTAAAAAAATAGAACTTTTCTGAGCTTATGGGACCATCGCATTCCGTGAATTCGAATTACGCGAACCGGGTCTATCAATTTTAGAGATGAGCGGGTTGCCCGAAACTTCGAAAAACCCGACCCGAACCCAAACTAGAATTGTTTTTTTCGGGTTCATGGGTTTCGGGTTTCGAAAATTTTAATCGGGTCGGGTTCGGTTCGGGTCGGGTTGTTGTATCATTTTATTCGGGTTCCGATCCATTATCGACTTTTTATATTTTACAAAACTCGTCTAAATTTTATCATCTAACATTACACGAATTTTGTTCTAGTCTAAGGTCAAGTTCAAGTCAAGATGGCGGCAGATATGGACGTGTTTGTTTTGCTCTGAGTAAGTTTCGTTTATTTTTTGCCCTCTTCGCGTTTTAAATCACAGTTTCTCGTAAATAAGTTAAGTTAAATTAGTGTGTGTTTTTGTAACTTTTTTAGATATCAATTAAAATCTGCATTTTCTTTTCAAGCAACGTAGTGCTCACATAACCTCAAAGTTACAGCGTTTTTCGGGTGTTTGTTCATGCAAAACAATCGGCGTTTTGTGTTTGTGATTTTGGTATAGAATTTCAAGTAGGTGTTTGTCTACGGTTACGGTTAACTTCTTCGCTATTCATATAGCAATTCTTTTTTGGCAAAAATAAATGAGCTTGCGCTTAGCATCTCAGGCACGGGTGTGATGTCCCCATTGAGGCTTGAACTTCCAGTGCGGTTCGGCTTACCAGGCCGTCCCACTGTATTCATTATTGGTAAAAACGGTCATAGGCAGCCTCGGACGAGTGTTGGTCACGGGGTACGACCAATGCGGGACTCGAACGGTACCCCATCGTTGGCGATCAGGCAATGTAAAAAGGTTGAGGGTTTGTTTATTGGAAGTCTAAACGTTAATGGGGGTTTTAGGGGTCGCAAGGGTGAGTTGGTGGACTTGGCAATGGATTATGGTGTAGATATATTAGCGTTGAGCGACATTAGGACGAAAGGGCAGCGCGAAGAACTGGTGGGCGGTTATAAAGTGTTTTCGTCTGGTGTTCAGTCTGGTAGGGCGGACTGGGGAGTTGGAATGGCTATCAAAAGGGAATTAGAAAAGTTTGTTTTGAACGTGCGGTATGTAAGTGAAAGGATCATGTGGGTCTCCATTAAGCTGACAGGAGGTATTTATCGGCTGGTTAGTGTTTATAGCCCGTGCGAGGGTAGCAGTGCTGGCTATCTTGACACCTTTTACGAGCAGTTAGGGGATGTTGTCAGCAAAAAAGGTAGTGAGTGTGTGATTCTGTTGGGGGATTTCAACGCGAGAATAGGAAACAGTAAGACCAGTGGCGGCTATGAAAAGGTAAGGGGCAAATTCGGGGAGGATGTTTTAAACTCAAACGGAAAGCGGTTGTTGGATTTCTGCGATTTCAATGGACTGGCAGTAACCAACTCTTTCTTTAGGCATAGGTGGATCCATCGGTACACTTACGTTAATAATAGTTTGGGGCACAAGTCAATAATTTATTACATGGTTATAGAGCAGGACAGGAGACAGGAAGTCAGGAACACACGTGTTTTCAGGGGTTTCACATTTGGCTCAGACCACTACCTTTTGGGTACCCATCTCTCTGTTAGTAAACTCTGTCAGGCTAAAAGGAAAAAAGTGGTGGTTCGGAAATTTCGTGTGGGAAAATTCAGGGACGAGGAAGTTAAGTCGCGCTTTATGTCAAAATTCAGCGAAGCTTTCGAAAGGCTTCCTCCGGACTGCGTAGACATTGAGGTTGAGTGGGCAAACTTTAAGGAATTTGTCTTGGGCGTAGCTGAGGAATGTCTAGGTAGTGTCTCTAGTGGGGATAGAAACAAAAAGACAGGCTGGTGGAACGCAGATATCAAAAAGGCGGTATTAGAGAAAAGGAAGCTGTATTTGATTTGGTTACAGGGTAAGACGGACGAAAAGCATGAGGCTTACAGGGCTTGCAGGCAGACGGTTAAGACTCTAGTCAAGGAAGCGAAGGATCGGTCGTGGAAAAAGGTTGGGGAGGAATTGGAAGAGGCTGGTCAAGGAAGGGGTAAAAAATTTTGGTCGGCAATCAAGGATATTAGGCGTGGTGGTGAAAAGGAGGGCTGCGGTAGCATTTTGGGTAAAGATGGCGAATTAGTTACAGATAAGGGGGAGGTCCTGAAAACCTGGCAGGATTACTTTCAGGATCTATTCGCCTCTGTCAATCCCGTAACAAGCCTTGACAGGGAAGAGGGCCGTAGCGTGGAGGGTGAGGAGGAAATTACATTAGAGGAAGTGTCACGAAAGGTCAGCAGGCTGAAGGCAGGAAAATCCGCAGGTATAGACGAAATTAGGACAGAATTTATTAAGAATAGCGGGCCGGGTGGGGTTCAATGGCTTTGTAGGATTTTCAATTTAGCATTGAAGTCCTCAGGAGTACCCGCTGACTGGAGCTTCGGTGTTATTGCTCCGATCTTCAAGAAGGGTAACCGCAAAGTCCTTACCAACTACAGGGGGATTTCACTCTTGAGCGTGGTCGGAAAGGTTTATACAAGTGTGCTAGTAGACAGGGTTAGGGGTATAGTGGAAGATGTTCTTGACGAGGTTCAGAGTGGTTTCAGACCTCTGAGAGGTTGTCAGGATCAGATCTTTTGTCTCAGGCAGGTTATAGAAAAGCTCTCTGAGAGAAATATTGGTTTATACTTGTGCATCATCGACCTAGTAAAGGCATTCGATCGGGTACCGAGGCAAAAGCTGTTCGAGGTACTTGGCGAATACGGGGTTAATGGAAGTTTATTGGGCGCTATCAAAAGCATCTACGCAGGGAGCAAGGCTGCGGTAAGGATAGATGGTGAAATTAGTGAGGCTTTCGAAGTTAATGAGGGAGTTCGTCAGGGTTGTTGTCTCTCCCCTCTTCTGTTCATAATTTTTATGGACAAGATTAGCAGGCAAGCGAATTTGCAAGGGAATGTGAAGGTGGGGGAAGTAATCATGAAAATCCTGGCCTATGCGGATGACTTAACTCTATTAGCAGATAATGCCAAGGATTTGCAGGAGAATTTAGACTGCCTGAATGCTGCATGTGAGGAATACGGCATGAAAATAAGTGTCAGTAAAACTAAAGTTATGCATATTGGCAAATCCCGGAAGGATGTAGTTTGCAGTTTAAATGGGGAGCAGTTGGAACAGGTCTCTGAGTTTAAATATTTAGGAGCCATTTTTTCGGAGAATGGCAAGTTAGTTAGGGAATTTGAAGAAAGGAGAAGAATGGGGAATGCAGTGGCCAGTCAGTTGAGGTCGTATGTGTTCAACAAAAAGGAGTTAAGTAGTGGCACAAAGCTAGCTATTCACAGGTCAATCTTCAGACCAACGATTTTATACGGTAGTGAAAGTTGGGTGGACTGCGGATACCTTGTGCATGACCTGGAGGTTTCTGATATGAGGGTTCTTAGGAGCATAGCAAGAGTAAATCGGAGGGAACAGTGGGACAATCATATTAGGAACGACGACATCAGGGAAAACTTAGGGGTTACATCAGTGGAAGAGGCGGCAAGGATTAGTCGTCTGCGGTGGTACGGGCACGTTCAGAGGATGGGTAATAGCAGGCTACCAAAGAGGATATTGGATGCTCAAGTCCCGGGTGTGCGTCCCAGGGGTAGGCCAAGGAGAAGGTTTATAGACTCAATTAAATCCGATTTAGAAGTTAGGGGACTTTCTCTAGGCGAACAAACCATCTCCTTGGCACAGGATAGGGGAGTATGGAGAAGGGTGGTCCATGATCAGTAGTAAAGACCTCACACCGAAAGGTACAAACGGTCTATAAAGTGTGATGATGATGATGATGATGAGAAATTTCTTGAATGGCAGAAAATTGATGACGGAATTTAACGCAAACAAATCAATTTCCACATTCTGACCAAAGGGTATTAACAATCAAAAACCATTTTCATAAGAAAATCTGGTTGTTTACATTTTTTCTTCGCAACGCCATTTCAATATGGCGTAAGACGTAAGTACAAATTCATTTGAAGAAGCCAACCAACACGTCAGCCACCTTTGCACTTCTACAGTTGTATGACCACTACACTACACCACCTGGTGAAAAAATTTTGTTTACTGACATGACATAACTGATGATTTCGACATTCTTTTTTGCATTTTTGTTGAATATCTTTGGTCAGATATCAGCCCTAAACTTAAGATTTGTCTCAATCGTCAGCCCGTAATTAGCCCCTTTGGAATAGCTCGAGAGCAGTCTAAAAATAATTACCAGACAGTAGAAAACACATTTGACATGATTCGACCCATTCAACCATAAAATGATCGAGTCCAGTATCAGCCCTAAACTTGGAAGTTGCAGCCCCGTTCAGCCCTTAACCAGCCCCTTTGGTTTTGACCCCTCCCCCTCTGCCTTTTTACATGTACCTAGCCACCCGATCGAACAAGTACGTCGGCTTTGAATAAATCTCTACTAGAAGCTGGTCATGTTACTAAAAGGCAGTTTTGAAGATGCTGAGGAAATATCTACTAAGTCATATAATGTGTCATTTTTCTTTTCGATTCTTTAACGTTTCTCAAATATCATTCGCCGTTCGCCAACTTCAAATTTCTTCAAACATGCAGTTAGATGTGTTTTATCGAGACGTATATGATAACCTCTTTTTGCTGAATTTGAACACATTTTAGATGAAGTTTTAGTAAATTTACTGTGATTATATCTACTAATTCCCAAGATCATCCAGTTTGATAAGTCTTGACTAGACCTTTCCGAATAGCCATAATTTGTTGGACTATTTTTTGATAATACGGTGGAAGTGGAAAACGGTGAACGTAGAATACGGGGGAAGTGGAATACGGTGGAAGTGGAAAACGGGGGAGTGGAATAAGAGGAAATAGAATGCGGGGAACTTGGAATACGGGGAACTTGGAATACGGGGAACGTGGAATACTGGGAACTTGGAATATGGTGCACGTCGAATACGATGAACGTTGAATACGGGGGAAGTTGATTACGGGGAAAATTAAATTAAATACGAGGAACGTTGCATACGGTGAACGTGGAATACGGGAGAGGTGGAATTAGGGGGAAGTGGAATAAGGGGAACTTGCAATACGATGCACGTTGATTACGGTGAACGTTGCATACGGGGAAAGTTTAATACGGGGAACGTTGCGTACGGGGAACGTTGCATACGG
>CM055404.1:105818498-105829785 GCA_029228625.1 Pseudolycoriella hygida | reverse complement strand
CCCTTATTACACTTCCCCCGTATTCAACGTTCATCGTATTCCACGTTCCCCGTATTCCAAGTTCCCCGCATTCTATTTCCTCGTATTCCACTCCCCCGTTTTCCACTTCCACCGTATTCCACTTCCCCTGTATTCCACGTTCACCGTATTCAACTTTCCCCGTATTCCAAGTTCCCCGTATTCCACTTCCCCCCTGTTCCACGTTCACCGTATGCAACATTCCCCGTATTCCACTTCCCCCCTGTTCCACGTTCACGTATTCAACGTTCACCGTATGCAACGTTCCCCGTATTCCACTTCCACCGTATTCTACTTCCCCCGTATTCCACTTCCCCCATATTCAACGTTCACCGTATTTCAAGTTCCCCGTATTTCAAGTTCCCCGTATTCAGCGTTGCACTTGCTACGTATTCTACTCTAACACTTCCCCTGACTTGACCGACTTTTGGCCGATTTTCAATTTTCACCCTTTCTTGACCCATAACTGCCTTATTTCAGAACAATATCCCACCTCGGAACATGTTTTCTCGACGTTTTGCAGCATACCCGACAACATATCAAAAATTATTTTTTAAGTAATTTTCGGGCAGCGGAGCAAATTTTTACCCATTTTTGTCTCCTTTGATCGACCCTGGGCACCGAACCGCTCAACCGATTTTCTTAAAATCGGTTCCGCTGCCTTCACACTGTCGAAACCTTTCATGTGACACCTCACTAGCCTCATCCCAGCAACTACCGCCCGAGATATTGGTTAATAAGTGCTCCAGCTCTGGACAAAATCGCCAAATAATGACCTATGCCTCGGTAGTATGAAACTTTTTCACCCAACATTGTTCAGCAATTTTGTTGCCCCAAGCCTCCACTATCGACTGGCACTCAAAATGTATCTCTACTTTGTCCAACAACAAAAGTTCCTTAACAACAAAGTGAGGAAACCCCAAAATTTTAACAGTTTTTGCTGCCTAGCTCCTCCGCATGAAGTCAGATCAAAAAACTTTCTTCTACAAAGTTGTAGGCCATCAAAAACACTAAGACTTTGCTTCCCCGACCAAATCTCTAAAACGTCATCTTGACTGACTTTTGGCCGATTTTCAATTTCGACCCTTTCTTGACCCATAACTCCTTTATTTCAGAACAATATCTAACCCCGGAACATGTTTTCTCGACGTTTTACACCATCCCCGACAACATATCAAAAAGTATTTTTTTTTTCTTCGCCAGTGTAAACGCAATTAAACGAAAAAATAACGGGATCGTGACAGACAGATTTATAGACGAATAAATAGACACATAGATAGACACATAGATAGACACATAGATAGACGCATAGATAGACGCATAGACACATAAACAGACAGACATTAGACGTTTATAATTAGTAATAAACGCGATCGTGTTCCGTAAGTTAAAATTTACAATTAGTCAAAACAAAAGAGATTACAAGAGGCCACATTCAATTAAAGTGAAAAGTGTTTTAGAGAGGTCGTCGTACCTAATAAATGATATCCGCAAAGGATATCATCATAATTTTAATAAAATAAAATATATATCTAGTTAAGTGTCGTTCCAGAGGCTAAACTTCCATTGGACCAGCGTCGCCATTTGAGAGCTCCAACGGTTCGTTATTTCTAACATAATCAATTTCGTATGCGCATTTTTAATTAAGTATTAATAGTATATTACAGAGGAACACTGTTATGAGTAATATTACAGGTGTGCGATGTTTACGGTAACGAGCCCCGGAGGGGCGAGTTACCGTAACGCACACTTGTAATATTACTCATAAACAGTGTTCCTCTGTACTATGTTTTAACGTGTACCCACAAGGTAAGTTGAAATCTACAAAACATCTTATTTCATAAAAATCAATTCAAGTTTCAAATTTTGTTATGTTCACTCTACGAACGAATCAAAGTTGCCGCGTGCCAATTCATTCATGTTTCTATGAAATGACTTTAGTTGTCGGTTAAATTTTTATTTAGTATCGAGATTTAATTCGAGTTTTTCATCTTTATTGAGAACTTATAGGCGGTTTTAGGGAACAAATGTTTTGCCGAAAATTGAGCAATGTCATAGGAAGGACATTCGTTTCCGTAAAATCCCACAAATTTAAGAAATTGGAGAATCACATACTTTTACTATATCAAAACAAACACATCGCATAAGAATTACCGACTACTCTGACTACACGTACGTTATGAGCCATTTACCTATCGCATCGCACACCGGTTATTTCAACTTACCGAGTGGGTACACGTTAAATGATATTTCAAGCGTGTCTTGAAATATCATTCTCAAAAGTTGAATTAACGTTAGTGAGACTTAGCGCTAATTCACCTTTTTAGTTATAAGAATGTTCATCGATGAAGTTCAATCCATAATTCTGTTAATAAATCAATAAATTACTTTTCTATGTGAGATCGCAAACATGTTAGTTTTTATTTCGTATTCTATCTGTAAATATGATATTCATTCCATAGCGCGGTAAGTCGTAAGAAACGACGCGACGCGACGCCGTGTAACACTTATAATAATACGCGTCGAGCCAACGTATTAATAAGTGTTACAAATTAAACCGCATAAGGTTTGTTTGAAAGCTCGACCTAGCAATTTTTTTTTATTTCTGTCAAGTTGAGCATGCAAGCAAACCCTACGCAATTTATTCGCATCGCACAGTAGTAATAGTAATTGTTATATCGGACGCGATAAAAATCGCTCGCGTAAGGTTTGATTGAAAGCTCAACTTGATAATTTGTTTTTTAATTTTTGTCAGGTCGAACTTTCAAACAACACTCACGCGAACGATTTTTATCGCGTCCATGATTATTGCTTAAGAGTCAATTCGCGAAGAGTTGAACCAATTAAAATACAAGTGGTTCCAGATATCGAAGCCAGGTGGTTCATTCGATTCCTTGGTCCTTTCTGAGAGTTTTGAAACAAAAGAGAGCTGACTTTTGCATTGTCATTGAGGTTCTGTATGATACTTTGAAAGGTCATGTAAGAATATCGTAAAAATTGTATATTGCTAATAACTTCAGTAAATGAAAACAAACAAACACAAAACTTATAGGGTCTGTGGGCGGGGTCAAGACCAACAATATTTGAGGTATGAACAGTTCCTAAGCCGACGTGGTAGGGGAGAGATATTCAATTTTAGTTCAAAAAATGGTCATTTTCGGTGGGTTCGGAAGGCCAACAGCGCGGCGATATACGAGGATACTAGTATTTTAATCGAAGGCTTGTACCCCCTAGCATCTAAAGTTGAAGAAACATCCATGGATATATTCGACTGTGACTCAGCGGAACCACATTAGTGAGATCATGAAAAAAAACTTGAAAAATCACTACTTTTTTGATGTCCTGCCTGTGTTTTTAGACCGATTGACGGAGCGTAAAGTAAAATATTTGACGTTAGAGAGCGTGGCGAGCGCAGGCGACGACGGGGAACAATTTTACTCCCACTGAAATATGAAAAAAAAAATCAAAATAATTCACTAAAAATTCGATCTTTTGACAAATGCACACTAGAATTTTTATTTGTGTCTTAAGTCAGACTTATCGAAGCCTGCGAAATCTTCCTCATCACTATCGCTACAAAAAAACTCATCGCAGTAAACTAAATATTCTTTCACAGCATGTTCGTGAATGCCATTCAGTATAGTATTGGCAATGGTTAGTTTATCACTACTATCAAATTTCAAAGTTGTTGTACCGTATGCAACTTCTTGTAGGATACCAGACGAAAATAAGAAATTGATGAAGTGTTGCGCCTTATCAAAGCTGAACCGCGAGTAGATTCGTTCTTTTTTTGGCTCCACAGAACATGTGGAAGAAGTTGCATACGGTACAACAACTTTGAAATTTGATAGTAGTGATAAACTAACCATTGCCAATACTATACTGAATGGCATTCACGAACATGCTGTGAAAGAATATTTAGTTTACTGCGATGAGTTTTTTTGTAGCGATAGTGATGAGGAAGATTTCGCAGGCTTCGATAAGTCTGACTTAAGACACAAATAAAAATTCTAGTGTGCATTTGTCAAAAGATCGAATTTTTAGTGAATTATTTTGATTTTTTTTTCATATTTCAGTGGGAGTAAAATTGTTCCCCGTCGTCGCCTGCGCTCGCCACGCTCTCTAACGTCAAATATTTTACTTTACGCTGCGTTAATCGGTCTAAAAACACAGGCAGGACATCAAAAAAGTAGTGATTTTTCAAGTTTTTTTTATGATCTCACTAATGTGGTTCCGCTTAGTCACAGTCGAATATATCCATGGATGTTTCTTCAACTTTAGATGCTAGGGGGTACAAGCCTTCGATTAAAATACCAATATCTTCGTATATCGCCGCGCTGTTGTCCTTCCGGACCCACGGAAAACGACCATTTTTTGAACTAAAAATGAATATCTCTCCCCTACCACGTCGACTTAGTAACGGTTCATACCTCAAATATTGTTGGTCTTGACCCCGCTCACAGACCCTATAAGTTTTGTGTTTGTTTGTTTTCATTTACTGAAGTTATTAGCAATATACAATTTTCACGATATTCTTACATGACCTTTCAAAGTATCATACAGAACCTCAATGACAGTGCGAAAGTCAGCTCTCTTTTGTTTCAAAACTCTCAGAAAGGACCAAGGAATCGAATGAGCCACCTGGCTTCGATATCTGGAACCACTTGTATTTCACTTTCATATAAGCTGGTTCAACACTTAATATAACTACCAACTCCTTAAGCCTTCGATTCTTTTGGTTTGTGTTTGGATAATGTGTTTGTTCAGTGCTTTACCGCCTAAAACTGTGAGTTTTTGTTCGCTTCAGGCCCCCAATTTGATACTTTGTAGTTAAGTAAGGAGGCCTACACGGTACAGTTCTGCAGGAACTCTTCGAAGACCTTTTTTACAATATTGTTTAAACTTCCGACCATAACACCATACATGTCCATGCCGACCAGTCACCGATAGGGAAGGGAGTTCTATTTAAAGATTGAATGAACTTTCAGTGGGTATGCGTACACAAAATGCTGATTGATTCAAACGATTGTCATCACGGCAGAAGCTATTGGTTTTCTCGGAATGATTTTTTGTCATATCATGATTGAATTTTGCATGCATCTATATATACAGACCGGATTTACCAGTTTCGAGTTTTCAAATGGAGTTTTCTAAGGAATTAGCTTGTTCCGTATGGCGCCTAGATAAAAGAATATTCGCAGAACAAAAACTTTAAGTACTCAGATATTTTTAAAAATTTCGAATTTTTAGCAATATTAAGTAAGAATAGCGAATAGCGCAAAAAATAGCGCGCTATGCGCTATTGGGTTGGTAGCGATAGTGATAGCTATAGCGTAACTATTTATTTTGGATAGTACATAGCGATAGCGAGGTTATTTGTTCGATAGCGCGGCAGCCTTGAATTTTACTTAATTTTTTTTTTTCAACTTTAATTATTGCTACATTAAAGACAGCACCCTTAAAGCCTTAAATCACTTATTGTTTCGGTTAGAGTTTTAAAATCGATTGACTGGACTGATACGATAAAAACATTAACATTTTTGAGCGATTGCGTCACGTATGTACTTTGATGTGGTATGCGGAGTTAGTATCGAATCCGGATTTCAACGTGCCGAGAAACTGGAGGAAAACGGAACTGAACCATGTGATGAGATTGGAAGCTATGTTTCCGTAGAGATGTCCTTCAGGCAAAAATTTTTGCTGCATTTCTAGGAGTGAGAGAGCTCTGCCGAGAGCAGAAAATGTCGTTATCATTTGCTCGGATAGTGAATCGATGATCAGGGCTCTGACATCGCCTATCATTATTTCCAAATTGATAAAAGGGTGTAGGAATCTGTGGAGATAAAAATATCTTACATACGAAAATACTTGTCACTTTATACCGGTGAAAGACTGATTTTAATTAAGGAAATCATTCTATCTCAATATTTAACTTAACGACCGACTGTGATATCACCATATTTCTCTTTTCTAGAGGAGGATTGTTCCCTAAGAAATTATAGACTGTACAACGTCCCTAAGTTCACCCAAGCTTTATAAATTGGGTAGTCTCGGTATTCGATGCCCGGGACGCAAAATAAGGTACACAAAAATATGTGACGTCACTCGCATATGGAGAGCAAGATGTGCTGGAGCGTCACCTGTTGGACAATAGGAGAACCAACAGCGTGGACCAGAACAATTCAACAAGAAATTGTGCATCGGTGTGTTTGATTCGACCTGCCCGGCAATGGAACCTGTCATTACAAATCAGCACATAAGATGGCGCCTACAATCTGCGAGCGTGATATTACGATAATGTGAATGATGGCAACCCAGTATACATTTATAAAATGGGTCTTCACGCTACAGATTTTATTTTTTATTTAGCGTATGGCGTTTTTACATCTATAACAATTCTTATATTACATATACATAGGACTTGTATCTAATACTGGCTGAGTTAATCTTTTCCACAGTTAATTGTTGTGTTGATGTCTGCCGGGAGGATGGCCTAGCCAACTGGTTCGGCAACCGAAGGTAGATGACATTTCGTCTTTCGACATCGTGAAGACGATCTGTAGGCATGCAGAGACAACGTACCAGCGGGACTGAGTGCGAAGGAATAGAATGAACTGTATCAGTAATGAATTTCACATTTCCGCCGTGGTTTGCAAAATACGGCGGTTTTCTACACCTATTTAAAAAACTGTAGTATTTTGCATTTTGAGTTAAAAATCATACTTTATGTAAATATGTGTAAACGTTGGCACGCTAGCAGGAATGGAATATAGCCAAAATTTATGAAAATGAACGTATTAATATGGAACAGTCGAATTTTTTTCTTTGTTTTGCTTGCAGGAAAGTCCGTGTCTCACTGAACCTTATAATTTTACAAAATTTCAGTGGAGTATATTCAGTTTTTCGTGATTCGCAATTTTGAAAAACGGTTTATGCCTCCTTCTGACGTGCTCTGTATTTTCTTCACATAACCTGGTTTCGCAAATATAAGAAATCTTTTTCGTCTGATAAGTTCAACGAATTAAACTGAAAATAGTTTACCTTGAAATTTGTTGTCTCAAAGTAGTTTCAATCTTTGACAAAAAAAATTTTTGCGCCGCCGCTGCCGATAAAAAATTTGACGTGAGCCGTCGGTAAAAATACTCAGCCGATGTAAGCCGCCGCCGGCACCTTGAAAAATTTTATGCGCCGTCACCGGAAAAAATTGACCGTCGCACGGGTCTAGTTTTTTGAAGGTTGCTGAAACTTTCCGATTTCGTTTAAGTGGTTTTTGGTCTTTTGTGCATAAATCGAATAAATCTTTTCCGAAAGTAAGCATGCCTGACATTTATGGAAGAAACTTTTTTAATTTTGAGCTTTTGGACTCAGCGAGGGCCTTAAAACTGAATCTCTACTACGAAAAGCCTATTTTTCCTGAAAGATAATCAGAAAATCGATTATAGGAATGAATTTGGGCAAAATTGGTCGAAAACTTTCGAAGTTATGGTCGAAAAAGTGGTAAAAAACGTGGTTTTTTGAAGGTTGGTGGAACTTTTTCTTCACTTATATCCCTGCGAAATTAAAACAGAAATCACACTAGAAGATTTAAAATAAAAGATATGGACATCGGAAAATCAAGAAAATTTGTTTCTTTTATTTAGATATGCTACACACGGTTAAGAAAAAAAAAATAATTAAAACAAAGTTCAAAGATAGAATACCTGATCCAGGCGAGTCAATGCTGATGGGAGTGTGCCCGTGCAAGAAACGTTGGCTCTTTGGATGGCCAGAAATGCGCTGGACGAAAATTAAATTTATCAAATTCTGTTGAGTGGTTCGGGATGTATAGTCTTCGGTGTGGGCCCAACTCACGCCACGCGATCCTACACGATATTTGCTGGTTTTCTGTGAATATTTCTATAATGAAGAGGTTTTTTGTGCAGTGTTGCAGAGAAAACATATGAAGGGACCCGTACGTATCAGAATAGATGCGGCAAACAGAGTTGATGTTACGAAAAGACTGGAACGTATTTAAGTAAATATTGCGTTCACATTAAATTGTATTGAAAATTGCCGATAGGTCAATGGAAAAACCCATCCGAAAAAGCGGTGTAAAAAAATTCTCCGAACGCACAAAATTGACCTCCAAATAGAGAAAAATATTCTCCTCAATTTTGTCTACAACATAGCAAAAAACTATTTTTTGGGCTAGGGCCGACCTTAGTACTGACCTAGGGGCCTAAGAAGAGGCCTCGGACACATACTTCCATAGACAAAAATTTTTTTCCATAAATTGTCGGCCGTGCCGAGATCTTTCAAACAAAAAAAAGTTTTTGAAAATCGGAAGAGATCTACTCGAGTTATATACAAAAAACACGTAGGGCCCTAAAAAAGACTTGTTTGTAGTGCCCTAGCTAAGTCCAAAGACTCAAATCGAAAAATGTTTATTCTACATTGGTTGGTCATGCCCAGATCTTTCAAAGAAAGCAAAAATTTTGAAAATCGGAAAAGGTTTACTCGAGTTATGTACAATAAACACGTAGAGCCCTATCAGTGACTCTAAAAAAATTTACTCGAGTTATGTACGAAAGACCAAAAACCACTTAAACGGCCCTACCTCGTCGTATGGCTAGGCGCCTGGATAAAATGAACGTTGAAAACCTTCTATTTGATGCATCTGCGGTGGACTGGATGAAGTTATTTTGTGTCACTGATGTGGACACGCTCGTCAGTTCGTTTAGCAATGAAATGTTACGACTGCTTGATACTCATGCCCCATTGACACCATGTTCCTCTCGAAGATCACACAATCCATGGGTCGACTCCGAGGTTGATAAGGCGATTGTGGATAGGGACTTGGCTTATTCAGAATGGAAACGAGTACGTACGGACGAAAAGTTTCGACAATTCAAAGTGCTGCGAAATCGTGCCACGCAAGTACTGTCACTAGCCAAAAAGGGATACTACGCGAAGAAGCTACGAATTGTAGCTCCTTCTAGACAGTTGTGGAGTAATATGTGTCGCTTCGGCTTTGTGTCCAAATCAGATGAGGATGTTCCGCCGTATACTGTTGATGAACTCAACTGCCATTTCACGAATCGGCCAGTCTACTCTGATTTTCCTCGAGTAATTGCGGTGGCGGGAAATCCAGTGTTGTCGTTGCCTCTGAAGAGAGACTGTTCGTTTTCTTTTCGTTGTTTTACTGATCTTGAAGTGGCTGAGTCGATTAATAGCATAAAGTCGAATTCCGTTGGCTTGGACTTGATTCCGGTTTCATTCATTAAGGCGCTTCTGCCTGTTATTCTGCCGTTAGTGACGCATATCTTTAATTCGATAGTAACTAAATCGGTTTTTCCCGCTTACTGGAAGAAAGCGAAAGTCCTTCCTTTACGCAAGAACTCTCGTTCACGATTGCTCGATGATTATCGGCCCATTAGCATTCTACCATCAGTGTCGAAGGCTCTTGAGAAGTTGATGAAGAAGCAGGTGACGGAGCACATTAATCGACTCGGCTTGCTGTTCAAGTTCCAATCGGGATTTCGATCGGGGCACAGCACTGCGTCTGCACTTTTGCAAGTAACTACTGACATTCGGGATAACATGAGCAAAGGCTTAGCTACAGTTCTTCTTCTTCTAGACTTCTCGAAGGCGTTTGACTCTGTTTCGCATGACTTGATGATTGGAAAATTATCCACGGGATTCGGATTCTCGTCGGATGCGCAGAAAATGATTCGTAGTTACCTTTCGAATCGCGTACAGTGTGTGGCTGTAAATGATTTCCAATCCCAGTTCCTCAAGCTTAATGGTGGTTTGCCCCAAGGCTCAGTTTTAGGCCCGCTGCTTTTCGCTATATTCATTAATGATCTTCCTCAGCAGTTGAATTGTTGCAAGTGTCATCTATTTGCGGACGACTTCCAGCTTTATAAAGCGGTTCATGTAGACAATGTTTTCGGTGATATGCGCCTCCTTGAGTCTGACTTAGCAGCGGTGTCAGCATGGGCGAAAGAAAATAGATTGAAACTTAACGCTGGGAAGACTAAGGCGATGGTAGTTTCTATTGACTCTTGGGAAAAGGACATACCACAAGTTGTTTTTGATGGGAAGCTAATAGAGTATGAAGAACATGTATTAAATCTTTGATTGACAGTTGATAACCGTATGGGATGGACACAACAAATGCAATCAATATCTTCTAAGATTTTCGCTGGCTTGCGCAACATGTGGCCAAGTGCTCGTTATATACCGCAGGAAACGAAGAAGCTTCTTGTTAAGTCCCTCTTGATGCCCCATTTCACCTATTGTTGCCCTGTTATCGGAGAGCTGAGTGCTAGTGCTAAGAAGATCCTCGAAAAATCGTTTAATGCGTGTGTACGTTTTGTATACAACATTGGTAGGTATGACTCTGTATCGGACTTCAGTTATAGGCTTCTTGGAACAGACTTGTTTTCATATTTCGATTATCTCGTTTCTACCTTTCTGCACAAAGTTGTGATCATGAAGGAGCCGGAGTATGTGTATGAAAGGCTTAATTTCGGATCGTCTAGTCGAACGTTCAATCTGCTTTTGCCACGCAATGACAAAGACGTAGTGAATCGTTCCTTGTTTGTCCGTGGTGTTGCGAAATATAACGCACTGCCTGGTGCGGTAAAATGCAGGCATTCGTTAACTGGCTTTAAGCGTGCGTGCAGGGAATATTATGGTTTGTGAATGCACTACCAACCCGTACATCCTAATTTTGTATTTATATTCGTGACTTTCCCGGATTTTCATCCACATCCCGCCTCATTCCACCACAAATTCATTCTCACAACTTTTCAGACATGCTCCTAACTGGATGGTATCAGTCATGCTATGTTGTATTGTGATTCGTTCGCTGGGATTTGTGGTAATATTTATTATTTTTTTTTTTTATCTTTCTTTTTTCTTTTACTTTCGGGTTTTCCTCTCTAACTAGAATAAATTTATAAATTTTAAGCAAGCAAATATGAAATCATTACTATTTTGTTTTATATAACTTTTCGTTGCGACTCGCGTTTTATATGTAAATTATAAAAGGTTTTATGGCCTTACACATATATTGGCATAATACACAATCAATCAATCGTCGGCCCTTGGGCCGACAGTGCCCAGATTCAATCCCATAAAAGATTTACCTTTCAGGAAAAAAAAGTTTTTGAAAATCGGCTGAGATTTACTCGAGTTATCTTGTTGACAGATGGACGGACGGACGGACGGACGAACATTTTTTTTATTGGTGATTCGTCATCTAAGGACCATGATCGATGCTCCC
>CM055404.1:105778860-105811897 GCA_029228625.1 Pseudolycoriella hygida | reverse complement strand
TGTTGTACAGTTCAGATTTTAATAGCTAGTTTTTTCTATAATCTATTTACAATAATTTTATATTAAAACAGGGAAAAAGAAAGAAAGTATAATAAAAAAAAAATAAAAGAATTTTACTCAACACATGTGATTTTTGCTTGTTTGAGTTCACTTACTTAACAAGGGAAGAAGACTAAAAACAAAATGGAATGTCTAAGCTGTTCTACATTTTCAACAAAACAAAAGAAAATTTGATCAACTCAGTTAGGAGAAATGCTCCAGGCAGGCCTCAGTAAAGGTGGTAAGCGTAGGTTTCCTTTTTACTGAAATAGGAAGAGAATTCCAGGTAGTGATGGCGTGAGCGAAGAAGGTTTTCCTAAACATCTCGGTGTGGGTAACAGGGACTACAAAATTCAGAGTACGCCGGGACTGGGCTGGAGTTAATAATTCAAGCAAGTATTTCGGGGATCCCCCTGAGATCAATTTGTAGACAAATTTACATTCATTAAACTTCCTATAATTTGAAATGGTACAATTAAGAAGTGACTTCGAGTGTTGCGAAACACTTTCATTCCTTTTGATTGAAAAAATAAACCGAAGACAATCATTAAATGCAACTTCTAACAGTTCTTGTGAGGCTGCATCAAGGGTTGGCATTACAACGTCGCAGTAAGTGAAGTGTGGGATAAGGAAAGATCTGACCAACTTCATCTTAGCGGGAAAAGGCAACGATGCCTGCGCCCCTCGCAACGCCCAAAGTCCCATATAAATTTTCTTTCGGGCTTTGAGGCAGTGATCGTACCATGTCAACGATTCATTAAGCCAAACACCCAGAACTTTGGCTTTATTGACAACCGGTATGTGGCCGTCCCCCATCACAAACTTCCTATCTAACGACAAACCCGGTCCGGATATGACTAACACCTTCGACTTACTAGCATTCAACGCAAGAAGGTTTCTTGTAGCCCAGTCTGAAATTTGTTCTAAGTCCGAATTAATAATGTTAATTGCGTCATTGATTTCATCGATCGGATGGCTAAAGTACAGTTGGAACTCGTCGGCGAACATGTGATAGTTACAACGCTTTATTACATCTGGTAGATCGTTTATGAACATAGAAAACAAGAGGGGAGAAAGTACCGTTCCTTGGGGCAAGCCACAGTTCATGGGTAAAAATTCTGAGGTGCAGTTCCCTATTTGCACACACTGCACCCTACCGGAGAGATAAGATTGAATGAGTTGTAGAGCTGTGGTATCAAAACGAAATTTTTCACGTAGCTTGTCTATCATCAACTTGTGGTTTACTGCATCGAACGCCTTTGTAAAATCCAAGAGAAGAAGAAATGAAATCGCTTTCCTATGTCCTTGCTTAGTGTTCTGCGACCTAGCGATATCGTGTATTATCTTCAACAGCGCAGTTGCAGTACTATATTTAGCTCTGAAGCCAGATTGGTGATCGTCCAAAGAGTTATGCAGTGAATTGAATTCAGTTATTGGAGAGGGAAGATAGTATATGGATGCCTCTATGGTCTTTCAGGTCATAGGTTGACGATTTTTTATGTTCGGGAAAGACTTTTGACCTCTTGAAAGCCTTCGGGAATTTGGAAGACATAAGGGAATAATTAAAAATACGGGTAACAACGGGTAGAATCACAGGAATGGTTAGCTTGATGAACATGATAGGGATACCGTCCAACCCAACTGCCTTGGACCGTATTTGATTTACAGCACTTTGCACTTCAGCCGGACTTACATTACGAAATGCAAATAATGGTCGCTCTGGCGAAGTCACTGTGGAGTTTGGGTGGTGATTAAGACGGGAACCTTTAAACTGCGCTTTAGTCGATTCGCTAATATCATTAAGATATCTATTAAATTCGTCTACTGTAAATGGAGGATGTGGTTTTTCTTCTTTACCACATATGCCCATGCGCTTTACGATCTTCCAAAATGACCGAGGATCATTTGCCTTACTAAAGAGCTTCCCGAAGTATGCTTTTTTGGCATTTCTTATAATAGATGTAGCAAGGTTTCTGAGTTTACAATAGTTTTGATGAGCAGCGGCTGTTCTCGTCAGTTTCCAGTGTCTAAACGCGACATCCCTTTCAGTTATAGTACGGATTACCTTGTCAGTGATCCACGAAGGGGGGGCGTCCTGCTTCTTCTTAACTCTAACTAACGGTGCATGTCGGTCGAGAAGAATCGTCAGATTATCATTCAGATGTTGAAACATTACATCTGGGTCCGTCATATCATTCACAGAGTTCCAGTCAAGTGCCAAGCAATCATTTATAAGTCGGTCTGCCTCAATCAAATCTAATCTTCTAATAAACTTCTCATCTTTCTTGAAGAAGGCTGATGGCAGCTCATAAGACAATGTAAGAGAATCATGAATAGACGTACCTGATGTAAATTGGGTGAACCTGCACACATTTTTGCTTTTCTTCACAAATACCAGATCGAGCAGGGATGCTCCGTGGGTGTGGTAGTGCGTTGGCATTTTAGACAAAAGTTTAAGCTCATGACGTTGGAAGAGACGTTTAAATTCTTCAACTCGATTTATACAGGTGGAGTCCAATAGGTTTTCATTAAAGTCTCCTGAGACAATGACATAGTCATAATTGGGAACGTGAACGGCTAGCACTCTTTCGACAACTTCTAATTCTTGGGTTTTTATGGCTTTGTAAAAGACACAAAAAAGAATTTTAACATCAGGAAAGATTAACTCAACAATCAAGTAGTCGGCCTTAAATTGACTAGCGACAGGTAATCCTTTTTTGTCTAACATAGATGACGCAATGACTTTAAATCTGATAGAATCACGGATGTACAGTGCAACCCCACCACTTCGTCTCCTTTTTCTATCAGATCTCAGCAAATTAAATCCCTCGATCTGCACAGACTTGTTGGAATTATAGCTTTTAAGCCATGTTTCGCTGAAAGAGATAACGTGCGCATTTGTTCCACTAAACAAGTATCTCAGCTCATCAATTTTGGACTTAACACTTGATACGTTTAGATGGCAAATATTTAAATAATTTTCGTTGCTAAAGATAGTTTTCAATAAAACCTTAGGAATACTCACTGCGCTCGCGCCATTTTTTCTTTTATTCATAAACATTCAGAACAGCATCCCACCCGCCAACCATTTACTAGAGACTGGATTGAGCATATCGATAATTCATTACTAATTCTTAAATATGTAGAACAGCTATTTAGACATGGTACGGTTTTACCTAAAACATTTAAAAAAATAATTAAATATATGGATCCTAGTAACCACAATTTAATAACATGTTGAGTAATTTTATGTTGAGAAAAGTGAAACAGTGAACTTAACTTAATGTTTTTTACTAATAGGTGCTTTTCAAACGACGTATGTAAACGAATTTCCTGGATGTTATCGCTATTTTTGTTCTTCATTCTCCTCAGCATTCGTCATCTCTATAGTTCCTCCATAAGATGGTCAATTGAATTCAATTTTACGTTTTGTGAACCAACACCTGTCTTACAGAAGACGAATCCATTTCTGATGCTTACAGAGGACAGTACTTTTTGGAATTTCAATTGCATCGCTTTCTTAAAGATGCTGGCGTTATTTGGTGATAATGCGTCGTTTATGACAATTCGTTGGGCTGTAGCATAGCCAAGATCTTTTAAATTGAGGTTGCGTGCTTTGAAGTAGTCACTCATAAAGGTATTTTTGTGATGCTCTTCATAGAATTTTATGACTATAGGTGGTGACATTTTATTATTTTATCATTTTTTTTCCATGGCACATTTTCACAACTACGTCACATAATTTTAATTGGCGCTCCAAGTTATCTATGCGGTCCTCTAATACCTTGTTTGACAACAGTACTTTGCTTTCAATTTCTATTGCTGCTTTTTGGATGAATACTTCACAGTCCTGTTTTACTGAGACGATTTTGGAATCCAATTTGAGTTCCAAATTGTCGATTTTATTCTCAACCAATTGAGTTAGCTTTTCATTTTTATCATTTATCGAGTCTTCCAACAGTTTGTTTTGGTTTGCAATAAATTCCTTCAACTCCTCCATCTCCTTGCGTTTCTTTGGGGAATTTTCCAGAAAATCTACAGCCCGCCTTTTGTTGGGCATTCGGTATATTGAGGTTATGTTTTGGTGTTGCAAACAGGGCATATATATAAATACGAATGGGATCCACTTGGCACAACTTATATATTGGCAGGTTATACCAAAGTTCTTGGGCAATTTAAAATAGTTGCTGGTTATTATTTTTTTTTAAAGCAATGCTGTATAGGTTTTCACAAAAATCTGGACACGTTTTTTTTTTGTAGCAATGTTGCATCAGCAAGAACACTATTGAATTTGAGGCCAAAAATTATCAGCCGCATCCATATTATTAATGAACGTCGACAGCACGAAAATTAAACTGTACTTATCAAAATTTTACACATCAAAACGTAACTTATGAACGAAATTTATTAAATATTAGCGGAGTAACTTTCATAGCGTTTACTCGTAGTCGGCCATATTTGACTCTCCACTTGGCCACTTCCATAATTGGGCAGGGTGACCCGGATCTCCAGAACTGTGAGAGTTAGAAAGTTAGTTTCAAAGGCGAAGTTGTAGAGAATTAAATATAAGCGAACAAGTGTTTCAGGGTTTTGGGGAGATATGGGCCAATCCTGGTATATGGCCACTTCCATAATTGGGCAGGATGACCCGGATCTCCAGAACTGTGAGAGTTAGAAAGTTGGTTCCAAGGGCGAAGTTGTAGAGAATTAAATATAAGCGAACACGTGTTTCAGGGTTTTAGGGGAAAATGACTTAGTCCTTTGATATAAGCTTTTCTAGATTTGAATGGTCTGAGACGTACTTCGGTAGGGCCTTTGACATTACCTTGGGAAATTTCTTTGGATCTTTGAAATTCTTACAGTTATAAAAGAACAGAAAACGTTGGATTGTTTGCTTATTTGTATATTTAGATACGTTCGAATCTTTGCCACATCTACTCTGTTTGCCACATCTATTCTGATACGTACGGGTCTTTGGTTATGTTTCATTTATAAGATAGAAACTTAGGTTTCTACAACTTTTTTTGCGTATGACAAATGCGATACCCTCCTCTGATTTAAGATATCAGTACTTTTGTAAATTTGTCTCTCGCTAAAAATCCCTCAAAATGTTGGTCAATGTGAATACTTACTCATGTCGAGAATTACCGATAAAAATATCAAAAAACCCAAGCGAAGTTGAAAAGTGCTAGAGAAATCCCATAAACCTAAGAGGCTACATTGGATGACCTCAATCATGTCGAGAATAACCGAAAAATATCAAAAGACCTGAGGGAAGTTTAAAAGTGCTACAGAAACCCTTCCAATTCTAGAAGAGGCCATACCCCAGGAATTAAGCCACATTTCCCCAAAACCCTGAGGCACGTGTTCGCTTAAATTTAATTCTCTACAACTTCACCTTTGGAAGCAACTTTCTAACTCTCGCATAGTTTTTTGAACGTTGGTGGAACTTGGAAAAAACCACGAAAATAAAATTAGTCAAAATCCGTTGATTGTTTCGGGATGTAGATTCCTCAGTGCCGGCCCAACTCATGTACATACGCAACCCTACACGATATTTGGTGGTTTTTTGTGAATATTTCTTCAATGGTGAGGCTTTTTTTTGCAGTGTTGCAGAGAAGAAAGAGGCAAAATTTTTTGTTCATGGAAGTACACGCAAAGAAAAGATACAATTGCGGCATTTTTAATGTTTTTATTTATACTTGAGCGTAACGTACCTATATTTGCTGGGAATAAAATCGTAAGTAAGAGTTATCAATTATAATTATAATTGCAGTGAATATAACTTCATTATTACTACTCATTATTACTACTCATTACTATTACTACTTCATTATTACTACTCATTATACTCGAAGCAATTATAATACAAAATTTTACACAGATACATAGTATAAGAGTGAAACTTGTGTTGGTAAGGAACAAGCATATTCCTCACTTATTCACCACTAACATGAAAAAAGAGAATTATATTCACGGTGATCACAATTACAATTCCACCCAATATAATTTATAATTGCAGTCAATATGACAAACGTTTCAATTCTATGTTCACTGCGAATATAATTTTTAATTCTACATTTCGTACGATGACAAATGATATCGGAGTGTCGTTATAAATGCCATGCCGCAATCATATCTTTCCTTTGCGTGTATGGATCAGACGCCCCTCCTAAGTGGTCTCGGTCGGTTCTAAGATCGGGCTTAGTGCAATTTTTTTTTCACATTTTTTCAATTTTGGGCTTTTTTAAGAATTGAAGATGTTTTTTGAGCCCTTTCTTTTCGGGGTCAATTTTGTACATTTTAACACTGTTTCTTCGGACGGGTTTTTCAACATTGCCCTCTCGGCAATTTCCAATCCAATTTAATGCCGACGTAATTTCATACACTTAAGAGTTAAGGCAATATTTACTTAAATACGTTCGAGTCTTTTCGTAACATCATCTCTGTTTGCCACATATATTCTAATGCGTAAGGGTTCCATGCATATGTTTAGAACCGTACGAAGAACGAAGTTTTTCGAAAGGAGGTCTTATGCGTTTACCACGACGTTTTTAACCATCCTAATTTCGACCTGGGAGTAGGGGGGGGGGCTTCGATCATGGTCCTTAGATGACGAACCAACAATAAAAAACATATGCAATGGACCCTGACGTATCAGAATAGATGTGGCAAACAGTTGATGTTGCAAAAAGATTCGAACGTATCTAAGTAAATATTGCCTTAACTCTTAAGTGCATGAAATTACGTCGGCATTAAATTGCATTGGAAATTGCCGAGAGGGCAATAGTGAAAAACCCGTCCGAAGAAATGGTGTAAAAAAGGCTTTCCGAAAGTACAAAATGGACCCCCAAATAGACAAAAATGTTCACCTCTACAACATATCAAAAAAACATTTTTTTGTCTAGGACAGACGTTAGGATCGACATAGGGCCATAAGGAAATGTCTCGGACACATACTTCCATAGACAAAAATGTTTCCCTCAATTTGCTTTGCAACATAGCAAAAAAAATTTTTTTTGGTTAGGGCCAACCTGAGGCCCACTTCAGCCTTAAGCACAGGCACCGGGTCTAAATTTGTTTTTGAATATAATTCGGTACTCGATTACCTCTCAAATAGAAAAAGAATCAACAAAATCAGTAAGGATTTATCCAACTTATGGAAGCATGGTATGTATTGGGCCCTAGTAGAAACTCAGTTTTAAGGTCCTGAGCGAGTCCAAGGGTTTCGAATCAAAAAATTTACTTCCATAAAACGTGAGACAGTCCTAGACCTTTCGATAAAAAAAATTGAAAATAGGAAGAGATTTACTCGAGTTATGTACGAAAAACATGTGGAGCGCTAGCAGAAACTCGTTTTTAGTGCTCTAGCTATATCCTAGGGCCCAATCTCTAAAAAACTTTTTCTTCAAACTGTTGGGCTTTCATAGACCTGTCGATAAAAAAAACAATTATGAAAATCGGAAAAATTTTACTCGAGTTATGTACAAAAAACACGTATTACCCTAGCACTGACTCGGTTTTAGTGTCCTAGCTAAGTCCAAGGACTCAAATCGAAAAAGGTTCTTCCAAAAATGGTCGGCCATGCCTTGATCTTTCAATTAATAAAAATTTATGAAAATCGCAAAAGATTTACTCGAGTTATGTACTTATGTACGGCCCTAGCTTGGCGGCCCCCATTTCGATTACCTTTCAGGGAAAAAAAAAGTCTTTCGGTTGAGTTTTACTGAAGTTAACGCGGTGACGGACGGACGGACATTTTTTTTATTGTTAATTCGTCATCTAAGGACCATGATCGATGTTCCCCCCCCCCCACTCCCGGTTCGAAATTGTGGTGGTTACAAACGTCGTGGTAAACGCATAAGACCCCTTCGTTCTCGTACGGCTCTAAACATTAAGTTTAGTTTTCCATTACACAATAAAATTGAGTAATAGTAGCGGACATATGCCTCATACTAATACTTGTCTATATTAGACATACACTCGGTCTTTCGGCGTATTAGCGTTCGACATATCATCCGCTACCATTGAAGAAAATAAAAGATATGTACATCAGAAAATCACGAAAATTAAATTAGTAAAAATGTGTTGTTTGGTTCGGGCTGTAGTGTCCTTAGTGTGAGCCAAACTCACGCTACGCCACCCTACTCGATATTTGGTGGTTTTTCGTGAATATTTCTTAAATGATTAGGTTTTTTGTGCAGTGTTGTAAAGAAAAAAGAGGAAAACTTTTTTGTCCATGGAAGCATGGGTCAGGGGCCTCTCCTAAGTGCTGTAAGTCGGTTCTAAATATTTTAAGGATTTGGAGAGGTTTTTAGCGCCGTTGCTTTTTCAACGGGTTTTTCAATATTGCCCATTCCGCAATTTCCAGTCCAATTTAATAAGGACGTAATGGACGTAATTGTATATACTTAAGAGTTTATTTTTATTTACTTAGATACGTTCGAGTCTTTTTGTAACATCTATTCTGATGCGTACGGGTCCCTTGCATATGTTTTATTATAACTCCCAGGAGCCATAAATATACACACACACTATGTTAAAATTAACGTTCATCTTAACACCTTGAAAAAGTGAGTTTAATATACGGAATATACTCTCGTATACAATAATAGTTATTTATGCAACTAGTTGCGAAATGGAGTTGTTTTTGTCACTAGATGTGAAGTTATCAAACGAGCGAAGCGAGTTGGATAACCACATCGTGTGACAAAAACAACCAATTTCGCAACGTGTTTCATACAAGACTTTATGCAACAACTTGTGAAACGTGAACTTTTGAATGAACACCCAAATGGGTGATAAAAAGTTACTTTTTATCACTAGTGACAAAATGTAACTTTTTATCACTAGTGACAAAATGTAACTTTTTATCACCCAAATGAGTGATAAAATGTTACTTTTTATCACTAGTGACAAAATGTAACTTTTTATCACTCAAATGAGTGGTAAAAAGTTGCTTTTTATCACTAGTGATAAAAAGTAAAACCAGTTTTAAAACGACCTCTCTAACGTCACCGAAACGATGCATGAAAAAGTTCACTTTTCACAACGGCGTTGCATAAAAATATTTATCACATTCGAGCCTATAATAAGTCAACTATTGCACTAATAATGGGGCTATAATCGAGCTATTATAGTCGACTTTCTTGTTAAAAGTAGGGTTGTAATGACGCTATTATAACCCGGTTCTTTAATGATGACGTAGGCTACACTGAAACAATACGAATGAATGAGACATTTTCTGCCACAAATTCGATGAGTGTTTTTACACGCAATTTTTGATTTATGTTGATTTTGTTGTCATGTTTTGTGCATAATTGGCAATTATAGGCTCAAATGTGATAAACTATCGTATAATACAAGGGGAACAATCGCGCAATTATAGTCTCGGTGGATGAAAATTCTCGGCCTTTGAAATTTCACCCCACCTCGACGCAATTATTCCCCTTGTATTATAATATACTATTATATCATTCGGGCATATAATTAGCCATTTATATACCTGAAAGTAGTGACCATATTATAGTCGAGTTTCATACAAACTGGGAGGTATATAATAGGCATATTATGGTCGACTCGACTATAATTTTCATTATAATCCGACAATAATTTTCGTTTCGACTATAATTTTCATTCTAGTCCGACTATAATATCATGACGTCAAATCTCAAAGGAAATCAAAAAAAGCCACGAGTCAAATGGCGAATTATATGCCCAAATCATATAAACTATCGTATTAACCAAGGAATAAATAGCTTGGTTATAGTCTTGGTACGTGAATGTTCCTCGAGGCATAGCCCCTCGGACATTCACTTCACCTCGACTATAATCGCACCATTATATTTCTTGGTGAATAATATACTAATAATGTTTTAATTTTTTTTACACCTCAGTGGCTGTTTAGGGAGATAAATCATACATTACTGTGTTGTATCAAAATTTGTTTTGCTGATTTCTTGCTTCGGTGCATAAAAACTCTTACGTTTCTGCAGGATAATTTATTTATCTTCTCGGAGGAGGCAAACTTCCTCCGCGAAGATAATATAAGATTACTTATACATTGTAGTAAGCGAGTAATAACCGTTCAAGTGTATATTACACACAACGCGCGAGCGATAGCGAGCAAGTGTGTGTAATATACACGCGAACGGTTATTCGAGTGTCCACAATGTATAAGTATTTTATTTTACTTTAATAGCGACGATTCGCCGAACATTAAACACAAGAACTGATGGCCGAGCGAGCTAGGGCACGGTGGCGCTAATTTTTTGAGATGAGGTATCGGGGGTTCAATTCTGATTTTTTTTACTTTTTTTATGTTTGTTTCATGCACAAAATATTCAAATTATCAAATTGTTGCATCTAGATAGAAGAAAGTGAAAAAAAAAAATTTCGCGCAAGCTTCAACCTAAATGCACATTTCATATAAATATTTATATAAAACATAACCGAAGATTATGTTACAATGAACAATGCGCATGTGCATTCGAAAACAAAATTTCGAATTAAGCACACACACATGTGAGATTCCATTTACGCATATAGAAAACACATTTTATGAGAGTTTTCAATTGGATCACATTAGCTGCGATAATATAATTCGCAATTCATGCATTTAATAAGATCATGTGGCGTAGTGGTTAGCATCGTTGATTGGAACGCGGGGCGTTCTGTGTTCGATTCTCAAACGGACGATTTTTTTTTAATTTAATATTTCTAGTCTAGCTCGTTATTTATCGCCCTAGACAGTGGAATTTATCCCTCTAGACGGATAAATACTGAGAATAATGCAATAAATTCTCATTTTCCGTCTCAAAAATTGGCATTTAATGTAAGGCGTGTCGTCGCATATAAAGTAAATAAATTTTCCTGCAGATGCGTAATAATTATTTCGGTGTAAAGTGATTGGTTGTTTTCTCTTCTAAAAAAATAAGCGAAAAAGTGATAAGTAAAAAAACTATTTAAGATGAATTTAGGAGTTTTAAAAGAGTAAAACCACCGTTTAAATTTTGCCTTGATATTTTATTTTGGCTACTTAAGTTTCGGTCTTTTATACGACCATTATCGAGCCTTTTACTTATAAACTAATTTGGAATTCAGAAGCTTGACATATTTAAACTCCTAAATTCATCTTAAATAGTTTAATTAATTTTGCAGTTGCTCTAAAAACAACCTCGGTATAAAATCCGTTGTAAAAAGTTAAGTAAAAAAATAAGTAATGCAGTTGCAGAAAGGTGAAAACCAACTAAAATTTTGCTTGATGAGCTGGTTTTAATTTTTCTGTCTCTGGAAGTAAATAATAAATAATTAAAATAAGATTGCGAGAAATACAATTTCTTTATTTTCCTTTTGGTGTTCCCTATTATTCCTTCGTTGTATAGGTTTAGACTCCTCTCGCTTTTGATGATTACCCGCCCGGTACAAACGCATATTTGAACTAAGTTTCCGTCATTTCAACAACCTTTTTCTTTGATGCAATAGAGGACCAATTTGTGGTTGTTACTAGGTAACAGTAAGGACTTATTCCTTTAGAATGCAACCACACATATTTTGATGCTAAATGTGTCTATTCTGTGCTGTGAAATACGCAATTTACATTCATGAATTATGATCGAGAAATTCCTTTGACTGCTCAATTTTGATTTAGAAGGCTGCATAATTGGCATTACATTGAAATTAAACATTAAATTCTATTGAAATGTTTTCGTGTTGCTGAAACATCGTTGCACCTTTTGTACATGTGGGAAGTGGGTGCCTTTTATCCATATAAAACGTGAATTTTGTACAATACACCAAAAGCAAACATGTTTATGACTGCCACAAATTGATGACGTGGTGTGGTGGTGGCTGGTGAAATTGGTTGGCTGTTACGTACAATAAATGCATATCTATATTATGGCTATATTAGTTCTGGGGATGTGGGCCAAGCCAATTTACGCAATGTATATAGGTCAATGTGTACAAAATGTACAGCTTTATTGATTTTAGGGTCTGATTTGTAAATGGAAAATTCCCTTTTTTGGTTGGGGAATCTAAATGTTATTTTATGCATGCCGGATGTATAATGTAGAGAGATGTTAGGAGTGTGGTATAAAATTATCGTTATTTAATTGGTCGTAAATTGAAGCTCTTTTACCTAATTGCAGGCATTTGAATGCTGTGTATTTTTTGGCAGCTTTGGTAATGCAATTATTTAATTGCAATGCGAATTCCTTTGACTTTTTCCACTACTTTGCCATTTAGTAATTGTTTGACTATATAATGATGATGCAGAACGTTTTAACTGTGTGAGACGTAAGGAAAAACGACGTTTTTCGTGCGTTTATAGGATCATAGGAAGTGTATGTTTTACTAGCGAAGTAGTGGTTAGTAATTTTACACACAACTCTTTTAATTTTAGCACCAGCCTGCTAATAATTTATACTATATGCTTTTGCTACCTAACCCATGCGAAAATTAAGCAATATGCCCCCGAGAAAATGATCCATTACATCGTGGAACATTCTCGATACATTTTTCGTATTTTTTTTTCTAAAATTCAACTTTTGCATGGGTCGGCAATAAAACATTATACATTGGACTCTGTTACGTAAGGGGCCGTTCACAAATGACGTCACGCTTGCTATAAGAAATCAGTATCCATAAAAATTTCATAACTCATGCAGGACAGCAAATTCTGTTTATAGGATTCTGGCTACCCCCCCCCCCCGAACAGGGGGTGTGTTTGGGGGGTAGCCGGAGTACTATAAGCAAAATGTCTGACCAGTTTGGAGTTATAAACATTTTATAGCAAGCGTGACGTCATTTATGAACAGCCCCTAATAGGTAAATTTCAAAATTATTTTTGACAAATCTAACATATTATATAATTAATATATGTACCCTACGTAAATCATTACTTTGGAAACAATTTTATGAACTCGCAAAGTCACTCGTATATTTTGAGCAACTCGCTCTGGAAACTGTCATTTGAACTGGTGTAATTGCATAACTCGCCTTCGGCTCGTCACTCGTCAACAGTTTCCAACGCTTGTTGCTCAAAAAAAAATCGTAAGTTCGGCTCTTATCACAAAAAGTATCTTGTAATGAATTAACTTTCGCACCGTGTTGCACGGTCCAATGTAATGTACTACTACATTAAAATTTTATCAAAATACAAATGTACGTTCTGCAAGTCTACCAGATCACTTGTACGTATACAACGTACGTCCAGCTAAACCATTGGTTTAAGTCACACTATGTTACGTTACAAAGTGTCCCGCATTCTCTCTTTTTTTGGTGTGTGATAGATGAGAACAATTTTTTTAAGATAATGCTAGTGCACAGTTTTTGAGACCAAAAAAAAATTCTTGCAAATTGCCTGAAATATTAGAGTTTACCTCAAGTTTACACTAGACATTTATTTCATACACTTACTGCCAAATTTTGCAAGGATTTTCAAGGATCCACTTTTCATGTATTTTTACGATAAATGAAAAATTTAATACTTGCAGTCCAAAAAGTTATAGTACATTCTCCGAACAAAGAACGGTGACTTATTAAAGTCCAATGTTGACGTAGATGTGTACTCAACCATTTAGATTTAGATTAATTAGTTTGGGACGATCGCCTGGGCGATATTGAAACACAGATCCTAGGATCCTTTATTTCCTTCCAGTTGATCACTTAAATCGTCACGCGAGCTTTCCTGTCGCCGCCAGAAAACTGTCAAGTGTAGCAGATCCCAGATTAGCGATTCACAAATCTAGTGTATACCCGTGTCTTTCCCCCATCCACAACAGCATTCGGTAGTTCCCGAAAGCCTCAGTTTGCTCATGTGCCCATTTCGCGTCAGGACTCATGGAAAAAGCGCTTCGTGTGCGTCATATTCCTCCCAGCGCTCCACGTGTCCTCGCCGCACCCAGTCATTTAGCACTTAGGTACAGGAACGGAAAAGTGAAAACCGATAAGGTTCTGATTTGTATGGTAAATTCGTATGATAAATCAGAAACTTGCCGATTTTCACTTGTCTGAGACTGTATTGGCAGGTAGGGTTCCAACTGAAATGGCCATGGACCCTCTTTTCGCAAGTTCATCCGTCCTTTCGTTTCCCTCCACACCACAGTGCAGGTACCCGAAACAGCGTGATCCGATTGCTCGATCCCACTTCGTTCAGATATTCGTTGCACTCTTTTGATCAGCCTAGAGGCATCACGGACGATGCGAGAGCTCTGATCACTTCCTTACTATCCGAAAAGATAAGAACGTCTTCTCCCTGCGTCCCCACTGGCAGTGCCTTTCTAGCTCCCATTAATAGCGCGAAGGATTCTGCCTGGAGAACACTGGTGATTTCACCTAAGTGGAACCAATTACCCTGCGCAGCATCCGGATCGTATGTTCCAGCCCCTCGGCTGCCTTAGATCCGTCAGTAAATCTAACTTTTGCCCTTCCGCACAGATAGGACGACCACATATCTAGACATTCATTAAGCATGCTAAAAACTGGGTCCGGAATCTTCTCACCGATTTTGCAATGTCCAATCCCGAAACGGGCAGCCCCCATACCATTCTGCATCAACCTATCTGCTGCGGCAAAACCTCCAGCCTTGATAACCAAGTCCAGAGGTGGTACAGTCAACAGTACTTCCATGGCAGCGGTCGCCGTGTCTTCATAGCACCAGTGATGTAAAGGAACACCAGTCGCTGAACCTCACCCAGCTCCTTCCTCGCGCATATAACGTTGAGCGTTGGGCACCATACCACAGAGATATGGCTCATCACTGGCCTGATTACAGCCTCGTTCAACCATAGAATAGCCCTAGACGGTATACCCCAGTATCCCGAAAGAGTTCCTGCAGATCCAAAAGACCGTAAAGCCTTCCTTGCTCCTTGCTTTGTCCGTAACATGGCAGTCAGTTACTGTTAAGCGTGACCCCTAGATACTTTACTTTTGCAAGTTTCAGATCCACGTTGATAAGCCTAATTTTCTTTACCAGGTCTGATCCTGTGTTCCTTTTAAAGAACAACACAAGCTCTGTTTTAGTGGAATTAACTCTCAAGCCCCTCTTGTGACACTATTTTTCGACGTTGCAGGTCGCCCAGCGTACTTTCAAGTTTACCCCTACTACCGTTAGGTCATCTGAGTACCCTTACGCAAAGAACCCCTCCTCATTTAGCTTACTGACGAGGAAGTCCTCCGCCATCCACCAAAGCACAAATGATAAGATTCCACCTTGTGGACACCTCTAGCAACCCAGAGATTAGTCTTATGACCACAGACGTCAGCTTCTACCATCCTATCTCTGAGCATGATCTAATCCACCTCACCACCATACAGCCCACTCCCCTCTCAGTCAGAGCCTGTCGGATAATCTCGAAACTCGAAGGAACCTTCTATATCCATGAAGCAACCTAGAGCTACTTCTCCGACCGAGAACGACTTCTCCACCACCGCTACCAGACTCTGCAAAGTAGAGTCCGTAGACTTGTCTACCTGGTAAGCATGCTACCTAATGTAAAAGTCTATGAGCTTCTCCAGCGTCTTCAATATGAATGACGTTAGACTGATCGGTCTCCTTAGTCTGGCACTGAGAGCGCTTTACCGGCTTCGGAATGAAGGTTACCTTTACCTTTTGCTACTTAGTTGGAATATGACCAAGAGCCAAGGAGCTGCGTAACACTTCACACAGCGGTTCCAATAGTATCTCTCAGCTCTCCTTTAGCAGAGACGGAAAGACGCCGTCGTTTCCCGCTGTCTTAAACGGCTTAAATCTACCAATAGCCCACCTCAACCTGTTCACAGTGACTATACTTCTGACCAGTGACCAGAACTCAAATCAACTCCATTTTTTTACTACACGTCACCAACTTTTACTTAGGGATTCATTTGAGAGCTGAGAATAATGACTACAGCCTCCCGCTTTGTGTTTGAGAAAAAAAATGTATCGTCCCTCCACGACTCTGTGAAAATGACCATTTTTTCGACGTTTTTGGCTTCTTTAGCCAACTCTTTGCACTTGTCAGGAGTTTCGTTACAGCCAAAGAATCGTCTCATTGGGCTACAAAATCGTATATAATTTGCATGGAATCAGCCTAATCTCGTCCGAGATACACATCAATAACGATTTTTTGGACCTCTGTGCAGGGATTTTTTTGGACCCGTACGAAGTACAAAGGTCCTATACGTTTACTACAAACAATTTTATTGTAACATGGGGTAGATCGAGATGGGAGTTGGAGGGATGCATTAATTATCATCTAAATATGACGAATCAACAATAAAAAAATGTCCGTCCGCCCTTCCGTCCGTCTCCACTTTTTTTTCCAAACAGCTCAACCGATCAGCCTAAACTTTTTTTTTCCCTGAAAGTAACATGCCTTCCATGATTCAAGTTCGAAGATGAGCAAAATCGATGAAGTGGTTCCGGAGATATGGTCGAGGAAGTGACCAAAAACATGGTTTTTCGAAGGTCGGTGAAGCTTTTTCGCAAATATCTCAGCAAGTAAAGCACGGAAATTCCTCATTTTGGTGTCCAATGAAAGCATTTGATGTCATAAAACTGGGAAAAAAATTTTGTGGGAATCGTTACAGGGGTCGCACTGGGACTAATGGAATGGACGAAATTGAGATTCTTGGCCATATACGAAAACAGTTTTTGTCTACATTTCCTTAAGTATGCAATATGGAGATTTACTGTCAAAGGCAAAGTTGCAGAAAATTAAATTTAAGCGAAAACTTGTTTCAGGGTTTTAGGGTGATATGGTTCAATCCTGGTATATAGCCACTTCCTTAATTGGGCAGGATGACCCAGATCTCCAGAACTATGAGAGTTAGAAAGTTGGTTCCAAAGGCGAAGTTATAGAGAATTAAATTTAAGGGAACACGTGTTTCAGGGTTTTGGGGAAATATGGCCCAATCCTGGTATATTGCCACTTCCATAGTTGGGCAGGATGACCCAGATCTCCAGAACTATGAGAGGTAGAAAGTTGCTTTCAAGGACAAAGTTGTAGACAATAAACTTTTAGATAACACGTTTTAAGGAAAAACGACTTAGTCCTTGGATATAAGCTTTTCTAGATTTGAATGGTCTGAGACGTACTTCGGTAGGGCCTTTGACATTACCTTGGGTAATTTCTATGGGTCTTTCAAATTCTTACAGTTATAAAAGAACAGAAAACGCTGGATTGTTTGCGTATTTGTATATTTAGGTACGTTCGAGTCACTTTGCCACATCTATTCTGTTTGCCACATCTATTCTGATACGTACGGGTCTTTGGTTATGTTTTATTATAGGTTACCTAACAACTATTTTAATTGAAACTTAGCTCACTACTAGGGCCGATAGAGGTCAAAAGATAATAACTATACCCAAGAAAATTTGTAATTTGGACGAACTTGCTTTCTTTAACATTTTCATGGAAATCACATTTCATAACACTCCGAGTTTTGTTATTTTAACATCGAAAAACAAGTGCAACTATAAATACGACCACACCATAGATACCAGCAGCCGAATGTAAGCCGAATTTCATATTAGGCACAGAAAACGACAATATCTTTTTAAAAATCCTTCGAATTTTATGACTTTTAGTAAAGTGTCTGATGTTTAGAAAATTATACTTCAACAACAAAACACGGGTTACACTTACAACTTACTCATATGTGCTTTCGTCGCAGATTGATAATATTAACAAAAAATGAAAATTATTAACGATTCCCGCATCTCCCAGACCACAGAGTTGAAAACTATAAAATGTTTTTTTAAACTGTTTTCCTACGAAAGTCTTCTATTGGAATGAAGAATCGAAAAAGCCATAAAGATTAAAATTCGGCGACACGTTGGATTCGTGTTTCATACAAGGCGTGCGAAGTTTTTGCAAATTCACTCTTAACTTCAGACCCGGACTGGCCTAATGGTGCATCGGTGCAAACACCGATGGGCTTTTTGTCTCATTTGGACCTTTCAAGTTTCGTTCGGGAGAAGTGCCCGAGAGGGTTTTTTTAATTGACTAAAAATTTTAGCAATTCATCATAGAAAGTAATAATAACTCCTAAACATACTCGCTAGGGCTTAGTCGACCCGTACGTATTAGAATAGATATTGCAAATAGACTGTGTACTGTACACGCATCAAGGTTCAATGTTCTAAGTTCTTTCTTTCTATCAAAATTTTAGAGGCCCTCATAAATTACCCAAGGTAATGTCGAGAAACCCTCCCGAAGTACAAAGTGCCAAAAGCCTTTCGATCGGGGCATCTTGTGGGAGAACTCCGAAACAACTTTCTATAAAATGTAATTGTCCGGGATGAATTTCCTAGTGGTTTTGAAGCGAATTGTTGTTCAGCGCTCTGAGACTCAAAGACAGTCAGTTCAAAATCAAAGAATCAACCAAGAAATTTATCTTTTTTTCGTCGGACTAGGCTCGTTTCGACTTATTATGAATTACTTTAACGTTTACAACTGATTTCCACAAGTTTCTGACGAAAATATGGAAAATATATTTTTTTGAGGTTATGTATGGGGAGAAATCAAACTTGTCACTTTGTCTAACAACTTTACGACTATTAATCTGCGGCCTACATGCACTAATATTTTTCCCGACATTTTTGAACATTCCTAAATCATGTTTTAAGAATTCTTACATTTAAATTGTGAATATTTCTCGAGATATAGATTTTTGAACATGAATATAACGGATTAGCCTACTGTGCGTCATCTATGTAACTTTACAGTTCTACTGCAAAGCTTATATACTTTTACGTGTTTCAGCAATACATTGCTTCAACACGTAAAAAACGGATTTTTATTTTGACAAGTGGGAATACAGCCCTACCCTTCGGGTCCGGCCGCAACCTTCCCACACGTAAAAAACGGATTTTTATTTTGACGAGTGGGAATACAGCCCTACCCTTCGGGTCCGGCCGTAACCTTCCCACTCGTCAAAATAAAAATTTGGAAGCACAGACGTAATGTACTATTACAGTTTCAGTGTAAAGCTTATAATATTGGTGTATGCATATTTTAGGCGGTGATGTTTATGCACGAATTGCAAAGCCTTCTTTATATCGAGTTTTTCGCTCAAATAAAGTGCGTTTTATATGCGCGAAACATATAAACGTCTTTACTTGGAATACCCAATTTCAGACACTACTTTAATTGTTACAATGCAATTCGAAGAACTCGTCGGTCTGTTTTCTGCATCAAATTTAATGAAAATATACAAAACCCCAAGTAGTATTTCGAAAAGAACAAGAATGCCATTAGCAACCCGTCTATTCTATGCAGTTCTACTTATTTCTTGAACAAATGATGTGCTAGACCTAAAATATTCGGCAAATGAATTATTTGCAATACACTTATTTGATTCGGTGGATAATGTCAGTTTAGTCTGAAACGAACGGCCCCGCTCAGCCAAAGTTTTTTCTCTTGTCAAAAATGTCTAGAAGTCTGATATGCTAAAATTCATATTACTCAACTTTTATGTGAACTGCCAGCCCTGCTCTTACTGAGCGTCCAAAATATACAAAAAAAAAAACTTTTCCGACAATTACAAATTCAAAGTAAATTATTAATGCAAAAATGAAATGGACTTAAATGTATAAACCGCTTTTCGAATTTCATTTTTCCGTTTTTTTTAAATAGTGAATTTAAACTCTTTGTTTCAAAAGTTCATTACATTCAAGTATATAATTTACATGTTCCATCTAGACTTTTGCGAATAATGACAGGAAACAAAACGATTTACATTTCAAGATGGGCTTTAGCTTTATAACCATTCTCTTTTGTTTTGGATGCTACATTTCAAAGATCTTTCAGCATTTTTGCACATAAAAAAAGTTCATTTTATACATTTATTTTTTCTCAGACATTGCTGCAGGCTGAATGAGAATTTCTATATGACAAACAACTGACAAATTCAATGGCATGAATCTACGAAAAGTGGATATGGGAGGACATAGCACGGTTGCATGCACCCTTGCTTTTTTACTGCTAGAGAAGGATTTATGATAAACTCAAAACTATACGGTAAAATATAGCCAACGCACGGAAAATATGATGTTTTGATGACAAATTGTTTGAACGAATGGATTTGTCATTTTTCATTTTTAATTAAATTTATTGTTTTGCTAGCTGGCAAAACTTTCATTGTTGACAATGTGACGGAAACTGTGTTCAAAATTGGAAATATTTTATAATTAGAAATATTTACACTGGTCGCCGTTTCGAAAATTCGTTGAAATAGTGAATACGAAATACATTATAAGATAATAATAAGCCTTTTCAATCGACCCGTCCGTTCGTCTCAAAGTTTGTAAAAGGTTTTAAGAACAGTGAAGGCTGCGTGCAACAATAACGCTCACACTGTTTTTATGTTCTGACCGTCCCTCTGTCTTCGAACGGCTGAAGGGGAGGGAAGCCCTTTTTTATACCACTTTTAGATTTAGATAATTCACCGTTGGTGGGCTGGGCATTAAAGTCTTGGGTGACAGGGATAGCTCTATCTACCCTAGATGACGCCACTGCGCTAAGATAAACTTTCGTCGGAGTGTGAATAATTAGAAAAATGCCTTTGATCTGTCTTTATCGAAAGAGTGATTCAGAGGGTGACGGGTTTGAGAATTATCACCAGGTGAATTATCCGAGGGGTGACTCACTTTTGAGATTTGTAGATTAAAGGCTGATGCTATTCGCCCGCGCGGGCAATTAGCCAGCCCTATGGGAGAGAGCCTATCCGCCCGCGCGGGCGAACTGCCAGCCCTATGAGGGAGAAACTATCCGCCCGCATCATCATCATCATCCTAAAGTCATGATTTTCGCGGTCCCCACAGGACTGACTTAAATAATTCATTCATAGTTCATTCCCACTAATATACATTGGATAGGGGAGTGTTAGCTACGTCTTCTTTTTGGACTTTTGAGATAATGGTTGTTGGTCGGCCACGTATATTATCCATCGGGGAATTATCGCCCGGAGTAAACACCTTTTTCTAAATAATCACCCGGAGAATTATAGCCCTGACGAATGCCAAATTGATAAAATTTTTTTGAAAATCTTCGTGCGGCCCGACCGCAAGCGGTCTACCGCACTTTCGACGAGTGCCTTCGGCACTCCTCACCGCTGGCAGCGTTAATAGATTGGATAGGGGAGTGTTAGCAACGCCTTCTTTTTAGCAGTAAAGGCTTTTGATGTTTTTTTCGAATTTTCCTCTTGTATTTGATTTTTTTTTCGGGCAGCGTAGCTTTTTTTGACCAGCTGAACAACGCAACCGATTTTCCCAAGTCAGTTGTCATTTTCTTCGTTAGGTAAATACCTTTCATTTAACACCTCACTGCCCCCATTACGACCACTCCACTACTGACCGAGATTTAGCTGAAGAACGGGAGGGGCTGAATCGTCGAAAAATGTCCTATACCTTAGGAGTATGGAATTTTTAGACAAATATTGTTAACCAGTTTTGTTGCCCTGGACCTCCGCTAACTATCCTAAGAAAAAAGTGAGCAATCACCGAAATTTTAGATGTTTTCGCTGTCTAGCTCCTTCGGATGAAGTCGGATGAAAAAAATTTTCTTTTACAAAGTTGTGGGCTATCCAAAACTCTAAGACTTTTCTTCTCCGACCAAAACTCTGCAACTGCTCCTTAAGTAACTTTTGGAACATTTCCAATTTTGACCCATTTTTGACCCAAAACTCCCTTATTTCAGAACAATACTTCACACCGGACAATAGTTATGAAAATCAATGCTCATGACTAATTTAAATTATATCTAAATACTTTTTCTGTAAATTTCACTCAACAATTTTGTATATTCGCATTTTAACACCGCAGGATAAGAGAAGGAATTGGTCTGGGTATAGATAAAACCGCGGGCAGCTGCGCAAATTCAAAATTAAAATATCAATCTGATTCAGGCCATTAATTCTGCCCCATAAATGTCATCCTCAAAATATTTATTACAGGGTATTAGACAGTACTCGCCAAAAAAGTTGCAGCTGGATGACAATAATCTGAATTAGACCCATTGTTACCATCATCCCGTAGGTAATAAAATATTTAGCCAGAACATTAATCTGAATTTGGACCATTGTTATCGCTATCCCAAAGGTAATAAATTATTCACCACAGCCCATTAATGTCAACTTCCTCATATTGTCCCATGCTGAAGAAAAGTGCTCAAAACCCATTAATTTCACCCCTCCATTGTTATCACTCCTCCTCTAGGTAATAAATCATTTAGTCACAACCCTCCTTAATTACCTCTATTGTTATCGTCTCTCCGTACTTGCCAGAAGTGTCTACTTATCTTCTGTTAGCTACCTAATTTTTTGTGGCGTTTCATTAAAGCGCAAAATCCTGGCTTTGTTAGCCATCTAGTCTTCGCGACGTTCCGTAAAAGGGAAAATTCCCTAGTTTTGTTATCCACCTAGGTTCTCGTGACATTACGAAAAAGGGAAAATTCCCTACTTTTGTTATCCACATAAGTTTTCGCGATATTTGTAAAAGGAAAAATTCCCTTATTTTGTTATCCACCTACTTTTTGGTAGCATTTTGTAAAAGGAAAATTCTATACTTTTATCACCCACGTAGGGTTTGTTGACATTTCGTAAAGGGGAAAATTCCCTACTTATGTTATCACCCTAGCTTCTAGTGACATTCAGTAAAAGGGAGAATATCCGTCCAAATCCCCGTCCAAATGGCTGTCCAAATACCCTTGTCCCCGTAGCTCCACGGCAATGTCTCCAAAACGACTCCCAGAGCGCACCCTAAACAACCCCAAGAACTTTCCCCTCTACACCAAACATCTAATATCAATCTAAAAAAAAGCAAAAATAAAAATAAATTTTTCGGTCATTTTTCGGTAGCGGAGCACCCTCGACACCCAACCACCCAACCGATTCTCACAAATCCGGTTCCGTTGGCTTCGTGAGATCGATACCTTTCATTTGACATCTTGCTGACCTCATTCCGACTACTGCCAACCGAGGTATAGCTCATTTTCTTCCCCTTTGAGCGACCCTGGACACCGAACCGCCCCAACCGTTGTCACAATCCAGGTTCCGTTGGCTTCTTGGGATCGATACCTTCCATTTGCAGCTCACTGACCCAATTCCGACCACTGCCGACTGAGATAAAGCCGAAGAAGTGCTCCCGTTCTGTGCTAAATTGCACAAAAGTGGCCTATATCTCGATGGGATATAGATCAAAAACTCTAAGACTCCTCTTCCCCGATGAAACCTCTGCAACTTATCGGTCATTCTCGCTTTTGATCCATTTTTTACCCATAACTCCCTTATTTCTGAACAATATCACACCCCGAACATGTTTTCTCGATGTTTTAGACCATCCCCGACAACATATCAAAAATTAACTTTTCAGTCATTTTCCGGCTGCGGAGCTAATTTTTGGTCCCTTTGAGGGACCCTGGACCCCGAACCGCCCAATCGATTCTCACAATACCGCTTTCGTTAGCTTCGCGAAATCGATACCTTTCATATAACACCTCACTCACCTCATTCGGACCACTACTGACCGAGAAACAGCCGAAGAAGCGCTCCCGTTCTGGGCTGAATCGGCCAAAAATACCCAATATCTCGGGAACATGGAATTTTTTCACCCAACATTGTTCACTAATTTTGTTACCCTGAACCTCTACTAACGATTGGCACTCAAAAATTAACTCTACTTTAACTAACAAAAAAACTTCCCTAACAAAAAAGTTACCAACCACCAAAATTCCAGCAATTTTCACCTCCTGCTTTCGCCGGATGAAGTCGGATCAAAAAATTTTCTTCTACAAAGTTGTAGCCGATCAAAAACTCTAAAACTTTCCTTCCCCGACCGAAGCTCCAACTCACCAACTGCATCGTCTACAGTCGATCCAAAAAATTTGACCTATTTTGATCAAATGTCTTAAGGCTGTGGTGGTTAAAAAAGGCTTCTGTTTGTTGCAAATTTACTCCATGAAAATGTTCTACGAGACTATGAAATAAGGAGTTCACGCAGTAGACTGGTCCTTTGTCTAGTGCATGAACTTCTTATGTCACCGTCGCGTCGTGTAGAGCATTTTCATGAAGAAAAATTGCAACAAGTAGAGGTCTGCATATCAAGGTGGGCAGCCTGGTGCCAAAAAGTTTTCTATGGCAATGTTGGAGTGGGGAACGAGGACATTACTATGCACAATGTTCCAACTCGGCACCAGGCTGCCTACTTAGGACGTTTAAGTAGCCATAAAGAACGCAGCCTCGTGCCGAAAATCTGTTAATGTCATCGTAACGGCAGTAACAAATACTATACGTGATATAAATTTCAACACGGCACCAGGCTGCCTACTTAAGATATTCTACTGTGAATGTAGAGGGCAGCAGCAGTTTGGTGCCGAGTTGAAATTTATGTGACGCATAGTATTCGTAACTGCCGTTACATTGAGTTTAGCTGCTTTTCGGCACCAGGCTGCCTTCTTAAAGGCTACTCATACTTTTCAAGTACGCAGCCTGGTGCCGAGTCGGCACCTAGTGCACATTAATGTACTCGTTTCGCCATCCAACATTACCATAGGAACTTTTTTGGCACCAAGCTGCCTTCTGAAATCGAAAAATTCGGGACCTTGTTTTCTTCACGTTTCAGACCACCACCAACAACATATCAAAAAGTGTTTTTTTTTTGCTTTGACGGTAAAAGCGTTACCCACAAATATACATTACGTTTTATTAATATGTTAATAAAAGCGTTTTTTTTTTTAATAATTTAAGGTCAAATTTATTAAATTTCTTTTTTGCTCTCCAAAATTTAGTTTTGATTTAGTTTGAATTCAATAATTTTGTTGGGATACTATGCAATTGGATTAGCTGCAGTCTTTGTTTCGTCTTAATAATTGGTATCATATTTTAATCGACTGGTTTGTCTCGTTCTAATTCAATTTCGTCTATTTGTATTCCTATAATTTATGAATTGCACTTACTTCAGTAATATTAAAATATCACAGGTCAAATAATTGTATTGTCTAATTTCATTGATAAATAATCAATGATTACGTCAATTAATAAAATAGTACGGAGATATTGCATAAAATTCACAACTGTCCTGCATCACTTTCAGCTTGACTCGATTCTTGAAGCTTCGTAAGTGTATTCGTCGAATTTCGCTCGCCAGGGAGTTATACTCGTCAATCGCAGTTGCAAGACCAGCATTTTTCGAACTCATACTAGATCGATTGTTGAATATATGGATGTGCGAATTCCTTCTTGTAGAGCGACCATGCACGCTAGAATTGGTACCAAGTTCAAAGTTATGCTTAGTTACTGATCGAACTAATTTGTGCACATAGACAGCTCTCTCGACTTTCACGAGTTCCTCAATCGGTAGTAGACTGGTACTATATAAGTATGTCGTTGGGGTGAGTCTCGGTAAGCGATATGTGGCTTTAACGCATTTGTTTTGAAGTATTCATAGTTCATTTAGTTTGTAACCAGCACATTCGTTGTAGATTGGCATCATGTACATTAGATGATTTTGAACATACGCCAAGTATATCTGTTTACGTTTGCTCACAGGGATATAGTTTCCTTTGCGCCACATTAACGATATGTAGGCAGGGTGTGATCTGTTTTTTGATGTGATCCACATGCGAGTTGAAATTTAGGTCCTCATCGATAACCAATCCAAGATACTTATACGCTTTGACTCGTTCAATCACCGTTCCATCAATGATCACTCTGAGATCGGGCATATGCTTGGCACGACCAAAAGTTGCGTAGCACGTTTTCACTGCATTGATTGAAAGAACGTTTCGAGATAACCACTCCTGGAGGACGTCAGCATCATGCTGAATTGCATGTTGTAGACCATGTTTGCTATCAAGCGCATAGACTATGGCAGCATCGTCGGCATATAGTACCAGCTGTCCTATCAGATCTAGTCGGAGAATGTCGTTAATGTAGACAATGAATTGTATCGGCCCAAGCTTTGATCCTTGCGCTACTCCAACTTTGACGTTTAGAAAATCACTGGAGTTATTTCCGATGGTGGTTGCAGTCTGTCGATTTTTCAGCATCAATTTCACAGCATTGTTTGAGAGACCTAGACGCTTCATTTTTCTAGCAAGTCGATTCAAGTCTACAGTGTCAAATGCCTTTCTAAGTTCTATGAACATAGCAGCAACAAATCTTTTCCTGAAGTTTGATTTGATAAAATCCAACAATTGCATTGCAGCGCTTTCACAGCTTGAGTTTTTTTGGAATCCAAACTGGTTTCCAACAAACAGATTTACTCTCTAAGTACGAGTAGAGTTGTTTTAAGAGAATTTCCTCAAATACTTTCGATAGCGACGGTAGTAAAGTTAACCCACGAAATTTGTCAATGTCGAAGCTTCCGGCCTTATGGATCAATTTGAGTCTGCCTTTTAGAAGTTCTGTTGGATAAGTGGAAGTGTCGATCATGGCATTGAAGCAGGTTGTAATAGCCAATGCGATGGTCACGATGCAGGCTTTAAGGACCTTCATCGGAACTTTGTCAGTACTGGTCGAAGTCTTGTTTGGAAGCTCTTGAATAATTTCAGTAACCATTTCGGAATCGACATGTTGAAACGACCAGTTATTTTCGGAATGTTCCGGATACAGATCGTCAATATCACTCGTGTCGTAACCATGAACTGCAATTATGGATGTAGCCAGATTTTCGCCAGCAGTGCAGTAATGACGGTTTACAATGTTGCAAGAGACTATGGTGTCATCCATTGCAACACCGTTTATTGTGATGGAGGCTTCCGTCTTTTTGAATTGATTGAATAGGAATGTTTGTAGTTCGACATTTAGTTCGTTGCCACTTGAAAATTTCTTTACACGGCAGCTCTCCTCGACCATACTAACGGCCTTTTCCAGATGAAACTTGGTCTTGTTGGACGCGGTCGGTAACCGAAGGATTCTCTCATCAATTGAAGCAAAAAGTATGCCATGATCTGAAGTATCATTGTGTACTAGTGAAAGTTTGTGATGGAATTGGAGCATATTCGTGGCACACAAGTCTAGAATCGTACCAGAAGTTAACCTAGTGATTCCTCTCTGAGATATTTCGTTCATAAGGGCAAAGCCTCGCATCATCATCATCATCATCATCACACTTTATAGACCGTTTGTACCTTTCGGTGTGAGGTCTTTACTACTGATCATGGACCACCCTTCTCCATACCCCCCTATCCTGTGCCAAGGAGATGGTTTGTTCGCCTAGAGAAAGTCCCCTAACTTCTAAATCGGATTTAATTGAGTCTATAAACCTTCTCCTTGGCCTACCCCTGGGACGCACACCCGGGACTTGAGCATCCAATATCCTCTTTGGTAGCCTGCTATTACCCATCCTCTGAACGTGCCCGTACCACCGCAGACGACTAATCCTTGCCGCCTCTTCCACTGATGTAACCCCTAAGTTTTCCCTGATGTCGTCGTTCCTAATATGATTGTCCCACTGTTCCCTCCGATTTACTTTTGCTATGCTCCTAAGAACCCTCATATCAGAAACCTCCAGGTCATGCACAAGGTATCCGCAGTCCACCCAACTTTCACTACCGTATAAAATCGTTGGTCTGAAGATTGACCTGTGAATAGCTAGCTTTGTGCCACTACTTAACTCCTTTTTGTTGAACACATACGACCTCAACTGACTGGCCACTGCATTCCCCATTCTTCTCCTTTCTTCAAATTCCCTAACTAACTTGCCATTCTCCGAAAAAATGGCTCCTAAATATTTAAACTCAGAGACCTGTTCCAACTGCTCCCCATTTAAACTGCAAACTACATCCTTCCGGGATTTGCCAATATGCATAACTTTAGTTTTACTGACACTTATTTTCATGCCGTATTCCTCACATGCAGCATTCAGGCAGTCTAAATTCTCCTGCAAATCCTTGGCATTATCTGCTAATAGAGTTAAGTCATCCGCATAGGCCAGGATTTTCATGATTACTTCCCCCACCTTCACATTCCCTTGCAAATTCGCTTGCCTGATAATCTTGTCCATAAAAATTATGAACAGAAGAGGGGAGAGACAACAACCCTGACGAACTCCCTCATTAACTTCGAAAGCCTCACTAATTTCACCATCTATCCTTACCGCAGCCTTGCTCCCTGAGTAGATGCTTTTGATAGCGCCCAATAAACTTCCATTAACCCCGTATTCGCCAAGTACCTCGAACAGCTTTTGCCTCGGTACCCGATCGAATGCCTTTACTAGGTCGATGATGCACAAGTATAAATCAATATTTCTCTCAGAGAGCTTTTCTATAGCCTGCCTGAGACAAAAGATCTGATCCTGACAACCTCTCAGAGGTCTGAAACCACTCTGAACCTCGTCAAGAACATCTTCCACTATAACCCTAACCCTGTCTACTAGCACACTTGTATAAACCTTTCCGACCACGCTCAAGAGTGAAATCCCCCTGTAGTTGGTAAGGACTTTGCGGTTACCCTTCTTGAAGATCGGAGCAATAACACCGAAGCTCCAGTCAGCGGGTACTACTGAGGACTTCAATGCTAAATTGAAAATCCTACAAAGCCATTGAACCCCACCCGGCCCGCTATTCTTAATAAATTCTGTCCTAATTTCGTCTATACCTGCGGATTTTCCTGCCTTCAGCCTGCTGACCTTTCGTGACACTTCCTCTAATGTAATTTCCTCCTCACCCTCCAAGCTACGGCCCTCTTCCCTGTCAAGGCTTGTTACGGGATTGACAGAGGCGAATAGATCCTGAAAGTAATCCTGCCAGGTTTTCAGGACCTCACCCTTATCTGTAACTAATTCGCCATCTTTACCCAAAATGCTACCGCAGCCCTCCTTTTCACCACCACGCCTAATATCCTTGATTGCCGACCAAAATTTTTTACCCCTTCCTTGACCAGCCTCTTCCAATTCCTCCCCAAACTTTTTCCACGACCGATCCTTCGCTTCCTTGACTAGAGCCTTAACCGTCTGCCTGCAAGCCCTGTAAGCCTCATGCTTTTCGTCCGTCTTATCCTGTAACCAAATCAAATACAGCTTCCTTTTCTCTAATACCGCCTTTTTGATATCTGCGTTCCACCAGCCTGTCTTTTTGTTTCTACCCCCACTAGAGACACTACCTAGACATTCCTCAGCTACGCCCAAGACAAATTCCTTAAAGTTTGCCCACTCAACCTCAATGTCTACGCAGCCCGGAGGAAGCCTTTCGAAAGCTTCGCTGAATTTTGACATAAAGCGAGACTTAACTTCCTCGTCCCTGAATTTTCCCACACGAAATTTCCGAACCACCACTTTTTTCCTTTTAGCCTGACAGAGTTTACTAACAGAGAGATGGGTACCCAAAAGGTAGTGGTCTGAGCCAAATGTGAAACCCCTGAAAACACGTGTGTTCCTGACTTCCTGCCTCCTGTCCTGCTCTATAACCATGTAATCAATTATTGACTTGTGCCCCAAACTATTATTAACGTAAGTGTACCGATGGATCCACCTATGCCTAAAGAAAGAGTTGGTTACTGCCAGTCCATTGAAATCGCAGAAATCCAACAACCGCTTTCCGTTTGAGTTTAAAACATCCTCCCCGAATTTGCCCACTACCCTTTCATAGCCGCCACTGGTCTTACTGTTTCCTATTCTCGCGTTGAAATCCCCCAACAGAATCACACACTCACTACCTTTTTTGCTGACAACATCCCCTAACTGCTCGTAAAAGGTGTCAAGATCGCCAGCACTGCTACCCTCGCACGGGCTATAAACACTAACCAGCCGATAAATACCTCCTGTCAGCTTAATGGAGACCCACATGATCCTTTCACTTACATACCGCACGTTCAAAACAAACTTTTCTAATTCCCTTTTGATAGCCATTCCAACTCCCCAGTTCGCCCTACCAGACTGAACACCAGACGAAAACACTTTATAACCGCCCACCAGTTCTTCGCGCTGCCCTTTCGTCCTAATGTCGCTCAACGCTAATATATCTACACCATAATCCATTGCCAAGTCCACCAACTCACCCTTGCGACCCCTAAAACCCCCATTAACGTTTAGACTTCCAATAAACAAACCATCAACCTTTTTACATTGCCTGATCGCCAACGATGGGGTACCGTTCGAGTCCCGCATTGGTCGTACCCCGTGACCAACACTCGTCCGAGGCTGCCTATGACCGTTTTTACCAATAATGAATACAGTGGGACGGCCTGGTAAGCCGAACCGCACTGGAAGTTCAAGCCTCAATGGGGACATCACACACGTGCCTGAGATGCCAAGCGCAAGCTCATTTATTTTTGCCAAAAAAGAATTGCTATATGAATAGCGAAGAAGTTAACCGCAACCGTAGACAAACACCTACTTGAAACCCTATACCAAAATCACAAACACAAAACGCCGATTGTTTTGCATGAAGAAAACAAAACAAACACCCGAAAAACGCTGTAACTTTGAGGTTATGTGAGCACTACGTTGCTTGAAAAGAAAATGCAGATTTTAATTGATATCTAAAAAAGTTACAAAAACACACACTAATTTAACTTAACTTATTTACGAGAAACTGTGATTTAAAACGCGAAGAGGGCAAAAAATAAACGAAACTTACTCAGAGCAAAACAAACACGTCCATATCTGCCGCCATCTTGACTTGAACTTGCCTCGCATTTCAAGTAAATCGATGATGTATGATGCTCATAGTAATTCTTCAGTTTGAATGTCTTGTTGTTGGCTAACGTTAACCAAGTTTCCGAAATAGCTATTACATGCAAGATTCGTGGGAAAATCGCAACATATTGCTCAACGACATGCAGCTTATTGGTGAGGCGATTTATATTCCAATGCATAAAGTTAAGCTCGCTGTTATTGGGAGAAATGATTGAGCCATCAAACTCTCTCGTTATTTGCAGGAGGTTTTCGAGCTGCACAGGATTCCAATCGTCCATTACTTGAGAGTGGTTCGAGATTCAGCTCAGCCCTCAGGATATTCACGTGTGTCGTATCGTTGATTTTTGATTTGTGTTAGGTCTGTAGCGTGCAAAAATTTCACCGTTTTTGGACCAAATGAACTTATAATTGCCTCCCTCGCGTAGCGATCTGGCCTGGCACAGAAGCTCTTGATTAGATCGAGTCAGTTGTTCAGTTATAAGTATTGGTCGTTTAGAGCTTGATGCAATGCCGATGTCTCATTGAATGATGTCCTTCTTAATATGTCTCACTTGTAGAAACTTGACCTTAGCGGCAGCGGAAGGAAGAACAACTTTTATTGGTCTGAGAGTTGAGTTCGCTTTGGAAGATTTTGACGAGATTAAGCTGATGCTGACAGGAGCGAGTTCGGTAACATCAGATATGTCAAGATGACTTCTGATACCTTCATACCGTTTGCTGCTATGGTCGCAATCGCAAGCAAGCGGTGAAAGTAAATTCAAGTATTTCTGATGTGATCGACGTACACTCTGGAGTTGGACAGGGCTCAATCTGTGGTCCAATATTTTTCCTGGTATTTTTTAATGACTCTGACGATGCCCTTCGAGTCACCAGAGGATTAAATTTCGCCGATGATAAAAAGATCGTTCACAACAAAATTTCTACCGAAGACGACACTCACCAGCTTCAGCAATCCATAAACAGCTTCTTCGAGTGGTGCGACAATAATGGACTTGAATTGAACGAGGATAAATGCAAAAAAATGACTATCTCTCACAAGCTCTCTCCAATCTTGGCAGATTACAAAATGAATGGCAAACCGCTAAAAAGAGTTCATGAAGTCAAATATCTTGGAGTGACTTACAAGGACAATTTCTCGTTCAATATTCACCGTGAGCTGGTTTCGAAAAAAGGACATTCGATGTTATCTTTCATCAAACGTCAATGTTACGGCCGGTTCAACGTAAAGACAGCTAAGATGCTCTACAACTCAGTGGTTCGGTCCCATCTCAAATTCGCTAGCGCGGTTTGGTCTCCTTATCACGACAACTATGTTCAGACACTTGAGAGTGTTCAACGACAGTTTGTTTTATACGCCAATCATAACCGATATGTCGATCCAAACGATGGAAGTTATAGACTTCGTCCATATGTTGACAGATACATTGAACTAAATCTACAATCGCTAGTGAGACGACGAGCGAATGCAGCAGTATTCTTCATTCACGATTTACTAACCGGAAAAGTAAATTCTAAATTACTTCGCGACAGCATCAGCTTGTACGATAGATCCAGAGCACTACGCAACCCATCGTTAATTCGCTTTCCTTTGTTTAGGCACGAATACTCGACGTACTATCCATTCAATCTCGCTTGTCGTTTGTTTAATATGGTTGCTGCGCATATAGATCCAACATTAACATCACGAGAATTTCGTCGTTTTACACTGGAACTCGATGATTCAGTGTTTGGTTCATTTGGTAATTGCTGACAGTTGTGTTTCCTGATATCATCGCTTCCTTCCACAATTTGATTTTAGTTTTCTATTACATTTATTTGACGACACCATGATGGATTTGGTTTTGTTCTTTCTTTGACGCTGCTTTTTACAAAGTTTTCTTACCTTTTTTTAATTGCAATTTGACTTGAATTATCTTTTGATTCATCTATGTTCTATACAAAGCTCTTTAAATCTTAAATTTTTTTTGAGTGATTTTTTTGATTTGTATTTGCAATTTTTAGAGCGATTTCTATCTTTTATCATCTTTTTATCTTTCTTTTTTAGTTTTTGTTTTTCCTTTGTGATTTTTATCACAACAAAAACCCTTTTAAAAGGGAAATGTGACGCAAGTCCTTCTTCCTCCTTCCAAAACAACTGATATCAATTTGGGGTGACGCTTAAAGCTTTGAAACGCAAAAATTCTTTTGGAATGTTCTCATTTTTGATTAAAAAAATGCGTCACAAATGCCGGACCCCCCAATGTTATAGTTTTTCTGTTCTTTCAGCTTTCACAACGCAAAAATTTGTCATTATGTATGGCGTATTTTTGAACAGGAAATCAAATTTTTGCGTATGACAGCTGAAAGCGTAGAAAAATTATTACATTGCTGGGTCCGGCA
>CM055404.1:105751002-105769667 GCA_029228625.1 Pseudolycoriella hygida | reverse complement strand
CCAAGATATTTTTAAAAACATACAAATTGACCCAATGTCCCACTGCCCGACATTTTCACCAACCAAAAAAATGTATAAAGAAAATCAATGCATCATTTCGTTCCATACAAATAATTCCTTACAAAGAAAATATTTGAATACGGCACATGATTTCATTTCATACAAATAAAAAAAATATTTGAATACGCCACTTAATAAACAAACATAAAATTTTTATTGTTACACAATGCGTAAACACATACCCCTCCTAAATACATTGAGAATATTAGTGAATGAAGCCACGTGCATAAAACAGTTTTTTCGTTTATTGCTTCTTGCATGTACGCACACACACACATAAATATTCTCCCTGAAATTACTTGAACAAATCTCTCATACAACATTTCTAATCATTTTTCGTTGTATAAATTTTATACTTCACAGGAAGTACGCAGTTCCAAATGTATAAATACCACTTTTTAATTCGCTTGAAAGTATCGCCGGTTGGTGATGTCCAGCGCTAAGCGTCGTTGCAAAACGATGCTAGGTGCGGATGGCGATACTGTTCTTATTATGGGAGACTGTACCCATAATAAGAGCGGTCCCAGTACTTTAACGAAAGGAACGTCTCTCGTTCTCTGTCTCTAGGTTTCCCTTGTGGTTTGCATTGCTTTTTTGGGTTGGGTTTGCATTGCTTTTTTGGGTTAAAAAAAAGCAATGCAAAAGGGTTTAGTTCCTCGGAACTCTTCAAGCAGGTCGGACGTAGATAGATTCACATGTGAATCTACTTTTGCATTGCCTTTTTTTGAATCATATAAGGCAATGCAAAACGACTTTTTGATTTAGTTCCTCGGAACTCTTCAAGCAGGTCGGACGTAGATAGATTCACATGCGAATCTACTTTTGCATTGCCTTTTTTTGAATCATATAAGGCAATGCAAAACGACTTTTTGCTTTAGTTCCTCGGAACTCTTCAAGCAGGTCGGACGTAGATAGATTCACATGCGAATCTTCTTTTGCATTGCCTTTTTTTGAATTATAAGGCAATGCAAAAGAATCTACTATTGCATTGCCTTTTCTTTGGCTTTCGGCTTATAAAAGGCAATGCAAAACGACTTTTTGCTTCAGTTCCTCGGAACAGTTCGGACCTATGTTGGTTCACGCTGGAAATTTGTGACCGACAAACCGACAAACAGACAGACAGACAAACAGACAAACTTTGGAATTAATTTGACACCCTGTCACGTAGTTTGTGTGGTGTATTCAACGAAATATAGATGCAAATTTTGACTACTTCTTTGGCCAGACCAACTTGACCGATTTCGTTAATTTACAAACTTTAACTTATCATTACGATAAAAGTTTTTCATTATTGGAGCCATGGAGCCTTCCACTACTCCGGAGTTAGGGGCCATTCCCAAAGTTACTCACACTAAAAAAAGCAGTTTTTTTATTTCCTTCCCCCCCACATATATAAGACCATGCAGAAACCTCTCCGGTGTAAGGCTTTAAGTTATAAACTCGTAAAAGACGTATTTTTGTCTTGCATCATTTTAAGGAATTTTTCAATGTACAGGGGAGAGTTTCATCAATAATGGGACATAATCATAAATTTCTTGCTCAAATTCTATTTTGTATGCACGACCTTTAAACAAAATGCTTTTGTTTACGAAGTTGGCCGTTCATAAATTAGCATCCCACTCACGATCAAAAGTACCTTCCCCCTACCCCGAACATCGCAAATAGGATAACCTTTGCTGATTTCACGTGAAAAAGTCGAAACGATAACAAATGTACAACAAATCATACAATTCACATATTTTGAGTCTTTGTCACAGATATACAATCGAGAACACCAAACAAAATATACAACAACCGAAAACGATAAATCATCGTTCTTTGTGACAAAATATAAATTTGCAGTTAAACAAGATTCGTATTAAAGTAGCAATAAGTGCGAACGATTATGAAAATAAATTATCGTATTAGTCAAAGAACTGTCTGCAACATTATCAATGGAGCAGATTCTTGTTCTACCATTCAAGAACCTAAAATGAATTGCTTATTGTTACAGCGAAAATAAGATAATTACATAGCTTCTGAGCGTGAAACATCAAGAAATGGAAAAACAGAAACAAAACAACTAATTTTCATTTAGGATCAACCCATAAACATACGAAAAACTCAAATTAGGCAAGCAAATTTTCTTCTTCTTGTAGGATAATGAATTGAGCAAAAACATAAATTCAATTTCTTGTTCTTCACCACCACCATCTTATTTCCTGGCTATTATTGTACAATGACGCAACGTAAGTTACACATTTTATGCTTTAAAAAGATAGAGATCTTTGTGCACAGTTATACTAGAAGCCAACAAGACCAAGGTAGACAACCATTTTAATGACGAAAGCATAAATGCTTGGAGACACACATATAATGACTGTCGTTAAAGTAGCTTTATGTTTTACTTTTCACAACAATTATTTAGTTTCATTATATTTGAGGGCACTAAAACTCATGATAGTGTGTAACAGCAACAACATAAATTGGAATCATTTCATTTAACGATATGTAGTAAACATATGGATCTGTCCCTAAATTTTAATTGCCATGAGTCAACGATTTCATTTTGAAAACGAGGTAATGAGATTTTTAAGATTTTTCAGAGATCCTGTGGCCCGTAGGATTTGTAGGGCAAATCTAAACGTTGTAACGTGCATGGTGTGGCTTCAGAGTGATTATCGCGAAAATTTCGACCAATTCGGTATACATCGGATTTTGATTTTGACAAATGATGGCTCAGTCAATCGTCATTCAATTCTAGGGAACACGTATTTTTTATTTTTTTTTATTTTCAATGTCCAGAAGCGTCCGAAACAGTTTTCAAAACCGTACGAAGAACAAAGTTCTTCGAAAAAGGGTCTATTGCGTTTACCACGGAGTTTGTAACCGTTCATACGTTCTCATCATAAAAGGTTTGTAACCAGTCGAATTTCGACTAGAGATGAGCGGGTTGCCCGAAACTTCGAAAAACCCGACCCGAACCCGAACCCGAATTTGTTTTTTTCGGGTTCATGGGTTTCGGGTTTCGATAATTTTAATCGGCTCGGGTTCGGTCCGGGCCGTGTTGTTGCATCATTTTATTCGGGTCCCGATCCTTTATTGACTTTTTATATTTTACAAAACTCGTCTAAATTTTATCATCTTACATTACACGAATTTCGTTTTAGTCTAAGGTCCGTGAAGAATGCAGGCGTCGGGCCTAGAAATTTCTCCATCAAATTCGTCGTGTGGGGTATCGTTGGAAAGGTAAAGAATGAGCCTTTCAGGAAAGAATAAATTTGGAAACATTGGGCAAGATAGGTGGCGCTGACGACGACGCTTTAAAGTGCAAAATTTGAAAAAATGAAGTTTTTGAGTTTTACCACCGACAATTTTCTTTCATAAAATTTAAAAAAAATATTTTTTTTTGTTTTTTAGGTCAAACAATTTGTGTGAGGTTAAGGAATCGATTTGAAAAAACATTTTTTTTGGACATGCCTAGGTGGTTTTTGGTCTTTTGTACATAACTCGAGTAAACCTATTCCGATTTTCAAAAAAAATTTTTTTTTGAAAGGGTTGGGCATGCCGGACATTTTGTGGAAGAAACTTTTTTCAATTTTTAGTTTTCTTCTCAGCCAGGGCCCTAAAACTGAATCTCTACTAGGGCCCAACGTGTTTTTTCTATATAAATCGGGTAAATCTTATCCGATTTTCAAAAACTTTTATTTTCCTGAAAGCTAATCACCAAATTGATTACGGGATTGCAATTGGACAAAATCGTTCGTAAACTTTCAATATTACGGTCGAAAAAGTGGTCAAAAACGTGGTTTTTTGAAGGTTCGTGGAGCTCCTCAAGGTTTTCAATGAAAGATGTGGACATCAAAAAATCACGAAAATTAAATTAGTGAAAATCTGTAGAGTGGTTCGGGCTGAAGAGTCTTCAGTGTGGGTCCAACTCACGTTACGCGACCACATATGATATTTGGTGATTTGTCGTGAATATTTCTTTAATTATGAGGTTTTTTGTATGGTTTCGCAGATAAAGTGGATGCGAACATTTTTGTTCATGTCAGTATGGGTCAGGGGCCTCGACCCTAGTACAATTTTTTTTAAATTTTGAGATTTTTTTAAGGATTTAGAGAGGTTTTTGCGCTGTTTCTTCGGACGGGATTTTCAATATTGCCCTTTCGGCAATTTCCAATCCAATTTAATGTCGACGTAATTTCATGACTTAAGAGTAAAGGCAACATTTACTTTGATACGTGCGAGCCTTTTTGTAACATCTATTCTGTTTGCCACATCTATTCTGATACGTACGGGTCCCTGCATATGTTTTTTTGTTTGAAAGATCTGTGCATTACCGACAATTTATAAAAGAATTTTTTTTGGATTTGAGTCCTTGGACTTAGCGACTAAAAACGATTCTATGCTAGGGCCATGCGTGTTTTTTGTACATAACTGGAGTAAATCTATTCCGATCGTCATAAACGTTTTTTTTTGTTTGAAAGATCTGCGCATGGCCGACAATTTGTAAAAGAAACTTTTAGCTAGGGCTCAGGGACGCCGACTTTCATTTGACTCGTGGGGGGCAGGCAAATCGCAAGCAAAAATCTCGTTCGCGGCAAGAGAAATTTTTAGACCCGTACGAAGTACCGGGACTTATGCGCTCACGACTCCGTTTGTAACGTCAAATATCAAGTCAGCAATAAAAAAAAACATCTGAACTTCTGTCCTAGATAACTTGGGTAAATCTTATCCGATTGCGATAAAAATTATTTTGGTGGTGTGTGGTTTAAAAAAAAAGTTCAAGCTCGAAGATGAGCGAAATAGTTCAAGTTTTGGCTGAGATATGGTCGAAAAACCGTGATTTTTAGCGATTTTTCACCCTCCGTGAAACATTTACGTATACATCTCTCGGCCAAAGCAGCCAAAAATCGTTGTAGACGCAAATCATGAAGGCTACTGGTTTATCAAAAACATTTCTTGGGATAATAAGCTAGAGCCCTAAGCTTTAGGCTAAGTCACTCTACTCGGTCGTAGAATAAAAGTTGCTTTTTGTTCTGGCAAATGATTAGTTTTTTCGGAAAAGTCTTAGAGTTTTGGGAATAGAGGGCACTGGAAAAAGATATTATTATTAGTGGCAATATTGAAAGTGGGAAAAGTGTTTCAGTTTTAAGGTTTTCGACTTCTGGGCAATTCTACGGACCATTTCGTTCCTACGTACGTTCAGTAGTTACAAAATGATAGTCATAGAAAAATAACTAACCTCTAGTTGAAGGATCAATCCTTCTGATGCACTATTTTCTATGAATATCTTTTCGTAACTACTGAGCATTTCGAGTGTAGGAACGGAGTTTTCGTGGAATGGCCCTTCTTTCGAAATGTATGGCCCGGAAGTATGGCCCGGAAGTTTTGGAATTTCATAAACTCAAAATACAAGAAAACGAGCTTACCCGGGAAGATGTTTTACGGAAACGAGAGTGCTACTACTGACGCTGAAAAAGCAAACCTTTTCGCTAAATACTTTGCATCCGTATATAGACAATACCCGAACGACGATGAAGAGGATTCCAAACTTCTCTCTTTCATTAGATCTAGAAATGACTATGGATATTTTAACGTGACGATTACAAATGAGATTGTTCAAAAAACCCTTATGAATAAGTCCTGATAGTAGTCACTGCTGGAAGAATATTATCCAGATCTCTGGAAGATTGGTAACCTGACTCCAGTTTTTAAATCCGGTAAGAAATCAGAACTCACTAACTACCGTGGCGTGTGTGTCTCACCAAACCTTGCGAAAATGTTTGAAATAATTGTTTTCGAGCAGCTTAGGTACAACATCTATCCGCATTCATCACCTAGTCAACACGGATTTTTTCCTGGTAGAAGAGTAGAATCCAACCTAATGGAGTTATCGATCCTGGTACATGAATCCTTCGATAATGACATGCAAACTGACTTATTTCTTGCTGATATACACAAAGCCTTCGATGTTATTTACTGTATTCAGTTAATTATAAAATTGGCAAATGATATGTACCGAATCTCCAATTCCCTACTCCTTTGGTTCCGATCCTTCTTCCAGCGCAGAAAGCAGAAGGTGAAAATAAATTCCATAGAATCGGATTTAATAAATGTTTTCTCTGGAATCGGGCAACTCTATTTTTTGTGGTGTTCTTCAATGATTCCGATTGTGCCACTCATCCTACCAAAGACATCAACTTCGCCGATGATAAAAAAATTGTTCATAAAAGCATCTCTTCAATGGAAGATACTGTCTCAATGCAGGACTCAATTGACAAGTTCGTGAAGTGGTGCTCCGACAATAATTTTGAATTAAATGCTGACAAATGCAAGATAATTTCTTTATCTCGTAAGCGTTCACCCATTTTGGCTAACTACCAAATGAATGATCACTTGATTAATCGTGTTCATAGCACCAAGGACATCGGAGTTACATATAACGACAAGTTTTGCTTTAATGATCACTATGAGCTGGCCTCAACGAAAGCTACTTCGATGCTATCATTTGTTAAGCGCCAGTGCTACGGACGATTCAACGTCAACGCTGCAAAAATGCTTTTTTCAGCCGTTGTTCGCTCACATATTGAGTTCGCTAGCACGATCTGGGCACCTCATCATGCTGTTCACATCCAGCGATTAGAGAGTGTTCAGCGGCAATTTGTTCTATACGCTAACCGTGATATGCCGACATATCATATGATATGCCGTCCATATGCCGACAGATGTGCCGAGCTCAGCCTTAAATCACTTCTACGACGCCGCACCGCCGCAGCAGTTTTTTTCATTCACGATATTCTGACTGGTAAATTGAATTCGAAGTTTCTCCGCAATAAGATTATTTTGAATGACGGCTCTAGAGTACTACGTAAATTTTCTATGATTCGGATAACCGGTACCAACTGTGATTATTCAGTTTTCACCATTTAATTTCGCCTGCCGGTTATTCAACCTTGCTGTTGCTCATGTAGATCCGACGCTTCCTTCTCTCGAATTCAGGAATAAAGTACATGGGCTTGATGATTCGATTTTTGGCTCATTTGGTTTGGTTGGATAGTGTTTGCTTGGTGCTTCCTTTCCACTTCTATGACAACCGAAACCGGAAGCACTAACCCGGTGATTAACTTTTTTATACTTTTCAACTGTTTTAAAAATGAAAAAAAGATTTTTTTTTTCATGTGGCCGATATTTTGCTGTTCGAGATATTTTATTTGACGACGCCTACGGCTCAACTTGACGACTCCTTCTTGGTGGACTTAATTATTATACTTAGTGTCGTTTATTTATTTATTTATCTTATTTATTTCACCTTTGACGCAGCTTTTTGCTTACTTTTTATTTTTGCTTTAAATTTTATGACCAAGCTCTTTGAGTGCTTTTTATTTACAATTTTAATTTTGACTACATAGTTTTTCTTTCTCTTTGTTATTATTATTGTTTGTTTTGACTTCTTTCTGTTTTGTGATTTTTATTTTTTATTTTTTATTTTGTGATTTTTGTCTGTGATAATGTTATTGTACTTTAAGAGTATTATTTGTAACGTTTTCATGGTTTTTTAACGAGGGTTATGACAATAGTCATAGCCACTCTTTTTCCATGTCAGCTTGAGAAAAGTAGACAATAAAATTAATATTCATTCATTCATGGCAGATGTTGGGTTACTGTCTTCGGCAAAGTCTTAGAGTTTTGATGGAAGAAAGAAGACACAACTTCGGATGGAACTTACAACATTACTTTCAGCGATTTTATAAAGGTAGATAGAGACGCTGAATGGTCAGTTTAACGATTCGTCACTTTAGGTTCAATTTATTTATAGACCAGTACGAAGAACGAAGTTCTTCGAAAAGGGGTCTTGTGCGTTTACCACGACGTTTGTAACCACCCCAATTTCGACCTGGGAGTAGGTGGGGAGCATCGATCCTGGTGCTTAGATGACGAATCAACAATAAAAAAGTTGTCCGTCCGTCCGTCCGTCCGTCCGTTCGTCCGTTCGTCCGTCTGTCACCGCGATAACTTGAGTAAAACTCAACCGATTTTCAAAAACTTTTTTTTCCCTGAAAGATAATCGAAATATCTTTTATGGAATTGAGTCTGAGCATAGTCGGCTCAAGGGCCCTCGAGCTAGGGCCGTTTAAGTGTTTTTTTTGAACAAAACTCGAGTAAGTCTTTTCCGATTTTCATAATTTTTTTTTGTTTGAAAGATCTGGGCATGGCCGACAATTTATGGAATAATCTTTTTTAAAATTGAGTCCTTAGACTTAGCTAGGGTGCTAAAAACGAGTCTCTGCTAGGGCTCTATGTGTTTTTTATACATAACTCGAGTAAATCTACTCCGATTGCAATAAACTTTTTTGTTTGAAAGATCTGGGCATGGCTGACAATTTGTAGAACAAACTTTTTTGATTTCGAGCCCTTGGACTTAGCTAGGACACTAAAAACGAGGCTCTGCCAGGGCCCTACATTTTTTTTGTACATAACTCGAGTATAAATCTCTCCCGATTTTCAAAAGGTCTAGGAATGTCTTACATTTTATGGAAGAAAGTTTTTTGATAAGATTCCCTTGGACTCAGCCAGGACCCTGAACTAGACCCAACATGTTTATGCTTACATAAATCGGGAAAATCCTAACTGATTTCGTTGATTCTTTTTCTATTTGAGAGGTAACCGTGTACCGAATTATATTCCTAAACAAATTTGGGCCTGTGCTTGGGGCTCAAGTGGGCCTCTGGCCGGTCCTAAGGTCGGCCCTAACCAAAAAAACATTTTTTTGTCATATTGCAGAACAGATTGAGGGAAACACTTAAGAGTTACGGTAATATTTACTTTGATTACTTTTTCTATTAAAAAGATTATCAAATCCTTAAGAGCATCCAAGAGAAAATTTGGGCATGGTGGGTATGCACTCTTGTTTTGAATACAATGTTACTACAATGTTACAATTCATTTGTACAATGTTTAACTCATTTGTATACAATACAATGTAAACACACTTGTACAGTCCAGGAAAATAATTTGATTTGGACCACTAGTATTCATATTTTGCTTATCTTCGACTTATGATTTAGATAATGAAACAAATATTTTCACAATCATTGTAAACATTTTCTATTCAAATTTACATGTAGTGAATTGGGCAAAATGTAAATGTGACACACCCTCGAAAATGTATGAAAATTTATCGTTACTTTGAAAATCGAAAGACTGAAAGAAAAAAAAATCGTCATAGAACGCAACGTAGTGATGAGAATATTTTCGGCGATAGAGCATTCCATCAGCACAGTTGAGTTCATTATCATAACAGTTGATTTGAGGAGGAAGTTTTTGTATCAGCTTTTCGTTTAATTTAATTTAATAATTCGTGATCCAATTTAATAAAAAGAAATTCAATTATACTTTCTCAATGCACCGACATTTCAGATGCGAAAGTGGTTAGCGATCGATTGTACATAACACTTTTTCGTTATACAACGTATTCGTATGTACATTGCACGTTTCACTTGTTGTACATTGAATACATATCACGTGTTCATCACGTGAGTACGTCTATTGTAATATATTACGTGTTCATCATACAGTGAATGTGTACGTTCTACGTATCACTTGTAAGAAAAAGTGGCATTGTACATTGTATGTATCATTTGTTCATAATTTACTTGTACGTAGTATAAAAGATCGATTATGCTGGACGTACATGGTACAAGTGAGTCTATCAAATACAATGTACATTTTACATGATGTGTGTACAATATATGTTACAAATGAACATGAAGTTGGTACCAACAGAAATGGGTCTTAGAAATGTTCTGGAAAGTTGCACATGTCGTTTTTTTTGTTTGTATGTAAGGGTAGTCCCGTCGCGCCGCAGCGCTTTGCTGCTTTGCACCTATTTTCTGTTACGATACTCAATGAAATGAAACGAAAATATCTGTAATTTGTCTTTCGGAAATTGCCACAGTCTACGCGATATTTCTTTTGAGGTCAGAACTGGTCGAGATAGAAATCATCCATCGCACAGTACAAAGTCACATTATTCAAAGGCTGAATGGTAGGACAGATTTTGCTTTTATTCGGAAAAAGATTTATACAATACACCAAAGTCTTTGAATATTTTGCATCCGTTATAAACGGAAGCCCGTCAAAATACAAGAACCGACAACTTTACAAAAAAAAATATATGTGTAGGGTATCCGGTTCTCTCGCTTATATTCTTTGCGGTTCAGATGTTTTGTTAATATTTATAGGAGGGTGCAATGCGGTTCTGTAAAAAATATTTAATACAAGCGAAACATTTACTCTCTGCTTTTTTTGTTTCGAAAAAGGCGTGAAAGAAATAAATGCAGAGTCAATGTAGATATACACATTTAAGATAATAAATAAAATGAAATGCTAACAGTTCTAAGTAAATAGTTACTTATGGCGGTGCAGGTGCAGTTCACCAACGAATCGTGCGTTATTACAATATGTTTGTAGGCAGCTTTAACAGCTCAATCTTCAAATTTTGAAACTCAGACGAATCATGAGTATCTTGAGTGTTTAGAGCCATGAGAAGTATGCGTTAACAAGGAAGAATTCGGACCTCGGAGTTGGTGAATTGTTCGTTAAGTGATGGTTTCGGTTTAATACAGTAGGGGGAGTGAGTGTTAGGAAGATCTAAGGAGGTTGAGTTGAGTGTAGTTAGTTGTACTGAAGTATATCAGAGCGAAGTGGAGTTGATAGTAAGGTATCAAAATGTTGAGAATTGTAGCAAGATGTAGTGAACTTGGGTGTAGTGATATAAAGCAAAAAGCCGTGTAGTGTAGTGTGTTGTACCAAGCAATTGTATATTAAAGTACAGCGGAGTGCGATGTAACATGTGTCACCTTATCGTTAGCTTTGATTTTCTTTTGCTTTCCAATTGCTTTTTTTTGGAATTTTCATTCAAATAAACAATCATGCAATAAAATGCGAGACGTAATTAGGCCTAACAGGGCACCCTACTGACTGCACTACCTCATTTCACTTCATTACACTTCACTGCCTTTCGCTGCACCTTGATACACCGAACTACACCTCACTGAAACTCACTACACCTTACTGTGCCTTGGTGGACCTGACTCCACCTTGATTCATCTTACTGCAGCAAAGCGTAGTAATAGGCAGTAAGGTGCATCAAGGTGCAGTAAGGTGCACCAAAGTGCAGTAAGGCGCACCAAGGGGCAGTAAGGTGCACCAAGATGCAGTGAGGTATAGTGAAATGCAGTGAGGTGCAGTAAGGTGTTGTGAGGTGTAGTGAGGTGGAGTGAGGTGCACTGAGGTGTAATGAGGTGCACTGAGGTGTAGTGTAGTGAGGTGCATCAAGGTGCAGTGAGGTGTAGCGAGGTGCAGTGAGGTGTAGTGTAGTGAGGTTCAGCAAGGTGCAGTGACATTTTGGATTTTATATTATAGAATAATAAATGTGATGAAAATATTTCAATCCACGGAACCTCTAGAGTTCATGGCCGGGCTTTTTTAACGCACGGGCCTCTGCTTATGTTTTCAATTCAAATATCTTCCCTTACAACGAATAAAAAATTTGCATATGAGTCGGTATGCATCTACCAGAAATCAGTTTGCATGATCCTCAAAAAATGTTTGTACATACACCGTGCACAATTTGTGAATACAAAACACTTCCACCGTTAAACATCAGGAGTGATAGGAAAAAAGATTATAACACGTGAATACCGTCAACAATATATAAAAATGGAAATAATGGAAAATGTCACAGCATCGACGATATAATATTTTCCACTTAAAGGCATGTCTGCGTACAACAACCTTTCGCTTGAGTGGTTAGGTTTTTGAATATTTATGAGAGCGTACAGATACATCACATTTCGGAATGTATTTGATTTGTTGTTTCTCACATTATTTCCACGAAAACGTGTTTCAATACCGTCTATGATGATTTATGCTAATTTTTTCATCAATTGCTTTACAATCTTAATGGAGACAGGAAATTATTCAATGTTCATGTTCGTTGAAGGATATCTTCAACAATCTAAAGGAAGCTTTGGTAAATATTTTAGCAAAATTATGTTGGAAATAACAAGAGTTGGCCAATTATCGAATTACTTATCAGAGGAAACCCAATAGAATATAGACATGCTCGGTTTTGCTTCAAAGTTATACATTTGATACTTTTTAGCGTTAAAGTTAACTTGAATGATTCTTAAAAATCTCTGCTTTTAATATCACCAGACTAACTCTGAATTTTCTCTTACTTTACGTTTGGACGTTTGAGATATACCCTTTTTCTTTAAAGTGACATGACACTCAGATATTAACGCAGCTAGAGCAGTCGCGTTGTGAACATTGTTAAGCGAGGTAAACATATCGACAAATCGTGCCAATCATCAGGTAAGTCTACTAATGTTAGTATTATTTGTTGTAATCTGTAGTCGAAAATGGTTCTCAGTTACATCCACTATGATAAGTGAAATGCTATCATTTTTATATATTTTTCAAAAATCCCCTAGAGGGATAGGGTCTATATTTTGCGCCTGAATTTGTGCTTGGAACACCCGGATATGTGAATTTTCTGTGAAAAACCTCATTCGTTCAATTTCTTGCCCAATTTGTGCTGACGACTAGTGCTACCCACGGGATTTTTCCTTTGCTAGGTTTCCAGCACTTTTAAAAAAATCAGTTAAAAAATTGAAATTTGTATGGGAAGTCACGTATACAGGAGTTTTCATTTAAGAGATCTGGGCACTTTTGACAAAACAGATGCTAAAATTCAATTTTGTATGGGACCTCACTAAGATACCATTTCTTCATTGAAAACCGATACTTTACTAATTAGTAGGGTGGATCAAAAACCCCGTTTTATTTTTTTCTTACGTCCCCACCCGGAAATAAGATCTATAGGGCGCGCGACGTCGTTTTGTTTTCAATTCAGCAATGGTGGATTTTCAGTGTTTTTGAATTTTCGCAGGTTGTTAAAACTCTTGAAATATATCAAGAACCATTTTTTTGTCATTTTCTCTTCAAATAAATATTTTGTGGTGGCATGGCTTGCTGATTTTGACGAAAAAATGTTGGCGCCCTATAGATCTTATTTCCTGGTGGGGACGTAAGAAAAAAATAAAACGGTTTTTTCGATCCACCCTACTAATTAGTGTTTAATTTGTGTTGACGATTGGTAACAGTTACAATGTTTACGCTTGTCGATGTAACGAGCACTTAATAATAACTTATTCACAAAATTAGTTTTTGTATGGCGGCCCTTGACCTAGGATCTTGCAACATACTAGCTGGTGCCTGTGCCCACTAACAACGTTCGAACACCTTGATTTACTCTTTTGTACTACCACTTTCCATCCCAGACATAAGCTAACGCCGACCCGTCCGATGCATTAAAAGTTATTTTTCCATAAGTCATCTAACTTATAATTAAAATTATTTCAATCCAGTTCTTCTTTCCGTTGAAATTGCTCCAAGCAATATTGAAAGCTTTACTGTAAAATTCTTCATCACAACAAAAACCTCTTAAAAGGTAAAGTGTGACGCAGTCCGAAAGTCCGCTTTCAAAATTAATGATATCGCTTGAGGTGACGCTATCGCTGATAATACGCAAAAGTTTGTTTGAATGGAATTTTGTGTTCAAAGTTTTAATTTCCTGAAAAAATTACAGCGCTCTTTTTAAAAAAGAATTACGTTGTGTCAAAAAAAATTGCGTCACAAATGCCGGACCCACCAGCGGAATAATTTTTCCATACTTTCAGTTTTCACACGCAAAAATTTAAATTTACCTTCCACAATTTACGCAATAACAAACAAAAGTCAAATTTTTGCAGCGCAAAAACTAAAGGTACAGAAAAATTATTTCGTCGTTGGGTCCGGCATTTGAGACGCAATTTTTTCAACACAACGTAATTTTGTTTTAAAAAAAGCGCTCTAATTTTTTGCAAGAAATCAAAACTTTGAACACAAGGTTCCATTCAAACGAAATTCTGCGTATTATCAGAGACAGCGTCACCTCAAGCGATATCATTAATTTTGAAAGCGGACTTTCGGACTGCGTCACACTTTACCTTTTAAGAGGTTTTTGTTGTCATTTGTTGAAGTTTTCAGTTTTCAGTTGTTGAAAAAATTTCTAGCTTTTGAAAAAAATTTTCTCAGAAAAGAAAATTTTCTTAAAAAAAAAATTTCTCCGAAAAAAAATTGTCTTCGAAAAAATTTTTTTTCTCCAACACCTTCGGCTACCATCGGAACACTTCGTATCACCTTCGGCTACCTTCGGAATAATCTGTGTCACCTTCGCCTTCCTTCGGAACACTTCGTGTCACCAATTCTTCCCACTGATTCATATAACTTTTCTGAAGAAACCAACTGTCTAGGTATTCTTATACAGAATTTAGCAAAAAATCCAAGATGGCGTCACTTTGACAGATGGCAGCCATTTTCTTAGGATCCCAAAAAATTCTCCTGATGAAACTATAACTTTTTAGAGGAAACCGTCTCTATAATTAGTGTCATTACGGAGCTAAAATTCGAAAACCGAAAAATCATAAACGAAAATCCAAGATGGCGCCGCTATGACAGCTGGCAGCCTTTTTCTTATGACCCCAAAAAATTATCCTGATTAAACTCTATAACTTTCTAGAAGAAACCATCTCTCTTAGTAGTGTCATTCCGGAGCTAAAATTCGAAAACCCAAAGAAGCATAATTTATACCTAACAAAAATCTAAGATGGCGTCACTCTGACAGATTTCTGAAAATCCCAAAAAATTCTCCTGATCAAACTCTATAACTTTCCCAAAGAAATCAACTCTCTAAGTACACTCCGAAGCTAAAATTCGAAAACTCCGGGCATTACCAAAAAAACTCTCAAAATTGACCACTTTTCCACATGCCACGGCTTTTCCAGAATTTTCCTGGAAAAGCGGGATATGAAATTTTTCATTTGGGGCCGAGACTGACAATCCCTGAAAATTTCAGGATGATCAACTGTCTAGTTTTCGAGATCGAAAATTATTAATAGATAGAACATAGATAGATAGATCATGCTCGGAGCGGTAGCGGAGAGCGTGACGCAGTCCCCACACCCCAAAAAAAACGTCCACAAACCCAAAAACCTCCATACAAAAACCTTTGGGACAAGACACGATGTATAGGCGAAGTTTTGAGTTTTTTCCCCTCGCCCCCTTCCCCTCCAAATTATTTAAAAAAAAACTACGTCGCCGCAGCTTTTCAACAAGCCCTCACTCATCAAAATCGGTTGAAAATTGGCTGAGATATCGCCAATCAAAGATGACCAATTCAAATTACCTTTGTAATTAATAACAATTTTATTCCTGTGTGGTGTGTCAACGATCTATCTATCTATCTATGTATCTATATCTGGGCAATTCCACGGACCATTTCGTTCCAACGCATGAAATTCTCAGTAGTTACAAAATGATAGTCATAGAAAAGTAACTAACCTCTAGTTGAAGTATCAATCCTTCTGATGCACAATTTTCTATGAATATCTTTTCGTAACTACTGAGCATTTCGAGCGTTGGAACGGAGTTTTCGTGGAATGGCCCATCTATGTATCTATCTACTTTTTTTTTCTCGAGAACCGCCCGAGCGATTTCCTTAAATTTTTCAGGGAACGTCAGTCTCGGCCCCAAATGAAAAATTTCATATGCCGCTTTTCCGGGAAAATTCTGGAAAAGCCGTGGCATGGGAAAAAGTGGTCAATTTTGAGGGTTTTTCGGTAATGCTCGGAGTTTTCGAATTTTAGCTCCGGAGTGACAATAGCTAGAGAGTTGGCTTCTTTGGGAAAGTTATAGAGTTTGGTCAGGAGAATTTTTTGGGATCTTAAGAAAATGGCTGCCAGCAGTCAAACCGGCGGAATGGGATATTGAACTGAGTGGGCTGGACGCGAATGGTGCGGTAAATCGGTTTTATGAGATTATAGAATCTTTTATTGATGCTATTCCTAAGGTGTACAGTTCCAAGAGGGATTATCCCGTGTATTTTACTCCAAGGCTCATTAAGCTCATTAAGAAAAAAGCTAATGCCAAGTTAAGGTTGAATAAAGATGGTAGCGTATTCAACAGGAGTCAGTTTTCGAAATTGCGGAAGCAAGTGAAAAATGAGATTAAGGTGTGCTTCTCGAATTATGTCGACGACTGTGAAAGCAACCTCAAATCGAACACCAAGTGCTTTTTCTCATTTACCAAGTCGTTGAAGAAGACGAACGCTCTGGCCAACAGTATGAGATTCGGGGATAAATTTAGCAATGATAGAGTGTCAATCTGTGATCTGTTCGCAAATTTCTTCAGCACTGTCTATCAATTGGACGGTGAGGAAAACCGTAGTGATGAGATAAATGCGTTGTATGAGTCGTTGGGCGAGAGAGAATGTAATGATATTACGTTTTCCCCATCTGATGTTCAAAGAGTGCTGAAAAGATTTGATGTTAATAAGGTGTCAAGTCCTGATGGTGTCCCAATAATGTTTTATAAAGAACTCGCAGAGTCATTAGCCATTCCGTTGTCTATTCTATTCAACAAATCACTGAAGGAAAGTGTCTTTCCTGATAGATGGAAGTTGGGCTTCATTTCGCCGGTCTTCAAAGAGGGAGACAGGAATGACGTCACTAACTATAGGGCAGTTTCGATCTTATGTGCAATCTCAAAAATTTTCGAAAGGCTTATGTTTAATGTGCTTTTTGACAAAACCAAAGGTAAAATTCATTTCTCCCAACACGGGTTTTTTTCAAAAAGGTCAACGCAAACGAATCTAATGGAGTTTGTCACATCTGTATCTAAAGCAATGGCAAATGGTGGTCAAGTTGATGTGTTATACACGGATTTTTCAAAAGCATTTGATCGGATAGTACATCATCGTCTGCTGAAAAAACTGGCTCTTTTTGGCTTTAGTAAATCTTTGATTCGGTGGTTTGATTTGTACTTATCAAATCGTTCACAGATCGTAGTGATTGGCGGAGGAAGATCAAAACGTATCACTCCAATGTCAGGGGTACCGCAGGGATCAATTTTGGGACCGTTTTTGTTCATTTTGTATATTAACGACCTCCTGTCAGCCCTCAATGACACCTTTGCTTTTGCGGATGACCTGAAATTGATTCGAAAAATAGTATCTAGTAATGACTGCATCTTATTCCAATCAGAAATCGATCGTCTGCATGAATGGTGTGGTACCAACAAGTTGGGTCTAAACGCCAATAAGTGTGCAATTATGTCCATTACTCAAAAAAGTGAAAGCAATCGGCTCGCTCACCAATATCGGATTGGTGGAGAAATTGTTCCTAGAGTCGAATCTAAACGTGACCTAGGCGTCATAATTGATAGCAAACTATCTTTCGCTGAACATATTAACGTAATGACCCGTAAAGCCTATCAAATGCTAGGATTTGTTTTCCGGTGTGGCAGGTTCTTCAAAAAATCAGAAAGCATGATGACGCTGTTCAACTCTTTGGTGAGAAGTCGACTAGAATATTGTGCTGCTGTGTGGAGTCCTCTTTATAACAAACATAATGATATCGTCGAAAGGGTACAGCGCAAATTTACCAGGATGTTCTACCACAAATTCCAAATGCATAAATCTGAATATAAGGATAGACTCAAAAACTTAAAAATTACGTCATTAAAGTCGAGAAGGTTGATGAATGATGAGATAATCCTGTACAAGATAATTCATAACCGTATGGACACAAAGTTGCATCAGTCATTAACATACTACACTCATGACCGGGTCACAAGGAGGGATAATCCCGTCTTTTACACTCCGAAGTACACCAGCAACATCGTGCAAAATGAACCATTACACAGAATGCAGGACCACCATGACGAGTACTTCTTTCAAGTTAACATTTTTAATAAATCATTTGAATCTTTTAAAAACTCGGTACGGAATACGCTACTACCTTGACTGTCAAATAGAAATTGAAGCTTGAATTGTGAAATTGAAATGTAAATTAGAAACGAAAATTGTATGTTTAGTAATGATTAATATGTTATTGGGCCGTAAGGTCTGTTTATTGATCAAATAAATAAATAAATAAATCTTGAATTTTCCCAAGCAATAAATTAGGGTTTTTTTGGTTTTCGAATTTTAGCTTCGGAATGACAATACTTAGAGAGTTGGTTTCTTAGGGAAAGTTATAGAGTTTGATCAGGAGATTTTTTTGGGATTTTCAGAAATCTGCCAAAGTGACGCCATCTTGGATTTTTGTAAGGTGTAAATTATGCTTCTTTGGGTTTTCGATTTTTAGTTCCGGAATGATAACACTCAGAGAGTTGGTTTCTTCTACAAAGTTATAGAGTTTCATCAGGAGAAATTTTTGGTATCATTAGAAAATGGCTGCCAGCTGTCAAAGTGACGCCATGTTGAATTTTTTGCTATCTTCTAAATTAGAATAGCTAGACAGTTGGTTTCTTCGGAAAATTATAGAGATTGGTGAGGAGAATTTTTTTGATGAATAGAAAGTGGGGTCGCCGAGGCGCGGAAGTTGGTCAAAATTGAGGCGAAAGTTTTCGCCAAAAATTTTTTTTCGTCGAAATCGATAGATCGGAGAAAAATTTTTTTGGAGAAAAAACTTTTTAGTATAAAATTTTTGTTGGAGAAAATTTTTTTTGGAGAA
>CM055404.1:105735186-105750982 GCA_029228625.1 Pseudolycoriella hygida | reverse complement strand
TTCGGAGAAATTTTCTTTTTGAGAAATCTTTTTTCTAAGAAAATTTTCTTTTTTGAGAAAATTTTTTTCAAAAAATAGAAATTTTTTTAACAACTGAAAACTTCCAAAACGACTGATATCACAACAAAAACCTTTTTAAAGGTAGAGTGTGACGCAGTCCGTAAGTCCGCTTCCAAAATTAATTATATCGCTTGAGGTGACGCTATCGCAGATGATACGCAGAATTTCGTTTGAATGGAACCTTGTGTTAAAAGTTGTTGTGTTGAAAAAATTGCGTCACAAATGCCGAAATTTGTTCTCCAACACCTTCGGCTACCATCGGAACACTTCGTATCACCTTCGGAATACTTTGTGTCACCTTCGCCTTCCTTCGCAACATTCGGTGTCACCTTCGGCTACCTTCGGAACACTTCATGTCACCTTCGGCTACCTTCGAAACACTTCGTGTCACGAATTCTTCCCACTGATTCATATAACTTTCCTGAAGAAACCAACTGTCTAGTTATTCTTATACAGAATTTAGCAAAAAATCCAAGATGGCGTCACTTTGACAGTTGGCAGCCATTTTCTAATGATACCAAAAAATTCTCCTGATGAAAGTATATAACTTTGTAGAAGAAACCGTCTCTCTAAGTAGCGTCATTCCGGAGCTAAAATTCAAAAACCGTAGAAGCATAAACGAAAATCCAAGATGGCGCCGCTATAACAGATGGCATCCATTTTCTTATGATCCCAAAAAATTCTCCTGATGAAACTCTATAACTTTGTAGAAGAAACCGTCTCTCTAAGTAGCGTCCTTCCGGAGCTAAAATTCGAAAACCGTAGAAGCATAAACGAAAATCCAAGATGGCGCCGCTATGGCAGCTCCCAGCCATTTTCTTATGATCCCAAAAAATTCTTCTGATGGATCTCTAAAACTTTCCCGAATAAACCAACTCTCTAGCTATCGTCACTTCGGAGCTAAAATTCGAAAACTCCGTGCATTACCACTTTGAACACTTTTCCACATGTCACGGCTTTTCCAGAATTTTCCTAATTATTAATTAATTAATTAATTAATTTATCCTAATTAATAATTACAAAGGTAATTTGACCACATTTCCATAGGAATTGGTCATCTTTGATTGGCAATATCTCAGCCAATTTTCAACCGATTTTGATGAGTGAGGGCTTGTTGGAAAGCTGCTGCGACGTAGTTTTTTTTTAAATAATTTGGAGGGGAAGGGGGGCGAGGGGAAAAAACTCAAAACTTCGCCTGTACTACATGGGGTGAAAAGTCCGCGGCCTCACATAGAGATGGCGTCATTACTTCAGAATTTTTGTTAACATTCAGTAGTACCACCCTTTACTTGTCTACAGCCAAAATTTCCTGACATTTGGTGTCATAGTTTTCGAATTACTGTCAATAGAGTGACGCAGGTTTTTGTTGTTCGTAAAAAATGGAAAATAATGAATTCCATGTGTTGATTAAACATTGTTTCTTAATGGGAAAAAAGACGGTGCAAAGCAAAGAATGGCTGGATAAGTGTTATGGCACATCTTCTCCGTCGTATACAACGGTCAAGAAGTGGCATGCTGAATTTAAACGAGGTAATACAAGCACCGATGATGCCCCACGTTCAGGACGTCCAAGTGAAGCAGTTACTGAAGAAAACATCAAAAGAATCCATCGTATTGTTTTGGCTGATCGAAAGTTAAAGTTAGTGAAATAGCTGACATCCTCAAAATATCAACAGAACGGGTGCGACACATTTTACACGAGTATTTGGACATAAAAAAGCTTTCTGCGCGATGGGTGCCGCGTTTTCTAACAATTGATCAAAAGCAGCACCGTCTTGACGATTCAGAGCGTAATTTAGCTTTGTTCGAGCGTAATCCAACGGAGTTTTTGCGTAGATTTGTCACGATTGATGAAACGTGGCTTCATTACTATACACCAGAGTCCAATAGACAGTCTGCAGAGTGGTTAGAATTTGGTCAAAGCCGACCGAAGCGCCCAAAGGCACAGCGTTCTGCAGGCAAGGTTATGGCCACGATTTTTTGGGATGCGCATGGCATAATATTTATCGACTATTTGGAGAAAGGAAAAACAATAACTGGCGAGTACTATGTCACATTATTGGAACAGCTCGACAACGAGATCAAGAGAAAACGACCGCATATGCAGAAGAAAAAGGTCCTGTTTCATCATGACAATGCACCAGCGCATTCATCATAAAAGCAACTGTGAAACTGGACTCTTTGGGCTATGAATTACTCCACCACCCACCTCACTCTCCAGATCTGGCCCCCAGCGACTACTATTTGTTCCCAAACTTAAAAAGATGGCTACAGGGAAAAAGATTTTACTCTAATGATGAGGTGATATCCGAAACAGAGGCCTATTTTGCAGGGTTGGAGAAATCCTATTATACCAAAGGTATCCAAATGTTGCGGGACCGTTGGACTAAGTGCATTTCCCTTCAGGGAGACTACGTTGAAGAATAAAATTAATTTCATATGTAAAAGTTAGTTCTTTCATTGCAAGGCCGCGGACTTTTCACCCCATGTAGTACATCGTGTCTTGTCCCAAAGTTTTTGTATGGAGGTTTGTGGGTTTGTGGACGTTTTTTTTTGGGTGCGGGGACTGAGTCACGCTCTCCGCTACCGCTCCGAGTATGACCAAAATGATATTTCATTTCTTCCCACTATAGTTTCGAGCACAAAAATGCTCATCTTCAGGGCCTCTTACGTTAAACTAGTAGGAAAAAATAAAACATAATTTTGGTAGAATTTAAAGAAGTTTGTTGTAAAACTCAAGTATCTTTTCAAGTAATATTGTGCCGAATAATTAAATTAAATTATATTTTCCCTAAAAAGTAAATGATGAAATGAATCTTCGCATTACATATTATCAGGATTAACTCTGGTGACAATACCAACACGTAACACGCTAAAATCCATATTTAACAAGTACGCTTCACTTCCCAGATGATAATAATCTTCTTCTTTATATGCAACCCGAATCTTCGATAATTGGATAACAGGCATAATATCAATGAAATCGTTTCACTTATGAGAACTACATCCGAGTAAACAATTTCATTATATTAGTCAAATTTAAGAGAAAACATAACGAAAGACCCGTACGCGTTGGAATACAAACATATTAGATGTTGCAAAAAGACTCCAATTAGCCAAGGCAATATAACCTTATAACATCCATCAGCATAGGTTCTATTCACTAGCAAAGGAATTGAAGGTCTATTCATCCCAGAAATTAAAGGAATTCCAATAAAGTACGCGAACTTTGTAAAATATTTGGGAATAATCTTTGATAGCAAAATGTTATGGATAATAAATCTACACGCTCGTAGCCACAATCGCACTTGACAGTGTCGTAAAGCCTTCGGAAAGAACTGAGGACTATCACCAAAAATCATGTTTTGGATCTACACTACCAGACCAACCCTACTTTACGGATCATTTCGGAACCACATGCAAACTTAAATATGTTCAAAACAAACTAAAGTAATTGTGAAGGCTGGCCTGTAAAGCCATCAAAGGCATGTGGAAATCGATTTCTACAGATGCAGTTGAAGCTATGCTAAACTTAGTTCAGCTAAATATTTTAATACAATATGAAGCAGGACAACAAAATATTCGGCACAGGCTTAGTGGTAAGATCACACCGCTTCTAAAATTCGACAAACAGTGAGGAGTGTAGGAAGAATGGACAAATGGCATGCTACCGCCTGAACATGGTAGTCATTTACACTGATGGGTCAGTAATAAATGGATCAGCTGGAGCCGGTCTATACTGCACACATATACAATAAGAAAACGAACGGATCCAAGTTGTGACTTATGAGAGGAACACGCAGAAACAGCTGAACATTTTCTGTGTAACTGTCCTGCTTTCTTCACAAATAGACATAAGCCAGGCGCGCCGACTTCACGGGGTCATTGGGTGCAAAAGCACCCAATAAATGAATTTATTGGGTGCATAGCACCCAATGAAATTCTGGTTACTATACCTAAAGAACGCGCCCTGGAACGTCTGGACACCGCCCTGAGAAAATCATTTTTATACAAAAGTTGTATCTGTTCATCTGTGTTCGCAAAAAGCCACAAAATTTTCGCCTACGGCGCTAACTTCCTCCATGGTTAGATTTTTGACTTCATCCGAGACCATCTTAATTTCTTAAAGTCGCCGAAAACGTTTTTCTGCAATATCCCATCAACAATTTATCGGATAAAAGTGAAATTGGTCTCATTTGTTTAGATTTTGAAGACAATTTTTTGAAAATTCCAAACGCGCTGAAAAACCACCTATTGTGACGACTGGAGCCATTTAAAGTTGAAAAAATGCACATTTTCAAAGTGGTCTGGAGAAGCAGTAACTTCCTTTGGACCCGTTCTGTTTTTGGTTTTGATAGCAATTTCTGTGAAAGACGTGAAATTCCGGAACATTTCTCTAAGTCTACCTCTCACATAATCACCTAGATTTTTCTAAAATTATTTTTTTTTTGGAAAGCGCAATCAAAACACCTTTCCAACGGTACCCTAATCGACAAAATTGGTCCAGAGGTATTTTCTCAGATCTCTACAGCCCAAAAACGTTTTTTCATAAAAAAAATTTTGTTCTTCGATTTTCTCAGGACAGTCCAAGGAATCGGTAGACCCAATATGGGGGGATCGACGATGTGATGTATTTCGATTGGTCGAAGTATTGGCAAATTCACTTTTATTAACGAATTTATGTTCGTTTTATGACTCCTACATTTGCTCTGCACGGGCGCTGTAGAAATTTACAAGTAAAAAATATAGCCACCTCGAAACATCTGATTTCACGAGACTCGAGGAAGATAGGCTATAATAATGATGAACCCAAAAAATTTTCGTCCCCTTCGTTCGCGATATTTTCAGTTGGTGTTGCAAATCCCCCCGTTGCTGCCCACAAAATGTGGAAAAGTTGCTGTGATCCCACTCCAAGCTATACGTTGCCTATACAAACGGACTTAGAAAAGCCACCACCTCAACGACTGGTATCACGATCTCCGGCAAGACGTTGAAATTCAAGAAGATACCTTTGACCTTAACGCCGCCTGGGGACAGCCCCAACTTTTCCAACAAAAGCCTAATCAAGGAACCTCAGGAAAAGTTGGAAGGTTTTAACCTTGAGAGGAAAGAATGGAAGATGCTAAGCCGATTCAGCTCTGGTCATGGATGCTCTGCAAATCAAATGTACTGATGGGAGTTTGTAGATGCACCCTACTGTGACTCCGGTGACGGTATAGCTCGTCAAACACTGAGCCACATAATCGGCGATTGACCTTCTGGAAAGCTTGTCGGCGGACTACAAGCATTACACTCGCTGACTCCTGACGAATTTGGATATCAATGTATATACTGTGATAAAAGTGATAAATGAGATATTAATAATGCATTGTAAATAGTCAAATGTAATTTTATAATTTTAATAATTTTGTGAAGACTTGTGTAAGTAACTGTAATCAAAGAATCAATAAAGCCATGCGATTAATAATAATAACTTTGTACACTTTAATTTCGCACACTCCAATTTCGTACACTTTCATTTCGTACACTTTAATTTTGTACACTTTTCTATTACCGCTAGCATTGATTGTATTCTTTCGGGAAAATATTAAACTAATCATTCGGAAAAAGGTGGCTAACGAAGCTAAGTAATTTTTCCTTTTACGAAATCTACAAAACAAGGTTGCACACGAAACTAAAGAATTAGGGTTTATTTTTTCTGTACAAAAAAGGGCCACCTGTACACAAAAAATACACAAAAAAAGATGGTTTTGTACACTAACGCAATATATTTTGTATACAACAAAAAGAAAATGTTGTCCATGAGGTATGTACAAAATAAACGTTCGTTGGTTCAATTTTGCATGTTCATTCTTAAATGAAAAATAGTTGGAAAAGTAGCGCCGCGCCGCAGGCCGTGAAGCTAATAAAAAAAGCGGGGTCATTGCGGTAGCCCCCGCAAAGGGGTGGGGGTGGGTAGAGCCCCTAGCGAGGTTTGGGGGAGAGCCCAATGCACGTAAGGTCGCCTTCAGACCGTAATCTAGCCAGGCGCAGGCGTGATCTAGTCCGCCGCGGGCGCGGGGGTAGGGGCAAAGCCCCCCAGAACGATACATTATCCTTTTTAATAAATAAAACACGTGTTAATGCAAAATTAATTTAAAGAAAAAGTAATAACAATAAGCTTGTACAGGCTGAGGAATATTCTGAGACCTCATTTTCTAAGTTCATACAAAATTTATGTTACAAGATATAAAATGTGGTCCTTGGAATATTCCACAGGCTGTGTACAAAATTAAATTTTTTGTATACAAAATCATTTTTTAATAAAAAAAAAAAAAAATTAGTGTACAAAAAATGTTGCTTGTGTACAAAATGTATATTTTGTGTACCGGTGGTGCTTTTTGTGTATAAAAGAATGAGCCGAGAATTAGCGCTTTAATGAAACGTCACAAAAACTAGGCTGCTAACGAAGCTAGTGAACTTTTACTTTTACTAAGTGATGCAAAAACTAGGCCGCTAACGAAGCTAAATAATTTTTCCTTTAACGAAATGTCACAAAAACTAGCTGGCTGCCAACGAAGCTAAGAAAAAGTAAGTATGCAAAATTAAAGTGTACGAAATTGGAGTGTACAAAATTAAAGTGTACGAAATAGGAAGTGTATGTGTATGTAGTGGAAGTGTATGTACAAAATTGGAGTGTGTGAAATTGAAGTGTACAAAATTAGAGTGTACGAAATTGAAGTGTACGAAATGGGAAAGTGTTTGAAATTAGAGTGTACGAAATTAGAGTGTACGAAATTAGAGTGTACGAAATTAGAGTGTACGAAATCGAAGTGTACGAGTTTACGAAAATAAGGTGTGCGAAAACAAATTGTACGAAAATAAAGTGTACGAATTACGGTTGGGAAATTTGTCATAGCACCCGTTATCTTTAATAAAAAAAATACCTTATGACATCTGAGTCTATTGATTTGTTGCACAAAATATTCTCACCTGCACCATACCATAAAGACGACCAACGTAGTTTCTTCACGAAATCCTGAAACTAATTTCTCTAAAATGTAATTCTCATCAACTTTGCCTTTGGAAGCAACTATCTAACTGCCATTGTTGTAGAGATGTGAGTCACCTTCTCAATTCTCCCGGGATTCGATCATTTTTCCCTACAGCACAGAAACACGTGTTCTCCAAAAATCTATTTTCTACAGTTTTGCCTTTCACAGTACATCTCTGCACTTAATAGTTTAGCAAATATTGACGAAAAAGCAGCTATTATCGTATAATGGACGATTAATTTAATTTCGCCCATTCCATAAAGAACGCCCAAACGACTGAGTCAATTTTCACAAAATTTATTTTTTCAGATTTGTGAGATCAACTGCTTTAATTTGACACCGAAATGAACAATTTCCGTGCTGTACTTGCCGAAATTCACGTTTTTGGCCACTTCTTCGACCATATCTCCAAAACTGCTTGGCCCGATCTTGCTTATCTTTGAACTAGAAAAATAATGGGAAAAAAATTTAAGGTGGTCGGTCTAGCCGTTTGAGACGGACGGATGATAGGACATTGTTTGTGATTCTTCAACTTTCTTCTTCTTCTTCTTCTTATTCAGCCTGTCGTTATCCACTGCTGGATGTAGGCCTCCCCTAGCTCCTTCCAATTCGAGCGTTCCATTGCCACTTGCTGCCAATTCGACCCTGCCGCTCTCTTTATCCCATTTGTCCAACGCTCTGGTGGTCTGCCCATTGGTCGTGTGTACGGTGGTCGCCAATTCATTATGACTTTCGTCCAACGATCGTCAGTCATTCTTGCAATGTGTCCCGCCCAGTTCCACTTCAGAGATGCTATACGTTCCATGACATCCACGATCTTGGTTTGTTGCCGAATCCATTGATTCGTATTTTTGTCTTTGAGCGATACTCCGAGCATACACCTTTCCATGGCTCTCTGAGCGACTCTCAGTTTGTTTTCCGATGCTTTTGTCAGAGTGAGAGTTTCAGCTCCATACGTCAACACCGGCAAGACACATGAATCGAACACTTTACGTTTGAGGCTGTTATTCATTTTGCTTTTGAAAATCATGCTGAGCCTTCCAAACGCTGCCCATCCAAGACCGATTCTCCGTCTGATCTCTGCAGTTTGGTTGTCTAGACCCAATTTCAGCTTGTGGCCCAGACACATAACTTTCGACCCTTTCGATGACAGTGTCTCCAATCTTGATGTCTCTGTCGTCGTCGATGTTTGTCATGATTTTTGTTTTTGACAAATTCATCTTGAGTCCAATTTTGATGGATTCTTCGTTTAGCTGTTGTAGCATCATTTGGGCTTGGTCCGGATCCACCGCAATCAAAACGATGTCATCCGCGAAGCGAAGGTGACTCAAATACTTTCCGTTCACGTTGACTCCCATCTTGCTCCAATCCAATTTCTTGAAAGCATTTTCCAGAGCTAATGTGAATAGCTTTGGCGAGATGACGTCACCCTGTCTTACGCCTCTTCCGATCTTGAACTTGTCCATTTTATCGTGCAATTTGATACACGAATTTGCATTCTCGTATACGTATCGGATCACAATGGAATATGGAGAGTCAACTCTGCATTCATCCAAGGAATCCAATATTGCCCAAGTTTCGACCGAATCAAACGCTTTTTCGAAATCGATAAAAATCAGCACGATACCAATCTTGTATTCGTTGCACTTCTCGATCAACGATCTCATCGCTTGCAAATGGTCGTTCGTACTAAAGCCGGATTGGAATCCCGCTTGTTCGACGGGTTGATAGAAGTCCAGCTTATTCGCGCTCCTCTTCGCGATGATTTTCATGAACAGTTCATACAGCGTTGACAAAAGACTAATGGGACGGTAGTTTTCTAGCTTTGTTATGTTTCCCTTATTGTGTAGCAACATAATCATTGCATTCTCCCACGCTTCAGGAACTTTTCCCTCTTCCAGGCATTTATTAAACAAGGCCGTCATCGCCCCCAACAATGTGTCGCCACCAAACTTGATGGCTTCGATCGGTACATCGTCCTCGCCGGGAGATTTTCTGTCTTTCATTTCATTTACCGCTGCTTTGACTTCTTCAACTGTTATATCTGGCAACTCCTCCGATCCCACGTTCATAATTGCTGGTCTGTCTCGTTGAGCTGCGTCGGTCTCAAAATTTGGTTTCGGTTTGATTGATGTATATAAATCTTCATAGAATTCCTTTGCGATATTCAATATCGTACTTCGGTCCGATTGAATCGTTCTTATTTTGTCCCGTAATTTGAAGATTTCCTTTTTCGCATTTGCCAGCTTTGATCGTAAGACCTTCATGTTGCAGTTTGTTTCGATCGTGGCTTGTGCCAGTTGGACATTGTACTTCCTCAAATCTGATCGCATCGCCTTGTTGATTGTTTTCGTTAATTGCCAATATTCCGTTGAATCTCGCTTTCCGTCCGTTATCAACTCCACTCTGGTCGCTATCAGATTTAACGTTTCCTTGCTCAACTTCGACTCGTTCAAATGAATTGATTTGCATTTGGTTTCCATGAAACCCTTTATCGATTCGACAACTTTGTTGTTCAATTCATCTAACGTGTTGTTGTGACTAACCACGCCACCCAACTCCGCATTGATTTTTGTTGCAAATTCTTCACTCTGTTGTCTGACTCGCTGTACAAAAATCGATTCACGTTTCTTGACCAGATTCGATCGTTGGAATTTCGTATTCAGCTTGATTGTCGCACGAACCATTCGGTGATCGCTTCCCGTAGTATATCTGTTCAGGACCGTCACGTTTTTAACGGTTGATTTGTGATTGGTGATGATGAAGTCGATTTCATTTTTCGTTACTCCGTCTGCGCTGGCCCATGTCCATTTCCGTTGAGTTTTTCCGGAGAAGAATGAATTCATCGCGAATAACTCATGTTGCTGCAGGAAATTCAATAATGTGTCACCACGTTCATTCCTTTGGTCGTAACTGAATGCTCCTACGGATGTTTCAGTTTCTTCTTTTCATTTCCCCAGCTTTGCCTTGAAATCACCGATCAGGTATTGGTAGTGCGACCGATTTTCGTTCATAGCTGTGGCAATGTCCTCGTAGAACATTTCTACTTCTTCGTCATCGTGGGTCGATGTGAGTGCGTAAGCCTGAATCACGTTGACGCTATACATGCTATTGATTTTCAGGCATATATATATCACTCTATCGGATACACTTTTTGTGTGAGTTAAGCGATTCGATATTCGTTTATGAACGAACAATCCTACGCCGTGGATCAACGTCTGAAGAAGAATGTGTGTCCTGATCGAAGTTTGAGGCATTCTTCTCATGGCTTTCTCACTTCACTCACTCCTACCACATCCCATTTGATTTTCTCCAATTCCATTTCCATTTCTGACATTTTCTCTTTGGATGACAAAGTTCTGGCATTGTATGTGGCAATTTCTAATCCGCTATGGCAACCTTGAGTAACCCGGGTATTCTTAGCACCCTCTGGAAGCCGTCGTTGGCCGTTGCCAGAAACAGACGACGGTATCATGCTACCGGGAACTGAGGGCCTTCTTCTTTGGTACGTCGTATTCATGGTTTAGGGGTTTTTGGAAATTAAAACACCACGCTCTCCACTGCGGGTTGGTGAGTGATTGATAGTAGTCCATCTGGCTAGGACTGTGCATGCTGCCGTTGTCTCCTACTTGTCTTCAACTTTAGACGGTAATAAATGTATTCCCCTTACACCCGCCTTGATCTACCCCATGTTACAATAAAATTGTATGTAGTAAGCCTATAGGGCCTTTGTACTTCGCACGAGTCAAAAAAAAAGACTTCACGAGACATTAGCCGGTCCCTTAGTTGTTACTTCAATGTTGCATTTTCTAAAATAATCTTCGAAAACCCTTTATGGCTTACGTTACGTATGTACTGACAGAATAATAATATTTTCTGACTTGTTTTCACATTTCTCTTATTCAAACATTCGGTGTAGAACATAAATTTATGTTTAAACAAATATTATTGCGAAAGTTTTTCCCTTTTAGATCCAATTTTCATATATTACCTTCGATGCAAGCCACACACTCTCTAAGTTTGGAAAAACTTTTCTCGTTTCCATGTACTTGTACAATGGACGTATACAACGTCAATATTGCCAATGGTATTTATATTCCCCTTATATATTTCTGCGATATTATGCTTTGGAATACGAAATTGGTATCACTACTCTTTCAGGTATGTCTCTCGTCATATATTTATCATCTTATTGTATTACAGAGATAAAGAACAACTATAAACGAATGTTTTAAAAATGTACGACATTCGTTTTGAGAAAATGCAGTTTTTTTTATGAAAAGAGAAAGGAAAAACTTTTTCAGGTATCTGTTCTTACAATTTATGGTAACATTCATTCATAGTCATTCAGAGAAAGAGAATATGATTTTGTCTTATGTTATAAAGTAGAGAAATAGTTTGTTGAAGTTTTTTGCGTTTAAGTTTAGTGGTGTGGCATTCGAAAATTGTTAAAGGAATTTTTATACACCTCATCACGTGATACATTATTTACAATTTATTATTAGGAACTACACTGAGCATTTGATTTTAATATTTTTATGATCAATATTTTCGATTACCGCAGAGCAAAATTCCAGAAAAGTTTTTACATGCAAATTTCCGACTCCCGTTAATGGCATTTCAGGTTCACGTCTTTTTAGATCTGAATAAGGCGTCATGTGGGAACGGGTTAGCTCAGTGCTGCCGTAATTTGCATAAGAAACTTATTGATCACTTTTTGAGAGAGAATTACATATATTTTCTCTCTCAAAAAGTATTCACTAAGTTTCTTATGCAAACTACGACAGAGTGGTAACGTACTGGCTTTCCACCAAGAATATCTGGGTTGAATCCTGGTGGGGAGAAATTCTGTATAGGATGTATAGTATGAAAGTAACGTTCCTAGGCACACCCAGGCTTCATAATTTGGGTAGTTGTAAATTTGGTGCCGCAACGAATCGTACACAGAAGAATGACAAATATGACGTAGCCCATATTCGATAAATTCTGTGTACATATATCTGAGTCTGACGTAGGGCGGAGATATAATTAGCACCAGAAGAAATCCTAATGGTAAAATGCAAGCTACCGTTAGGCGTGGATGGGGCGAACCGGCATTCTAGGCCCTACTAGTTTCTGCACCTAATACTTATATGGCACTAGGTTTGTGTGCAATGTACCACTAACACAGTAAAAACGTCAGTAACGAAAGGATTTCTAAGAAGAATCCAAGTGAGCAAAAGCTCACAAAAAATTACGGAACTAGTGAATAAAAACATATGCAAAGGACCCGTACGTATCAGAATAAATGTGGCAAAAAGAATAGAGTTGCAAAAAGATTCGAACGTATCAATGTAAATGTTGTCTTAACTCTAAAGTGTGTGAAATTGAAAAACCCGACCTAGAGCATTTAGTAGACGCCTTGATCCATTTTTCCCTGAACGAAAAAGTACGCCCCTTTTTTCTCTGCAACACTGCAGAAAAGCCTCATCATTTAAGAAATATTCACAAATATATATATATATTATACAAACCACCACATTTCATTTAGCGTGAGTTGGACCCACACTAAGGACTCTGCAGCCCGAACCACTCAACAGATTTTGACTAATTTAATTTGGTGGCAGGACATTTCTCCGCCGAAAATAACGCCCGGGGCGTTAATAACACCCGGGCGTTATTAACGCACGCCCGGGGTGTTATTAACGCCCGCACTCCGGGCGCTAATAACGCCCGGGGTGTTATTACGGCCGCACTACGGGCGCTAATAACGCCCGGGGTGTTAATAACGCCCCCACTCCGGGCGCTAATAACGCCCGGGGTGTTATTAACGCCCGCACTACGGGCGCTAATAACGCCCGGGGTGTTATTAACGCCCGCACTACGGGCGCTAACAACGCCCGGAGTGTTATTAACGCCCGCACTCTGGGCGCTACGCTACAAAATGGCACTTTAATAAATACTTTACTTATAGAGCATGTAACTAGAAGAAGTTGACTAAGGGGAAAATTTTCCTTATACAGAACGTTAATAGAAGGAGTTGAATAGAGGAAAATTTTAAAATGCGGTAAAGGTTTATTTTCCCACTTTTTGTGTAATAAGTTTTTTAAAAATGTTGATAGTTACAGCCTAATCCTTTAGAGGTGTACAGCGTGAAATATATAGATGACATTTGTACAATGATTTCTAACAGCTTCAAAAAAAAACATGATGCAGTTTCAAAGACCGAAAATTTCAACTAGAAAATGGTGACTGTTGGTGTCTTTCCAAAAAGTGGAAAATAAACCTTGGCGCACTTTACTTATACAGAATGTCACTAGAAAGAGTTGACTAAGGGGAAAATTTTCCTTATACAGAATATAACTAGAAGGCGTTGACTACAGGAAAATCTTCCTTATACAGAATGTCACTAGAAGGAGTTGAGTAAGAGGAACATTTTCCTTATACAGAATGTCACTAGAAGGAGTTGACTAGAGGAAAATCTTCCTTATACAGAATGTCACAAGAAGGAGTTTAGTAAGAGGAACATTTTCCTTATACAGAATGTAACTAGAAAGTGTTAAGGGGAAAGTACAGAACGTCACTGGAAGGGATTGATTAGGAGAATCATACAGAATGCCACTAGATGGAAGAATTTCTTTCTCTGCTCTTTTATTTTTAAAAAAGTTGTCAATAAGAAATCAAAAAATTACATGAAAACTTTATGAAAGTCATTGAGCACTAAGATTTTGAAATTTAAAAATTTGAGTAAAAGGGATGAATAAAAACAATACAAAACGAGATGTGTACATTGAAATGTCCTAAGCTTCTGAATTTAAATAACTTCCAATTTATTCTTGAAGCTCAATAGTGACCGTGTATAGAATTATATAGCTGGGCGTTATTAACACGCAGCGTGCGGGCCCGGAGTGCGGGCGTTAATAACACCCCGGGCGTTGTTAGCGCCCGGAGTGCGGGCGTTGATAACACCCCGGGCGTTATTAGCGCCCGGAGTGCGGGCGTTAATAACACCCCGGGCGTTATTATCGCCCGAAGTGCGGGCATTATTAGCGCCCCGGGCGTTATTTGCAGCGGAGAAATGTCACGTCACCTTTAATTTCCATGGTTTTCTGATGTCCATGTCTTTTATTTAGAACCAATTTTCGAAATCTTTTATTCCTCTCAAAGGAAGTACCAAAAGTGAGTTAGGTATTGCAGATGGACATTTTCGGACGAAGGGCCGCTGAGCTAGGGCCGCGTACATAGCTCGCGTGAAAATTATCCGATTTTCATTATTTTTGTGTGAAAGGTCTAGGCATGCCTGACAATTTTCGGAATATGTGCGTGAATGTGGGGTCCAAGTGGTTGGTTGCATGTGCAGTGCCATGTCTCGTTGTGCTCGTCGACGGGTTCGTATGATATATTTCGGGGGGGAGGTTGTTCGTTGGTCCAACTGGTCGTATTGCTGTTGCTTGTTTGCCTAGTCATTCTGAGCGTGCGTACCTGCTGTGCCTGCTGTGTGTATTCTTCTTATGTCATTGTGTTTTCGTGCATTGAGGGGGGAGGGGGTGTGTGGGGAGGTGTCACTTGTTAGAATTGGTCAGTGTACGGTTTCTGGTTTAGTCTTCAACGTAGTGTGAGTTCATTGTTCGTACGGGTCTTAGTATCATGTCGAGTAATTTGAGGTTTCTTGGTCAGTGTGTAGTGCGGTGAGCGCTTTTTTTTATAAGGGTGAGGAAATCTTCATAGACACCCGGTCTTTCTGAACCAAGGTAGTGTTGGATTCCATTCTTTAATGACCTACCAACTAAAACCTCCTTCCTTAGTCTTCGTGCTCTCTTCTCCCCGGAACCGCCTCACAGCATTACTTCGGGGAGGAGCTGTGCTTTCGCACCTACTCTCTTAGATCAACTGCCAGTCTTCTTTGATCGTCTCTCCATGCCATTTGCAGCTTCGTCATTATTTTCGCAACTACATTATCCGCCACTATCCACACCTCCTCATCGCGGCACATCTCCGATATTATGTTTTCGGCACTTACATCTGGCCTACTCACAGTCAACAGCTCTCCTCGTTCTTGTTCGAAGCGGGGGCAGACGAATAACACGTGCTTCGCAGTCTCTTCCTGCCTATCGCATGTCGTGCAGAAAGGTGACTCCGTGAATCCAAACCTGTGCAGGTACTTCCTGAAGCATCCGTGACCAGACAGAAACTGTGTCAGGTGGAAATTAACCTCTCCATGTTTTCTCTGTACCCATGTCGTTATTTTTTGTATGAGTCTATGGGTCCACCTTCCCTTGTCCGAGGAGTCCCACTCTTGCTGCCACTGTCTCAGTGATTCGGCTCTTAATTTCGTCCTAACTGTTTTGGTAGTTTGATCCTCCATTCTCTTCTTTCTATATTTCATTCACTGTCTTCTGTCAGCGTTATGCATATGGGCATCGTCCCGGCTATAACACATACCGCTTCTAAGGATATTGTTCGATATGCGCTTGCTACTCTTATGCTTGTCAGCCTCTGGGCTCTATTAAGCCTTCTCCGATTCTTCTCGTATCTAGCGCCTGTATCCACGCTGGTGCTCCGTAGCGCAATATCGATAGGGTGACACTTGCAAGGAGCCTCTTTTTGCTGCTGCGCGGTCCAAAGCCGTTTGGCAATATTCTGGCCAATGCTGCGGTGGCTTTCATTGCCTTTTCGCACGTGTAGTCCACATGGCTATTAAAATTTCTGCGGTCGTCCAGCAC